>VWYH01010427.1:0-316113 GCA_013399365.1 Pampusana beccarii | reverse complement strand
GTGTCATCAGCAAACTTGCTGATAGTACACTCAATTCCCTCATCTAAATCGTTAATGAATATATTGAATAATATTGGACCCAATACCGATCCTTGAGGCACTCCACTAGTGACCGGCCTCCAACTGGACTCCATCCCATTGACTACGACTCTCTGGCTTCTCTCATTCAGCCAGTTTGCAGTCCACCTCACTACCCGATCGTCCAGTCCACACTTCCTCAGTTTAGCCGTCAGGATGCTGTGGGAGACTGTGTCAAATGCTTTGCTGAAGCCAAGGTAGACCACATCCACCGCTCTGCCATCATCCATCCACCTCGTTATAAAAGATAAAAGTCTGGGAGAGAAAAAAGGGCATGGCAAGATACCAGGCTTTCAGCAGGCACATAGTTTTTTCAGATTCATCAACTGTATCTCATACAGACAGTTTTTAACAATCATATTAAAGTACAGATTTACAAAATAATTTAATGAAATTCGAATGCAAATGACATTAAGTTTAAAAAAAAAGAATATGCACAAGATCTCATTTTAACAGTCATTTTTGGTCACCAACTGCCTCAAAATTATCACTGTTCCATTTGTGTGTAACTTGCTAGTGAATGATGTTGGCCTTTTGCAGTCTACCTTTTGGGTCACAACCACTGTAACTGCACTTAGTCAAGGTGTCTGTTCGCTGCCTCTAAAGACATCAGTTCTGTTTATAGATCTGTGCAGGTATTCATATATTCTCAAGTACTGACTTGTTAAATTTGCCTTTTTAAGAAAAAGCCTTTTGTGTGCATCCAGAAAAAGTGTTTAGACTCAACTACTGAATGTATTTCTACTGTCCTAAGTGCTGGATGTGACTCATATGCATCCTGGCATGTACTAGTCTATGTGTACTTTTCCAAACACTCCCTGCTGTATTCAGTGCACAGAAGCTAGTGATGCCCATTTATGCAATAATTGCTTTCGTTCTTATTGCTGAATGTCACCTTTCCTGTAGGAAACTAAGAGTATTGGACAAACAGTCATAGCCTTCTCATTTTTAACAGTGCTCATGAGTGTAATATCCACAGAGCTTCACAAACTTGACAGTAGTAATAATTCCTATGTCGTTGCAGTTGCCAGGTGCTGGGCAGGTCTTTAATCAGCTGTAGAACCGGTAGCACAGAGAATGCATAAGAAATCTGTACTCTTTCTATTTCACCTCAATGAAGAACTGAGCACACTGAGACCTCGTGCGATTTTTGCCTTTTCATCCACCAGCTTCAAAATGTCACAATTGCCCTTGCAAAGCTTCATTTACAAAATCATTTGTCAAGGTTCCTATGCTAACGTAAGGATTCATGGTAGACTGTTTTAGGTTTGTGTTGGAATTATACACTCATGTTCTGCTGTTATTTAGGACCCCGTCTTGTTTTCTGGGACACTGCAGTCAAATTTGGATCCACTTGGAAAACATTCTGATCTTGAGCTGTGGGAGGTCCTGGAACTGTGTAACTTAAAGGATTTTGTCCAGTCACTCCCAGAGAAGCTCCTTCATGAGATTGCAGAAGGTGGTGAAAATCTCAGGTACATAAACGAGAAAGTGCTATTGCAGTAATTTTCCGGTACTGTAAAACTATGTGTTCCTTCCAGAGAATTTACTTCGGAAAGTATCAGCATAAAAATGACACTTCTCCTCTCATTCTAAGTAGAATTGTTCTGATATTAATGGTACAAGTTTTTTTGAAGTGGTGAACTGATTATGACTGTATAAAGTCCTCTGGCCTGTGTTGTGTGGGAAGCCAAGGAAGTACGTTATTTTCAGCTCAAGTATATGAGTAGGTTGAAAGGGGTGGGGGGGAGCAATTCATGTACCGCCTAATTAGATTTGGATAGAAAATTGCTCTTTTATTTAAATTAAAACAAAACCCAAAACAAACCAAAAAAAAAGAAAGGAAAAAAAACCAAACAAACCCCCACAAACAAACCCCAAAACACCAAACCTCAAAAGAACGTAAAACTGCAGAGAGCTTATTCCTTAGCTTTATTTGCTAAGTCAAAGAAACTCATTTTCCCCTTGTAAAACATTAACTTGTAGTTATGTAAAGAGGGTGACGCTTGAAATAAAAGGACTCTAAGATCTGGGCAATAAATACTGAAGCTTTCAGCAGCAAAGAGGCACGTCTTAAATGGAGTGTACTGAATATCAACTTGATTTTTTTTGACAGATCATTTTCAGGAAGAAGTTTCTAGAAGACATACACCGCTGCTAACATATAGGTGTATCCAAGCTTTTACACTGAACATTATTAAAAAGTGGTTTAGCATTCAGTCTGGTTTATTCAGAGTCGCCCTTGTGATCTGAATACAGAAACTGAAGGCAAGACTAGGTTTATGCTACAAAGTTCAGCCACAGGTGTTTAAGAGTCACACCTTAACTACTATTGGTATGCTGAGCAAGAAGAAATCAAAGCTTCCAAACAAGGTGAACGTATTTCACTAGTCTTTTCAGAAGTATCAAGTGTTGTTAAGAAAGATAGAGCAGATAGGCTCTGCAGTAATCTCAGCTTTATGTTGTTCTCACCTTCCTCAATGTGCCTGACCTGACCTTCTCAAATATATTTTTAACAGTGTTGGGCAGAGACAGTTGGTCTGTCTGGCCCGTGTTTTGCTACGAAAGACAAAAATCCTGGTCCTAGATGAGGCGACAGCTTCTGTTGACATGGAAACAGACAACTTGGTGCAATCCACCATCAAAAGAGAGTTTTACAACTGCACAATATTAACGATAGCCCACAGGTTACATACAGTCATGGATTCAGAAAGGTAAGTAAGTTTTGGTAAGCCATTTTAAAACTAAATGGCTTCCTTTAAATGCATCAGTTTTCAGACTTAATAGATTTTACGCTCCAGTGCTTTTTACCTTAGTATCTTTATGTCTGTACAATCCAAGGTGTCACAAAAGACTTGAGCATCAATATTAAATACTGATAACCTGTGTTCTGTTTCCCCCTTCTAATTACAGGATTAATTTACTATTTTTCCCATTAAGGTACAGGTATAAGCTATCATTAAGACCGCTTAATTCTCTAGAGTAAATGGACTATAGCATTTTTAGCAATTAAGCAAAAATGCCATTTTCAAAAGGCTTTTTTAAAATATAGGAGTCCCGAGCTTTAGAAACCAAAGAATTTTTTCTAAATAAGAGTTCCCATTATCCGGAGATATCTGTACTAGGACTGGAAAATATGGTTGAAGAGCTGATTTTTCTTCTCCTTTAATCTTTCTGCGTTTGCATTGTAGAGTGCTTGTTCTGGATGCAGGAAGGATTCTAGAATATGATACACCACATAATCTGTTAAAGCGAAATGGTGCCTTTTCTGAAATGGCTGCAGAGGCTGGGATAAGAAGATAAAGAAAACTAATGCATTAATTCTCAATCAAGATGAGAATTCCTTACTCCAGTAAACGCTTGGGGCATATCTAGCATTACACATCTATATGGAATATATAAAATAACTGGCTTACTCAATTGCTCCTCACAGCATTGCTGTTAACTGCAACTACTGTAGTTATCATACAACTACTACAACTACTGTAGTTATCAATACAACTATCTGTATATATCGATCAGGTTTCTTAAAATAACTTTCTGATTGTGCTGCTTTTGGCTGGGGTTGAGTTTCATCACAGTAGCTGGTGAGGGGCTGTGTTTTGGATTTGTGCTGGAAACTGTTGCTCACACAGGGATGTTTCAGCTATTGCTGAGCAGTGTTTGCACAGAGCCAAGGCCCGTTCTGCTCCTCACCGCCCTGCCAGTCAGTGGTCTGGGGGTGCGCAAAAAGCTGGGAGGGGACACAGCTGGGACAGCTGTCCAAAGGGATGTTCCACACCATATAGCATCGTGCACAGCATATAAAGCTGGGGGAAGAAGGAAGGGGAGGATGTTCGAAGTGATGGCGTTTGTCTTCCCAAGTCACCGTTATGTGTGATGGAGCCCTGATCTCCTGGAGGTGGATGGACACCTGCGTGCCCGTGGGAAGTGGTGAATCAATGCCTTGTTTTGCTTTGCTTGCACACATCTTTTACTTGTTAAACTGCCGTTATCTCAACCCATGAGTTTTCTCACTTTTACTCTTCTGATTCTCTCCCTTATCTCACTGGGGAGGGAGTGAGTAAGCAGCTGCACGGTGTGTAGTTGCTGACTGGGGTTAAACCACAACACTGATTTTATACAAATAACTTATATTGATTGTATTGGCACTGGAACAACGTATTGAAGCAGTAATTTTCATGGCATATTGTAACTGTTGCATTAGCAGAGACTGAAAAATAAATCTTGCTGTTCGCACACTATTTTAAATTAAAAATAGTATTTAATTAAGTTGCTCTGACATTATGCCCATTTAGTTAATACATACTTATTGTAATTGCAAATTAATAAAAAAACAAAACTGTTTATTGTGTGGACATACAGGTAGATTTCACTGACTTTTAGGACACGCATATTTGCATGTATGCTTAGGTAATTCTTTGGCAATAAACTTGCCACATTATTTAATTTTCCTTTTGAGCTTGTGATTTCTGAATAAATGCAAAAGGATTTCAAATTACTGAAAACCACATCTCATGTATCTAATTGAGCATCCCAGAAAAAATGGAGTCAAGTGGAGCTATCTCTGCTAGTAGGTTTTTATATAAACCTCAGTATTAGTTACAGCAGCAGGGCAGGTTATGTACATTTGCTGAAAGCACCATTTAAACATGCCTGTGCTTCTGTAGGCCACATAATTATTAATTTTCTTTTTAATTACAGTTCTTGGAACTCTTCACATTCAATAACAACTCAATCAATACAATATTATCTTCAAAAACTAAGAGAAATTCCCCATAAACTGCTTAAAAAACTACAACAAAACCGAAAAACCCAACGTACATGAACAAAGTTTCAGGCTCCAGCCCTGTTATATTGCTTTATTATTGACACTTGATTAATATCAAGTAGGATCCTAATTTCTTGCCTGATACCAGGCAACCCATATTTGCTGGTTTAGAAAGGTAGTGACAAGTGCTGGAGACTCTCTGAAGGGAGTTCCTCCAAGATATGATACTACTGCAGTGAAGGTGAATGACTTCTCTGTCCTTTCCTGAAGGTAAAAAAAGAAAGCCCATCTTCCTACATTACGAACAGAGTGCTATCTAGTTTAATTGGCTGCAAAAGACAACTAAATATAGTGTGATTTCCACGTAACTGTTAGGAGTATATGATGATTTTAGACTAGGAACAACCCCTCTAAAGTAACTGATTGCCTTCTGAAAGTCCTGCAGAGGTTGCTGCGACAAGGTTTCTCAGGAGAACAGCTTCCTGCTTTTCAACCATTTTCTTCGTCTTTTCCCCCAGGCAAGGCCAGCAGGGCCTTCCCAACAGAGCAGAACCTTCTCATGCCAACATTTACCTTCCGCACAACATTCAAAGTGCCCCAGGCAGGCTCTTCTGGGGAGCCACTTCCCCCAACCTTGGCCTCATCCCTCACCCACTTTCGTGCTCCCTTCCAAACCCACCCTTAGCTCCAAGTATCACAGGAGGAACTGGAAAGGGCTGAAGCGAGTGTCATTCCTAAAGCGATTATAACAAGTTTTAGGTGTAAGGCGAAGGGAGGTAAACTTCAGTACCTCAGAGACCAACATCTTTTGCAAGATCCAGAGAAAATACTCTGAGGACAGGCATCAGTGCATAGTAGATTTTATTTATTTATTTTATTTGAGAGGAGGAGGGTTCTGTGGGCTTACTGGTGGGGTGACATAGCCTTACAGCTTCAGCCTGCCGTCAGACCACAACTGGGAAAAGCTGCAGACTGAGTAATTGTGAAGTCTGAGAGAAAAGAAAATGGTAGCGTCAACAAGAACCAAATAGCTGTTCCTTCTCTTTCAGCAAGCTGTAGTCCTCACATGCAATTACATTTTGAGAAAGGAGGTACAGTAGAGGCAGAGGCAGCATGATACGCTCCTGCTATGTTTTTGTGCACCAATAGTTTACAAAAATAAGTGACATAACAGGCTTAGGGTAGGCAGGAAAAGGCAATTTTGCAATATCACCCAGGGGCTGCAACCTCTACTCTCCTCACATGCCTGATGTCAGAGACTCACTCTAAGAAACGAAGAGGAACCACTTGGCTGCCTCAAGTCCAACATTAATTCAGATTTTTCAGTACCCATCACAGCCCACCAAACCCAATGTCACCAGCCAGCTCCCTTGACAGCCCAGAGCCACGCCATGGCCCTGCACACCCCTTGCCTCCCCTGCACCTCCTCCTCCACACAGCGATTCTGTGCCTCCAGGGCACTTGGGGATCAGGTCCCAGCCTCCTGCTGTGGGGCTGCTCAATCAGGAGTGGGAACTGTTCCTGCTCTCAACACGAGCAAGGAATCCATTGCCACCCCCTTTGACCAGGGTTTCCCCTCCCTGTTAGTGCTTCCTCCTTCCTCCCAGTCATCCCCAGCTTTTCCTTGAACCAACCTGCACTTTTCTTCAGTTCTGTTCTTCCACCCCAAACTGCAGCTTGAGGAGAAAAGATGTTTCCCCCTCCCACCCCAGTTCCCAAACACTCCTCTCTGCCACTTGCCGAAGATCTGTCACTCCAGGGCATAGCAGCCCCTCAGCAAACTGAGGGATTAGAACCTCGTCCTCTAACCTCCACAGGAATTCCAGGAAGATGGGGAAATAGTGTTGTTACAGTATTTCCCAGAGAGACTGAAACGAGACATGTCCAACAGACAGAAATTGCTTTTATTAAAAACGTTCTAAAAGGTTATTTATAAAATGCATTTAATCATCTGCACTTGGAAACAATTCAGGAACACGCAGTTGGTGAGACATATTATTCTTTCAGAATTTCAACTCACAAAACAAGCTTTAGCTGTATAAATTTGTTACACACCTAACATCACAGGCAACCATACTCAGATTTTAAGGATTGTTTGTAGAAAAATTTCAGCCTTCAAATATCAACTTGTTTAGAGAGGCTTTTGGTAAGCAGTATATGTGCATACCTGGACATATCCACTTAGTACAGTGGACTCATCTTTAAAATTCAATGGTTTGTGCCAAAATACAGTATTGAAATCAAAAGAAACAAAATAAATAATTTGATAGCAGAATTCAGAAAAGTTATTTAATAAATAAGGATGCATTGTAAGATATCCAATGTACAGTAACTTCTTTACTCAAAAAAAAAAAAAAAATCTGTATAGAAATCTGAATAAATACCCTTTTGTGATTTTTTTAACAAGTAAACAACTCACCCTTCCCTTACCAAGGCTAACACTGAAGGAGATTTAATTCCTCCAGTGTGAAGATGTATATGAAAGAAAAAAGTACTTCATTTATTGCATTGAGAGTTTAACAGTTTGAAGTTACTCCCACACTACTACCTAACTTGTCCCAAAATTGCAAAAAGCTTTTAATAGCTTAACCTCACTGTGATGTGGTTGTATTTTTATATAGGTCTGCTCATTTTACACAGTGCATTAAAAAATGAAGACTAAAGACCTACTGTAACTTCAGTAGGCTTTGAGATGAATTTACAGCAGGGCAGAAGGAAAGGCCGCAACGACTCCAAAGACATTGGAATAGATGTTAAATTAAGCACATACATTTATAGCTGCAAAGCAAAGGCCCCAATTAGCAACTGTGTATGAGAACTGTACTGTATATTGGCATTTATCCATGGTTTTGCTAAAGAGGCACTTCGTTCAATGCAGGAGTTTTAGTTACTGGAAGTTCCACATCGACTTAGACAGGGTCAATTTCAAAGAGGTACAAAGGAAAAAAAAAAACCTCAAATAAAAAAAATTCACTTTGGTTTTCAACTTTGGGAAATTAAACAGATGTTAGCAGTATTTTGGGAATCCTCTGTGAAGTTAAACAATGCTGATGGAATGGCTGTGTGCCACTGTGATTCAATTTAAGAGGTTTTTAATTAGATTACTTCAAAGATACGTTTAGACAACAGCTATGCAAACAGCTGAATCAGCACAACTCATTTACGGCAGTGCCATAAATCAGGCCTACTGCCAGGAGAAAAAGAAGCCTATTTTGTACAGTCATAGGTTAAACAATAAATTTAAGCCCCCCACTTTATCTTGGCAAGCTTAATACAAACAAAATTATTCTGGAGCATATACGAAAAGCTTAGAACCAACTGTTACTAGAGCTTACCTGACTAAGACTGGTTTGATGGATGTTGAAGCCAGTCTTAGCTGAATGAAGTATTTTCATTGGACAAAGTTCTACGCAGATAAAAGAATTCAACTGGCCTTTAATTATTGATTGAACCCTTCAAAGAGAGCAGAACTCTCACCCATTTTTTTTTTCAGATCGTTAATTTTTTTCTCCTTATGCATTTGCTAGATAGCTGGGTAGCAAACCATTTGCCTAAAATAAAGTCCTAAGAAATGCTACCTCAAATCCTGAGTTATACACAGTGTGTCCTTCTCAAAAGAACAGCTACAATCTCTCACGTATGTTCAGTTTAGAGTGGGGATATAATAAAACTTAAACCAGAGATACAAGCTAAAAAGTACGAAATAGCTGGGTGAATTCTCATTTGCTAGAACTACAGGAACCAGACATTATCCATGCAGTCCCCTCTGTCCCACACTTTCTCTCTGAAAACAGTACAGCTTGGGGTACTCCAGGGGAAAGACCTCACACACTTGTAGATGTGCAGCAATGACATTTATGTTGGTCAAATTCAAGGGAAGACCTACAGGTGTGGCTTTAAGATACATAAAATTACTGCAGTTTTCAAATAAGACAGGGGGAGGTATAAGTAGTTGGCAATATGCCCTTGTTCTCTGTGGAGAACATCAATGGTATGACAGCAGCACCTGTATGTGAACTAGCAAAACCAGAGCAGGAAGCAAGCCCTCGGAGACACATTAAATAACTCCACGTTACCAAGAGCTAAATTTCCTAATAAGGTTCAGCTGAAACGTGAGACAGTTGGCCATACAGCCCCAGCAATACCATTTTGCTGTTATGAACAGCAGAACAATAAAGTGAATGCATGTCTTTTAGTAACATGCTGCAACATGCATTTTAGAAAGGTGCTTAAATGCTCAAGTGGCTGAATTTAATAAATAAATTTAAGCTCAATACTGCTAGTGCTATGTGCGTTAACACTGCTTCACATTCTTTCAAAGTAAATATATTGAACCTGGGAATTCCTACAGTACCATGCCACAGTATCTCTAACCTTTGGTCACGCTCCCTTTCAATTTTCAAAGTACACCTCTTCAGAGTTTGCTAACAAAATTTAGCAAGAAGACATGGTGTGTCATCATTTTCATCCAACATCCAAACTACAAGCAAATACAGAACTGAACTTCAAAAACCACTTGTACCTTTAAAGTAACATCTAGCTTTAACACAGGCGTCCAGTAGCACTGAACTGGAATAGATTAAAAAAATGAATAGAATACGGCTAAGATTAGGCTCCACTGCCAGTCAGGTTAAGTATGCACCACCAGAGTATGCTTTTGGAGAGATGGAATGCAATGGGGAAGAGTTTTGTCTCAGTTAAAATTAGTCTTCTGTAAATGCTTATTAGGAATTTCTATAGCGCTGACTTGGAGAGGCCAGGACCCACCAACGATTCCTGCTTGGATAGCTACGCCCGTTACAACTGCTAGATCAGGATCTACAGAGGTGTTAGGTTCCTTTCCAAAGAAATCCCGAATGACTTTGCGTATCCGAGGAATCCGAGTAGAGCCTCCGACTAGTACAATTTCATCCACTTCTGCTTTGTGTAGGTGCCCTTCCTTCAACACCTGTTCAATAGGCACAAGAATCTTCTCAAAAAGGTCCTCATTTAATGTCTCAAATAGTTTCCTAGAGATTTCTGTTTCAAACACAACTTGGGCAAAGTTGTCCTCTAGTTTTGAAGAGTCTCCAAGATTTTGCAGATCTTTTGGTTTTTGTGAAGGTTTGCCTTTTAGCACAGTGTTTGTTCTCACCTCACTTTCTGGAAGTCCTTTTGTAAGCTCCCTTACTGGCACAGTCAACAACACCCTTAGTGTAGCTGCCTCATGAACAGTCAGATTTAATTTAACTGCTTCCACAGCCTGTCTGAGGTGATGTATTTCTTCTTTCCTTGTCGGCAGAGAACCATACTTTTGATGGAGCTGATCATATAAATACAGCATCAACCTCTGATTAAAATCCTGTCCTCCAAGTTTGTTGTTACCTGAAACAGCAGAAGAGAAGGCATTAGATTCATCACCTCCAAAGCTTACTGGGAGATGGTGCTCAAGGACCAGAACAGTAACACTTGGACCATAAGCATAGTGCAAGAGCTCACAGAGCTGGGAAAACAGACATAATTGTCTGCTGAAAAATGTAGGATAGACAGTAATTTCCAGATTTTTATTTAGCAACTATTTTTGAATTAACCTCCCTCAGTATTTTTCACCTAGAACTGCTCTGCTACACTTTAACAGAAAAAAACAGTGGTTGTTAACTCATAGAGGTATTCTATTTGGAAGAAAACATGTAAAGATGAATTTCTAGCTAGAACCCTGTAATGGAAGTGCAATCTCTCACAGCAAATTGTTTTTCCAGCTAAAATTCAAAGTTTCGAATTTCTCTCTGTCCAGAATCGAATTTGTTCTTAGCATTTCCACAGAACAGCTTTCTAGGGATTATTGTTTTAACAGTTTCAAGTTATTCAATGTCTTTATGCATCCACATGAAAAACTACACATTACTGAAATAGATGTATATACCCTGCTGAAAGCAGAAGAAAGTGATAAAATGTAAGCAGACATCTTCACACTCTCTTAAGAGGTATATCTTATATTAGCCTTCAGAAAGAGAAAAAAGTATAATATATAACCATGTTTCCAAAACCTTTCAAATAATTTTTCATGCTTTCTATTCAACAGAGTTACAAAAATGGCCTGCAGATTTTCATTTGTGGTGAACAATACTATCAAAGTTCCCATTGTTTTGTTTTGACTGAAAACAGGAATGCACTTAATGGACCTCCATCTAAATAAATCAGAATGAAGGTGCTGAATATTTCTTGCTATTACACTCTTACAGTGGCAGTTCACATCGAAACTTCACTTAACCACCACTGCATCTTAGACTTGTCTGAATCCAGGTCACCTGAAAAGCAGTGGTGTATTCACCACAGTTTTACTAATACTGCTGCCAGAACTCTTTGCCAAGTGATGAATCACTTTGACATATACGTATCACAAAGCTTACCTCTGGGTTAACAGCATGCGCATGCCCAAACCCTGCCCAACTGAGCTGGAGCCAAACACAAGGCGAGGATACTTTAAAACACTGGTCAATAATTTGGCAAATATTTCCAGTTTGGACAAAGGCAACAGAAAGATTTGTAACATCCCCAAAAGTCCAGTCAAAGCAATTGTAACATGCACCAGCACTTTTACTAGTGGGCACTGAAGTTAAAAGCCACAACTTACTCCTTTGAGTCAGCCAAAACCCGTGAATTTATCTTAATTGTTGAAAGCAGTCACAAACCTTATTTTGCATGAACGGCAGCTGAGAACAGAGTGAGAGAACGCTTTGTGACAGGGCTGGTATGTCTTTAAAAGCCCCTCTAATGCTGACTTCAGATGCACCTTTCCTTCCCCACCCCCAGCTCCTTGAGAAAGTAAAGCATTTTTCTCACCTGCCATGGCTCGTGTGAGGAACATCCCTCCCAGCTTGTTCAACAGAGACACATCCAAAGTTCCTCCACCCAAATCCACCACCAGAACATTAAACACATCAGCTTTGTGGAGTCCATAAGCCATAGCTGCCGCTGTGGGTTCATTGATTACTCGCAAAATTTCCAGCCCTACAAAGAGCAAAGATACCAAGCAACAGTCAGGTACACTTCAGAAAACTGCAGTTCTCACATCATCATGACCTTTTTTTTTTTTTTTTTTTTTAAACAAACAAACAAACTTACTTTAAGTAAAAAGTCAGATCCAAAGGAAATAGTACCACTTTCCTTACTTAAGCCTGAAGTAGTACTACTTCAGAGTCAGAGTGAAGTCATGAACTACGATTTGCCCAAACACATTTCTTCCAGAGAAACCTTGCTAAGGAGACTTATTTCCCATGTTCTATTTCTGTTTAAATTATTGTCCAAGGGCGCTCTGTATAGTCTCTCTGTTTGGAGATTACCAAAAAGACTATTTTCCCTGAAGTAAAACTTACTTCTTCAAGCTCTCTACCTCTGCATTAGTCACCTGCACCCGTTGGTACCCAAGAGTTCTCTGCTGTTCCTCAAAATTGTTAATGGTCTGTAAAAAAAAAAGTCCACTCTAATGTTGTCTATCAGCGAATCACTGTTTCTAATTCCTCCCTAAAGACTTTATTGTTAGTGAAACAGACCTGAAGGTTTCATAGAAAAATGCTGCAATAAAGACACATCACCTGCAAGGTTAGCTGCCTTAATGGTAGAATTCCGTTGTCTTTCATCAAACTCTGCTGGCACAGAGATGACGGCCTTCGAAATGGGCACGCCAAGGTCTCCTTCTGCCATTCTCTTCAATTTCAGTAGCAGCTGAGAGCCAATATGCTCTGGAGTGATGCGAAAGGTTTTATTAGTCATCACAGAAAATTCAGCTGATCCATCGTTGTTGAAAATCTAGGAGGAAAAACAAACACAACCCACAGGTGAGAAGTCTTTTTCTTACTCTCCCACCCTGCTCACACCAAATTTTTTATTCACATATAGTCCACTTATTCTGGAAAAATAAGAATGTGCTTTTATTACTTCCTGAATTGCTTTTATTCCTTGATTATGAGTACTATGCAAAAAAAAGCAACTTAAGCAGTTAGAGCAACTGTGTAAGCAACTTCAACAGCACATTCAAAGACAGAAGTAATGCTTTTTAAACATTAGGTTCACTCTACTGATAAAGCTTCCCAAAGGTTCTTTCTTTCTGAAAAGAAGCAGCTTCTTCAAAGACTGTCTGCAGTACCTGAAAATTTGTCTCTTTTCAACAAATACTGCACCATGCTTAATTAATGCAATGTTTTTTCAAAAAGCAGCTTTCAACGTCTGCTGCTGGACAAGTAGGTACTAGAAAAGTGCTAGGGGAAATGTGCTACAACAGAGAAGACATAACTTTTACACTTTTTTTTTCTTTAGAATATCAGGGGAGAAGTGAAGTTTTAGCACAGCACAGTTACAACTGCAAGTGGAAATTTGTACTTTAAGAGAAGGGCCTGGAAGGTTACCCAGAAACACATTTTGCAGTAGAGGACAGAGTCCTCTGGAAAATCACTATCAGCTCTCACACAGAAGTACGTGACTTCTACAACCACTTCTTCTTCCCCTCTCTGGATACCTCTTACAGTTTTCAGGCATATCAGATCTAGCCAAATGACCCACAGTCAGTAACTTGGGTCACCCACTACATATTTCAAGCTTCCTATAGATTACTGCTTGGAGGGAACAGAAGAAAGCGGCTACTTACCTTAAAGGGATACCTGCTACTTTCACTTTTCAGTTCTTCTGAAGTGAAGATTTTCCCAATGAATCTTTTTGCATCATATATGGTATTCTGAGGATTTGAATCAGCCAGTTCTAGGCCATCATATCCTACATACACACCTCTGTCTGTGAAAGAGACTATACTTGGTATGCTATTGTGCCCATTTTCATCTGCAATAACCTTCACCTCCCCTGTTCCAGGAAGAAAGACACCAACAGAGCAGTAAGTCGTGCCAAGGTCAACCCCAATTATTTTCGGTGTAGGCATTGGTAAATATTGCTGTGCTAAATAGCCAGCTAATAAGAGAACCAGAACAGCCGAACCTGAAACACAGATTTTTAAAAAGTAGTTAGTTTATCTACTGCTGCAAACTTAGAAATCAATGCAAATTACACAGCATTGTACATTACAACTCATGAAGTTTTATTTTACACTCTGACGCTTGTTCAGCTACCTACTTAGTTTTCCATTTCTTCAAAGGTCACCAGCAAGTTCAACTCCCTTAATTCTACAAAAAGTGGTAAGAGTCAAAAAACTTCAGCACTAAACACTAAACTGGTTAAAAAAAGAGCCCAAGAGGTATAGCAAAGCCAAAAATATCACCACTGTGTAATGATTATTTTTCTCTCTGCAAGGTACTTTAAAAATATAGGCTAATTAATATTTTTGGGGGAATTGCGTATGAATGACCCCTAAGGGACATCTAGTTAATAAGGCTGCACAAAATCACAGTGAAATTACAAGCTCTTGATTCAAACATCTCCTCCAGCTTCACTGGAAGTCTGAAAATAAGGAGCTGCAAAACCATGCTAACTCCTCCTATTTCGGTCATAGCTCCCAAAAAGCATCTTCCCACACCTTTTCCATGCCTTGAAATCAAGAGGTAGACTAATTTAAGTGATTTTTTTTTTTTTTTTCAATTTTACATGTAAGCAATAGACAAAGCAAGAAACCCAAAAATCGAATATAAAGCAACGCCTCGGTGGAAGATAACGGCCAACAAACAAAATTTCAAGAAGAAACGTAAATAGGTTAAATTTCAAAGAGCAGATAAGCTTTTTTCCCAGAAGGGAAGGGCGGTCACAGCTGTACTTTCCAACAGACCAGTGAGAAAGGTTTGCTTTTAGCCGTGAACCAACCGAGACTCTGAGCAACATGCCACTGAGCACCTCGGCTTCCGAAAGCAGAAACACACCGAACACGCCACAGCCAGTCTGAAAAGCCAGCCCGGGGCGACACCGCTAGCAGAAAGACTGCGACAGCCCCAGCAAAACCACGCAGCCGCGGGCAGCGCGCCGCCTGGGGCAGCCTGACCAGATGCGCCGGGCCCTGCTCGGCGGACGCCGCTACAAGCGGGGCGGGGGCTCCCCAGCGCTCCGCCTGCCCCACCACCGCCGCCGCCTGCCCCCGAGGCACCGTCCCCTCAGCAGCCCGAGGCGCGCTGCAGGCCCCTAGGTACCCCCTCACCCAGCACCGCCATCTGCCCGGTCATCGCTGGCCGCCGGCTCTCGCTGCGCCCGCCAACGCCGACTGCTGACGACGCCTTCCGGGCCGCGCCGCGCGGCACGCCGGGACTGGTAGTACACGCGCCCCGCCTACCCCGGTGACACTGCTACGCTGTAAGGGGCCAGAAAACGACAACTCCCAGGAGGCACTGGGGCGAGGGCTATTTCCGGCCGGCCGGAGACCAGCCAATGGGCTGGGAGGAAGGTCATTCGGCCACACAAAAGGGGAGGAACGGGTAGCGAGGGAGGATGCGCATCAGCGCGTCGAGCGCATGCACAAATGAGCGCTGGCCGGGGCGCGGTGCCTGCTGGGAGCTGTAGTTTGCTTCGCCGCCACGGCTCTGAGAGGTGTGCTGGAGGCTGTGGGGGCAGCTGGGTGTCCGGGGCGGTAAGGAGGCCCAGCTACCCGCCCGTCCCGCCCGCCCTCCGCCTCCCGGGGCCACAGGCAGGCGGCCCGGCGCGGTGACAGGCAGGGACATGGCGCGGGGGCCCGGTCCGGGTAGTTGCCACCGCCGCCCTGCCCGCAGCCTCCTGCCGGCGTGAGGCGTCAGAGACCGCAGATCCGGCAGTGCCGAGACACCACGCGTTAAAACTGTTAGGCCTCTAAAAATAACTGTAATATCTTATTTTATTGTATATATATGTATATATATGTGTGTGTATATATATATATATATATTATTACTGGCATTCATGTCTTGGAGCTGTTTACTAAGGCGAAGTGGGGAGCTGCCCTGTCAGCCCCCAGGGGAGAAAGTGCCAGTAAAGCGATGGGTTTGCACTTTCCCTTTGAAAAACATTTCATTGCCTCTACCTAAAGTGCTCTGATCTATTTTTGTACCCTAACAGTGTTATTTGAACGCAACGGTTCAACAGCGAGACAGCCATGGCAGCTTTTACCTCTTCATATCGATGGTGAGGGGAGGTTTCCCTCTTGCTCACCTGACATTTAGCCAAGTAAGGACAACACAGATGAAACCTGCCCCTCAAATTCATCCTGGAGGAGCAGAAGCAGTAATTAATCCAAGAAATACAACGTGAAGTACGTTGTGGTTTTACTTCTTGTCAGCTGTCACTGCTAAGCTTTGCTCTCAAAAGGAGTAACCGATTTTCAGGTTCTTGCAGATCAGGTTTCTGTTTCAGGCAGAAATGAATTGTGAGAATCTGGTGCTTCTTTAATGCAGTCTAAGTTACATGTTTCTTAATAGAAAATATTCATAAATGCATAGCTGGTAGCAGAGCATAGTGGAAAAAAGTTAGCCTAAGTTCTATTGCAGTTGCCATCTCTAGCACCTCTTTTTGTCCTAAATGATGGAAAGGCACATAACCCAAAAGCAATTTCCAGGAGCTTGCTTCTTGTAAGCTTCTTCTATATGCGAAAAAACAGCACCACTTAATAATAAAAAATATATGCATCCTCCGTTTGTGGTTTACATAGTTACACTGATGTGCTTCATTATTTGCATGAGAAGGTGGAAACTCTTTGGTGAGGGAAGAGAAGGTTAAGCCATCTGCCTTCTTATGACTCTTCCAATTATGTATATGGCTAATTTTTTTTTCCATACATAAGAGTTGGAGACTTTAATCGTGTTTCATGGTGCGGGACCATTGTAATTGTGCTCATTCTTAAATTATTTAACTAGAGGAAGACTTGTAGTTGCTTACATTATTTCTTCGTTTGTGTAACTCCAGCACAGGCACTTTGTACTATATGCAACTGTCAGTGGGTGGTGAGCAGAAAAAAGAAGGTTTAGTGTAAACAGAATACAATTAAAATGGATTTTGCCCATAATTTTGATATTTAACAGCAACCTGATGCTTTAGTACATCGGGACCATCTGAAATGTCACACTGCAGAATGCACATATGTAGAGACATTTTTTAAAAAATACTGATATGAAACCTTATTTCAGAGATTTCTTCCTTTTCTAAAACACAGCCCAGGCTCTAGTTTTTGTCTTTGAGGTTAAAACTCTGAAAGACGTTGGAATCACTTGACAACATGCCTGCTGAAGAACAGAATTCGAATGCCCTTCCCTATATAGCTTCCATTCTATTTCTTCCAAACAAAGCTGCTTGTTTAATTCAGTGTATCAGTCAAGGCCTCCCCACCTGACTCTGGCTCCCTGGAGGCCTGGCTGTTCCCTGCAGAGTTGCACACCACAGGCCACCTGCCTGGGAGTCAAGTCAAGGAGAGCATCTCAGCAGGCTTCCTGCCCTGCAGCAAAGGTATATCATGCCAGAAACTTCTTTAGAAGCCACCTCCCTCCATGTAGCTGGTTTTTTTTTTTTGGCTTTTGTGTAGTTTGAAGGCTGGATCCACCTTACATACTTCTAGTCACTTGAAGGCAACATTTGATCTTCAGCACCCAAGCTCGGATGAAGTCCAAGGTGCCTAATTTTTTCCCACATCATCTCCACGGCTCGGGCTGGCAACCAGTCACTAGTGTGTTCCGCAGGGATCTACCTTAGGCCAGTGCTCTTCAGTATCTTTATAAATGGCTTAGACTCAGGACTTGAGGGATTGCTTAATAAGTTTGCTGATGACACAAAATTATGGGGAGCTGTTGACACTCTTGAGGGCATAGAGGCCCTGCAGAGGGATCTGGACAAATTGGAGAACTGGGCGATCACCAACCACATGAAGTTCAGCTAGAGCAAGTGCCGGATTTTGCACCTGGGACACAGCAACCCTGGCTGTACATACAGACTGGGGGATGAGATGCTGGAAAGCAGCTCCATGGAGAGGGATCTGGGGGTTCTGGTCAACAGCAAGTTGAACACAAGCCAACAGTGTCCCTNTTCGAGAGGAAGCCGTATGAGGAGTGGCTAAAGTCACTTGGTTTGTTCAGCCTGGAGAAGAGGAGACTGAGGGGAGACCTCATGGTGGCTCCAGCTTCCTCACAAGGGGAGGAGGAGGGGCAGGTGCTGATCTCTTCTCTTTAGTGACCAATGACAGAACCCAAGGGAATGTCAGGAAGATGTGCCAGGGGAGGTTTAGGTTGGACATGAGGAAAAGGTTCTTCCCCCAGAGGGTGCTGGAGCACTGGAACAGGCTCCCCAGGGAGGCAGTGACAGCCCCAAGCCTGACGGTGTTCAAGAAGAGACTGGACAACAGCCTCAGACACATGGGGTGAACTGTGGGGTTGTCCTGTGCAGGGACAGGAGTTGGACTCAATGATCCTTGTGGGTCCCTTCTGACTCAGGACATTCTGTGATTCTATCAGGACCTGCTCATGGATACTCCTGAACTCTGCACAGGGATGCCTGACTTCTCTTGCATCTGCAAAATTAGCAGAATTAATCCTAGTCACCTTGCCCTTGTATTTTTGGGCATTACTAGATTATCTTCTGTGCCAGCTTCTTTTACCTACCCTCACAGAGCTCTTGTCCAGGAGAGTGAGAACTGATTCCATTTTGTTTCCTTATCTGAGGGGATGCTACACCCAGGAGTAGGTTGTTCAGGATCAGAAGGGGAGATTCAGTGTTTCTGGAGAAAAATTGCTTGATTTTGCACAGAATAATTAAGTATTTGTTGATCTAGAGGGAGAGGCTTGTTTGGCTAGGAGGGGAAAATTATGGGTAGCTCTGCCCCATAGGCTGTCTCATGGGGAATACATACAAACATGGTTCAGGGTAGACATTGGAAGGCGGGCCTTTTTTTAATGAAACAATGTGCTTTAGCTGCTTCTTTGTACTGGCAGGCAAGGCACATAATGCCATGTTTACCATTCTCACCTGAGGGTGGGAACTGCAAGTTCAGACCCATAAAACTGCTTTTTAAAAGCCCATTACTGTGACGAAGCTACTGGGTGTAGCAGAATGAGGGTAAGCGAGGTGCTGTGGTGACATGGGCTGCCAGGACTGAGCAGCTTCTGGTCCTTGCTGGTTTGGATGCCCAGGCTGTGCTGTCTGTGCAGCATCCACCGGTCCCTGGTCATCACCCACAGGGCTCTCAACACTCGCCTGCCACTGACTTGAGTGGAAGGTGGGTGCATAGCTAACTCTCTCTGAGGGGCTGGGCCAAGTGCTTGTTTGTCCTTGTTAGTGCATCTCTTCGCTCTGGTAGTAAGCTGTTTATAACATTTCAAATGGTTCTCAGGGATTCATTTCCTTCAAGGGGCTGGGTTTTTTTCCCTTGGTGCTTTGATAGGTGCAGGTAAACATGTTTTCGTCTGCAAGTAGCTTGAGGGAGAGAGTTGTTCTTACAATGTAAGAGCAGAGGCTGGTTTTAAAACTGTCTCCCATCAGATGTGAACTGGTGTCTGCAGGAAAAAAACCTGCTACACTTGGGAGTATTGCTCAAACCATAGACCTGTGATGTGCTAAACACAGTTCAAGCATTTGGTGTGCATGGAAACAAATACAGCTTGTTTTCATTTGCAGGATGCTTTGCATCATCTGTATCCTTGCACCCAAGCTTTGCCAAACATCCTCTTTCCTGCTTTTGTACAAAACAGGGGTTCTTTTTCTAGGCTTTACTCAGTGAGTGCTTTCTGCACTGTCTTCATAATTTCCAAGCCAATGTCCGAAATGGAAACACAGGGAGTCGGGACGTTGTCAAAACACAATCTGCGCCCAGCAACCCACTATGGTCAAACTGTGTTTTCCCATTGTGAATGAGGAAGGAGGAATGGGATTTGTAACCACTGCTTAGATGGAGATTGTAGTCGATGTCTCCATGAGAAGGGAGGCAATTTATTTAGATGCTAAAATCTGAAACCTCATTTTCAGTTTTTAACTTAAGTAAAAGTAGGTTCTTAGCCTTAGTGCAATCACATCATCAAAATTACAGATAAGCAGAGAACATAACTTATAGTTTCTTTCCATCGTTCTTATCCTGCTGTATGCAGTTGGGAAGGGGAAGGATTTCACCAGTGCCCAGGCTTCCTCTGACAGACAGTTCAATGTCAGGCAGCTGAAGGAGAAGTATAACCTTCCATTTAGATTCAAAAGTTTCCATTTAAATTCCAGCGTATAGCTTAAAGATTTCTGGCTCCCGGTGAGTGGCTGACTGGCCATCGCCGGGGAGGTGTGCGCTGAATTTTTCATTGGCCAGAAACCCGCTCCCCAGCCGGAGGCAGCAGAAGCAGCTTGGGGCTGCTCAGAGGATTTGTAGCCCCTGAGAGCCAAACCAGGAGTGTGAGAAGCTTTCTTCCAGCAGATGTCTCTGCCAGGCAGCGCTGCTTCCCCATGCCTCTTTTGGTGTTTGATGAGTACCTGCAGAGTCATATAGAGCGTATTAACCTTTTGCAATCGTTATCCAAATTCTTGTAAAGGCATAAGTCATGAAAACAGTGCCTCATTTTTCATTACGGTTTATTTAATTGCCTTAACATAACCATTTCACTGAACCCTCATGAAATCATTTTGAGGTTAACAACGAAGTTACTATTTCCCCTTTCATGAATACACTTGCAGTGATAACAGTATAACACAACCCAGTAGATGTCCAGGAAAAACAGTCTGGAAGAGAAATGAGATTTTTACAGGTCTCTCTCCCTTTTCTCCACTGGAATTTCAGTTGGTCTGCATGCTCATACAGCTTGCTGTGGTGTGAAAAAAAAAGCAAAACAGCACAGAGACCTTTTATTGAAGAGAAGAAGCAGATTTGGCACTCACTGGACTTACTGGTCTGGTAACTGAGAGTTTCTCTTCCTGCTTCACCTCTGTGGCATCTGGGGTAGGTGTTGCAAGACCAACAGCTGAACGGCAGCTGCGAAATTGGCTGAATGCTCCCCAGCCGCTGGCAGCCTGGGTTAGTGGGGCTGAATCGTGTCTTGGCTCAGCTCGGGTGTCCTCTGTGGAAGCAGGGACAACGATACTGCATAAGCTCCGGGGGTGGCAGGGAGACCGCTTGCTTGTACAACCTTTTGGTGGCAACAAGGGGCTGCAAAGTGCAACCTAGAGCACAAAGCGGGAGGATATAGCTGGGAGTCTCATCATCTGCATGAATCATGATAGTGATGATGATAATGAACAAGAGTCCAAACAATCTCCCAGGAGGCCATTTTCTCATTCACGTTGTTGCTGTGTATATGAAATCCATATGGACGTCAGTCAGGCTTGTCAATTTTATCTATTAGGAATGACAACAAAAGGATAAACAGGAATGCACTCAAATAGAGCTGCTTTAACAGCAAGCTCTGCAGGCAAAGGAAAAGAGGTTTTACAATATGTGTGGATAGAGAAGTCCTGCTTTTCTTCTTGTGGGCTACTGCTGCTAAAGACTCAGAATATCTATTTTTACACTTGTTCTTTTCCTGAAGGTATCACCTAGAGTACCTAAGTCTGTGCACTGGGTAAGAACTTTTGGACTTTCGCAGTGAATCTTTACACTGGCACAGATCTATTTCAATTATCCCTTATACATAATGTTGTGGTATTTTACGAGGAACTGTGCCATGCCTATTTTCATAGAAGAGCTAGTCCCAGACCCAAATTATTTCTAATCCAAGTATATAGGAGAAATAATAGGTAAGAGCATGTGTTATTCCTCTTTACACAGTGTGAATTGGAGGAACACACAAACTCAGTGACTGAAGAAGAAACAAGAAGCCTAGAAGGCCAAATACAGTTTGAAGCAAGATGTGTCAAACACCATTCCTGAGAACTGATGGCAACACCAGCCTTCTTCCACTCTTTTAAGGAAAGGAATCTGTATAAAGGAGGGTCAGCAAAAATATAATGGGAGAGAAGTGTCGTCATTTATAATTGCTGTTTGGGAAAAGTCGTAGTGGCGTTTCCTAATGATCTTTAGAGCACATCTGTCCTGCAGGAACCAGATTTGTCATCGTTGCATGAGTATCCAGCACACTTCAGTTTATTCAATACACAGTTCAAAGATAACTAAGATATGAGCAAGCTCATCTACCGTTACACTAACTCAGTTTGGTTTTATTTCTGAGTGTGATATGTGAAACCAATAGCACTTCACAGCATATCGCACAATGCCTCTTCCATACTCTAGTCCGTCTGAAATAGGGAAAGAAATGTTGAGAAGAAGAAAACCCAGTGTCATCAGCCTCAGTCAAGGTCCTTGGTGTTGCCTCGTACCTTCCTAGAACCTCTGGGCAATTGGCATCCACTTTGCATTAGACTTTGCCTGTGCCAAGGCTTGCAACATACCTGGAGGGCTCTTAAACCTATTTCTGACAATACTGATGGAATCATTCCGACATTAGTCAGATTACTTCTACAAGACAAGCAAAGATGTTAGCCATGGCGTGTCTTCTTTTCTCAGCATCACTCCCTCATGCACTGTCATGTGAGTAGCAAGTGTCTGTTTAGCCTGGAGAGAAGTTTGTTGGAAGCAGATACTGTAAAGCTAGAGCCATTCTGGAAAAAAGTGTGCATTGCTACTGAAAACGATCCATCCACAGAAGCAGAAATGAGTCTTTCTGTGTGATCACAGTAAAAGTCCCATGCCAGCTTTCCCTCTCTTTCTTGAATGATTGTGCTGTGTACAGGTCTGCTGGACTGCTTCAATACCTTCTTGCAGCCAATAATTCATTGCCATGCTTTTGGCTCAGTCCTGCTGCTCAGATATGCAAGTGCATGCTTTTGCCTATTCGAAATATCAGCTATTGCATATGCACACACCAGCACAGTAGTAAACTTTACAAGATATGTGAAATCTGCGTGCCAGCATATTTGTGGGCATTGAGCCCTTAAGCTTCAGAATATTCTTACTGAATACAAAATACTGATAAAAATGCAACAGTATGTTTACATTGTGGTTCTAAGAAACGTTTCTGACTATGTGCAAAGAGTCTCATTGGGAAAGGACTGCTTTTGTTTTGTTTTGTTTTGTTTTTTCTGTTTGCAGCACAAAGGGGGATGGGGCTTTCAGCATGCTGAGGTGCTCCCACAGTAGCAACAATTTACAATTAAACAGTGGTGTGAGGGACGGATTTTGCAATCTCAGAAAGATGTAACAGAAGTATTTTAATTTCTGCTGAATTGCTGGGACAGAGAGTGAATCTCTTCATGTGTTCTGGAGAAGGCCCAGATGTTTTCCATGTCAGTATAATAGCTCTTTTCTTCCTGTCAGTCAGTCCCAAAGTGAGCAGAGCTGACACGTCGATTCTTTCAGAATTTCCCTTTCCTACAGACCTTGACAGCTTCAGCTGCAGGAACAACAAACCTATTCCTTTTTTATTTTTTCCTTACCTGTTTACTCCCACCGTAGCTGTCCTCTCTCTCACAAGGAGATGTAAATTCAGTTCGTGTCATGTGGCATCAGTGTGTTACCCTCACTTTGCCGAAAAGGATCCAAGGCACAGTACAACACGCCACCTGTCCTCTGTCTGCTGTATGCTACGGTGACCGTCTTCTGTGCTTTCATTTCACTAGCAGTTAGGTATGACAGAAGAACTGTAGGATAGGTATAGAAATATAACAATGTGCTACTCAAAAGGAATATAGATAGGCAAGTGCTACACATCTACAATACTTGCAATATTTGTATGTTGAAAGATGTGTCTGAATCGTTGTTACTATTACATTCATTTAAAACAAAACAACAGTTGTATGTCAGACTGTGTATCGGCACAGTTAGTAACAAGCAGCTTTTTGAAGTTGGCTTACACATTCTGGCTGAATATAAGGAAAATATGGTGTGTCTGAATAGTTCAGAAGGGTATGTGATTAGGAGACAGATAATTAAACCTCTTCACTAATTTGATTTCGTACAGTAGATCTCCCATAAAATAACATTGAGTTGACTGTTACCTGCAGTCACAGAGGGGTAGTAATTCACTGCCATTCTGTTTCTTCATTCTGATTTCTGTGTGTGAGTAAGGTTGGTATGGACAAGCCTGTTTCTGTGTGACTGGTTTATATATTTTAGTTTTGAATTGCGTGACCCTAAAATCTGATCAGGACAAGCAAAGCCTATTTATTTTTTGTGGTAAGTTCATCAGTCAAAAAGCCTCATTAGCTTAAACCTTTCCCCAGTTCTCAGAAGAACTCCTTAATTTTTTCAGTGCACATTGACAGATTTTAGCTCAAATGTGTGATAAACAGTTAGTAGCAGAGCTCTTCCTGTAAAAGGCAGTCCTAAGAAAAATGCGGTTTAGTTTGCAGGCTACGATAATCTTAATGAGATAATTAATGGAGGGCCTGTCAGGAAAACCAGCTCACCATCTCTATATCATTTTTAAACAACGTATATTATCTATACTTTTTCCCCTCCTTTTTTTGGCAGAAACATGAAGCTTTATTCTATACCAAAAAATGGCAAATGAAATGGAGAAAAAAAAAGCAGTTTTCTTTTTAAACACGAACATTTTAAACAACTTGGGGGAAGTGACTGCTGCTGGGAAACCGATCCCCCTCTCTGCTCCTCCTGCTGCTGATCTCCATCCAGCTGGGTGCTTTGCAGCCTCGCTTGCACCTGTGCTGTGCGGCACCGACGGCTTTTCCAGCTCACGGAGCATTGGGAGAGCCCGACACACAAAACATGGTGAATCATGTGCCTGCCCCTCTTGCGGGGAGCGCACAGTCTGATAAAGTGCCATCCAGTAATTTGGTCATGCTGGCTCGTTTCCAGCAGTTAAGCAGAAAGTGCATTGCAAACCCATCTATGCAACAATATTTAGAGCTAAACTAAATTGAGGAAGTCAAGACTGGGGAGAAAACTGTTCATGATGAAATAAAAAGGCTACATTTGTTGGATAGTGCTTTAACCAGCCCAACTGTCTGGTTCAACCTGCTCTCACCATGTTACACATTTCCACGTCTGTTTCCCAGCTCTTATTTTTTTAATATAAAATAAATGTTCTGTCTACCATTACATTTACATTATTCTATGTGACTATAACATTCTGCTTTTCTATTTGAGCAGGCTCTGTTCCATCTGAATGGCAAAATGGATAGAGGATTGTAGTAGTTAGAGGAGGAAAAGCCATATGAGAGTGGAGTCCATCATCCTGTAAAGGTATGATATAATACCGTGACAGAGGCCATATCAGATATTACGTTGATATAATACAGAAGTGTTTTACACTAGCTGAAATTATAATGAGAGAGAGCAGACGAGGAGTGGATTTCTAGTTGGTGCAGTAGCTGGGTTACCCTGGGAGCAAAATGTAATGCCCAGACTAGTACAAGAAACAGGCCGCCGGGTTAGTTCGTGCGGTGAAGTCTCCTCCAGTATCAACCCTGTGTGTTTGGGACTGTAAGGTCCCGAGTGACCTGCTTTCACACCACGGCGGCATGCTGTGATCCCTTCAGCTCTCGCTAGCCAAGTGGGAAGGGGCTGGTACAGTCTTCAGGTCTTGAGCCAAGATCTGTCAAAGCTGAGGGGAGTTTCACCCATGATTTCAGAGACAACTGATGCCAGGCTCTGCGCAGCCCCAGAGGGGAGGACAGGGCTTGGTGCCACGGTAGGTGGCACTCTGTCCCCAGACAGCTCGGCCTCCCTCCCCGCATCCTTGCAGGAGGCACTGGGCAGCTTAAGGTGGTAGATTTTTGCTTAGCATCTAAAGGCAACTCTGATGTGTTGCTGGGAGGATGAAAAATCCCATGGCATGCTTGCAGAAAAAGCATTATAAACCTTTTGGTATCCTAGCTGGACCCAAAATTAAATGGAGCTTCTCTATCTAATTTCTCCTCCATTTTAATTGATGCAGCTGTAACTGATGCCTTGCTTCTCCCAGACTGGAGCCCTTTAAATATCTATTCCCTCATTCCTCCCCCCAAATGTCAGGTAAAACAGCGTATAACAGTGCTTGTTAAATTTGCATTGCACATTAACACAGTTGTGGAAATTTGCACTGTAGAAATATCCTCTTTCATAAGTATTATATGTGACTTTTTTAGTCTGAGTATGAAACCATGGAACAGAAATGCTTTTACACTCTTCTGCTGTTGGAGATAGAATTGTGAGACAAGAAATATCTTTAAACTCTCACAACAGTTTTTTCTCTCAAAATACTTGTAACAAAAATACATTGCACCAGGTGCCCTGGTTTCATTTCTGCATGCTCTCTTCTCAGAGGTTTCACATAGCTCAGAAATGGAAAGTTAAACTACACAGCATGCATTTGCTGTTGATGGGCATATATGCAGGGTTAGACTAATAAAAATACCACATTTCTTCTCAATACAGTGTACAATTCCAGTGCTGAGTAAATACTAAACACAGTGTCTGAAATATCCTGTTACTAAGGCAACCAGTTCCCATGTTATCTTTATATATATATACATACTCCCTATGCTACTAGAAATAAAAGAAGTTCTTGTCAAGATTGGTGAACTGAATTCTTGATGAGATCTGTCTTATTAAAGGCTAAATATTGCAGGTGCCTCAGACTGGACTTTGGCGTTGACAATAAGAGTAAGAACAGAAGCTGATAAAAGGGGTAATGATTTTTAAGTTGCAGAGTATTGGCCAGCTTGTACAAAACAGGTGTTAGGACAAAACTTTTCTAAGGCCTATGTATGCCATAAGTGCCTTCACAGAATTCATATACATAAGTATTTCATAGTATCTCCTTCTGAGACAGCTCTTTTCACTCGCTATGTTAGGCAGGCCAATTTATTTCTCTAGTATGGTAATTCTTGTTACTAATGAGCCTAAGCAAGGGAATTCCCAGTGGCATGGAGTTTGGTATGTATTAATAGTCTCTGCATCTTGCTGTTAGTACTTTTTTCCATATACATGTTTTCAATATTAGAACACGCTATATACTATAGCAAGCAAGTGTGCATAACTCAGTGCTGCTCCAAGAGTGAAGGGTGTAATTGAGGCACTACTTACACAGTAGTTCTTGTTTATCTGTCTTGGCCATGGCTGTCTGGTGTGTTGTTTTTTTTTTTTACTTTTTTTGCCATAAATGTTATTTTGAGGATCACTCAGCTGTCTTTCACACCCAATAAAAAAAGAGGCATTCCCTCAGTGGGGGTTTAGTGCTCATGTTGCTGGTGCAGTGTCAGTTTAATTCAGGATTGAAAATGAATGCAGCAGCAGCACCTCAGCAGGGAGGGTATCTGAAAGCCCAGAACTTCATAGGCTGACCTAAGTCATCCTTGGAGGCAATCTTGGGTTTCATGGCATGTTGCCTGGGGAGTACATGTGCTTGAGTGGACCTTGGACTGGGCAAGTTTGCAGCTTCTTACAACTCTCCATGCTTTCAGCAAAGTACTACAGGTAATAATAAGGTCTGTATTCAAGTTTTCAGGAGTTACTTTTTAAAAATAAATAAATTTTAAGAAGGATATTAAATAACTCCAGCGTAGTGCCATATCCCAGCAGCTTGAGACACTAAATGAATTTATGTCTGAAGGTGTTATTCAACCCCGTATATTCACCGGCATTGGCATTGGCAGGTATAAAAGGCATCACAGAATAAGCTTGAGAAACAGTGAAATGGTACTAGGTGAGAATTCCTCCTCCAAGTGAAGTCTTGACCCCAGTCCATCTCTCACAACTATAAGTACTGAGACAATTCGCAAATACTTTTTTCATCTTCTCCATTATGTTTAAAAATTTATTTTCCAGAATTGGGGAATTTCACCTGTGCCACACAAAGATCTCTCACTGTGTTTGTTTTATTTCTTTTTTTTTTTTTGACCCTGAGAGAAGTGTCTGTCCCTTCTCTCAGATCATTTAACAAGGCTAGGAGGTCCTTATCTGTGTCCCTCAGTTAGATTTCTCTCTCTTCATGGCTTAAGTCCAAGTACTTTCAGCAATTTTCGACATCTCAGAAGTGACACCATTCTGTTCCCATTTTTAGAAAATACCAGTGATGCACTGAGGCTGAGAAAAATCCTTGGTCCTAAATAAGCTGTTCTGAAGAAACTTTTCTTGTCTCATTTCTTTGCCAGCCTTTTCAGAGGTTTCCCTCATGTGGTTGTAAAGGCGGTGCTTATAATTAGGGAAACTCTTAGTTCCAAGAACAACTGATACAGTTCTTTTGCCAGTTATTCCCCAGCAGGGATAATAGTATTTTATTATCCTTAAATGCAAAGGTTAAATGCGTTTTAACCAAAGTGCCCAAGCCCAGTGCTTAATGCAATGTAAAAGAGGTCTGTCCCGTACAGTCATTTTCCTGTCTCACCAGCAGATGCTGGAGGAATGCACCCTCCCCTTGGAGACCTCCCATCCATCTGGAGTTCCAAGCAGCCCTTAGGCTGCACTTCCCCCTTTTCATCAGCAGTAAGCTGCTGGCTCTCAAAACCTTCAGGGAACAGGGATTACACACGCATGGAAATGGGATTTTTAGTAACAAGTGGCCAAATGTTCAGACATCTCTAAAGACATTTGTGCTTCTAGTGAAAAAAAAAAAAAAAAAAAAAAAAAGAGCCTGATCCCAGTAAGGAATCTATTTCTAAATTAATAATAACTTTTAAAACTCCCCAAGTCTGAGATACATTAAAATAGGAGGTGACATTTGAATATGTGCTGTGGGTCAGACTCTGATGCTCTAAGGCATGCTGAATACTGTTTTACTTGCAAGTAGTTCTATTAATTTCAGTGACCCAGTTATGGAGTAACACACCACTCAGCAAGAGAAAATACGTTAAAAATCTGCCCACAGTATTTGATGGTAATTTGATTTCTGCACTGCCTCCCAGATCCAGTCACCCCATTCTGCTTTCACCACAGTGCAGCGTCTCTTTCACAGAGGCTGACATCTCTAGACGGCTGTCAGCCTTTGTGATGGAGAATATTAGAATAACGTTGTAGTTGTGTCAATAAAGCAGATATGCATCCATTCATGAGGAGGGTATTTTTTCAGTGATGCTTGTAAAAATCTTTGGCTTTTTATCTTTCAAGTTTGATATTCAGGTTTTTGTGGCTATGGTAACTTCTGTGCATTTGCATATTGTAGGCTGTGCAGCCACAGAACTGTATTGGAGATAATTGATTTTCTCCCCGAAGTAATTTGGTGCTCTTCACTTCAGAGATCATCCTTTGGATTATCGACTCCTTGTTATTAGTCATTTGCAAAATTATTGCTATGGCTATGAGGTTCACAGCCCTGTCAGACTTTTGGCTTCTTTTCCTCAGAGTTTGCTTCCTGACCAGGAAGGTTTTAATCCTCTTGTACTTGTGGGGGAAAAAAAAAAGCCAACTAGCTGTGCTGGCACCTTCTTCCATAAGGATGACATTTCAAATCAGGTCTTTATCAATACATGCTTCTTGCTTGCCTTTACGATAGCCTCAAAAAATGTTACAAAGAGCATGGTCAGTGATGATAACCTCTGCAGAGCACTGACCTACAGCAAGGCGAGGAGTGTTTCCAGATGACTACAGTATATTTAGCAAGTAAGTAGTTTGTGCTTGTACTTGACTACATTGTCACCCTTTTCAGTGTTTCACAGTTGGACTAATGCTTTGTTTATGATAGCTCCATGCCATTTTTTTTCTGTTTCAAATGAATTTATAGCTTCAGCACAAAACCCAGTTTGAGGCTAAATGGCACATAAAATGCCTGCCTGCAATTAATTGTATTATTTAGCCCAAAATTTAAAAAATTAACAGAATAACCTTTGAAGATTCAGCTGGACCGAGTATGTGAGCTTTTTTGGTTAGGGTTGGTTCTTCTACTGGCAAAAGGTGAAGTTCATGTTTTAGAAAAAATTCACCGAATGTATTGGTAGCTATTAAACTTCTAAAAGCACGGTGGTTGCTTAGGCTGATTTTGAAAGCATTTAGGACTTCACAGAAGTGGTAGTGATAATCTAAATATAAAGGAATATTTGACTTTCAGATACTGCCATGTCTCTGCATTCTATTTTCATAGCAAGAAAGTGGCATTTATCAGGCTCTACAGGGTTCAAAAACTGTAGGAGTGACTCAGTGCTTCCATTACCAACTGTGGTTACCCGCTTGCATCTTTGATGATTTCTGGCTTGCATTTAAGGTAACCGTCGAGTAGGAAGAACCTGGGTTTAGTTGTGCAGTTTTATCTGAGCTGGGCATAGGGGTGAAAATGCTGTCGCAGTAGCATCCATGGCAGTAGCACAGTAACTTGCACCATTGTGTGTTCTTTTCGTCGGAAGTCAAGCTCCATCCATAGTGCTGGCGAAAGACTGATGTGGAAGCCTGGTGTTTTGGGACAAAACATAGGAGAACAAGGGCTGTGACTACTGATAACATTTCTTTTGTTGTGTAGTGTTAATTTCAGCAGTATTTATATACATGCACATGCATGTGCATGTACATAAACCACTCATTTTTCCCTGAACTGATAGCTTTCTGTTTACTAAGGGCCCATGTTGTCTGCCCCCGAGGAGGTCAGGAAATCCCCATACACTGGAGAAAGATTCTGATTGTCATCGGTCTTAGCCTAGCCCTGACAGACGAGTCTCTAATCTCAGCCATTTTTTCTCTGGTGAGGGCAATTCTGCAATATCCTCTGTAAACTTGTTCAGTTGCCTAACTTTTCCAATAGTTATAACATTTGCCTAATATTATATCTAAATTCCCCCTTGCTGCATCTTAAACTCATTACTTCTTGTTCTGTCCTTGTTCTCTAATGAGAATAATTGGCCTACGTCCTCTCCATAACAGCCCTTTGCATATTTGTGGACAGTAATGTTTCCCTTCAGTCCTCTTTCCTCCAGACCGAGCAGGCCCTGCTCTCGTAACCTTTTCTCAGAGGTCTTATTTACTAACTCTTTAATCATTTTTGTTGCTCTCATCTGAGCTCGCTCCAATTTCTCTGTCTGTTTTAAAATGCAGTGCCCCAAAATGAATGCCATTCTCCAAACGAGGCCTAGCCTATGCTAAGTAGAGCAAAATAATTGTCTTGCTTGTTTAACATGAGGTATTTCTCAGTGTGGCTCTCGCCTCATCTGCCAGAGCTTGGTCCTCTGGCCTCTCTGTCCATTTGTTATCCTTTAAAACCCCACATAAAGCAGGAGCTTTCTAGTGCAACGTTTATAGGGCAAAGACAAATAAGTACCGATGTGTTAACTATGCCCCTTTCCAAAGGAGAGACACTCCCCTCCCTGTTTCCTTACAATATGGAGGAGCACCCAGCAGCCAAGCTGTCATGTCTTAGCGAGGTCCATGAGGCTCTGAGGGCCCTCACCCCACCCCACCGGTGCTCCTCACCACAAGCCATCACACTACGGCCTTCTGCTCCCCTTCCCCACACCCACTGGGCGGCTGTCACCTTCCATGCCTTCCCCTCACGCTTGCTGCTCATGGCAGCCCCTGCCACAGGGATACTTGCCCCATGTGCCATTAATGGGGACCAGCCTTCCCCTGAAAGGCTGCTGTGACCCGGGGCTGTGAGAGCCACCAGTCCCCAGGAGGTTATGCTTGGCAAGGTAGTTTCAGCTTGGTTGTCTCCATGCAGGCACGAGGCTGGGAATGTCACCACTGCCTCCTCACACCACCGCCTAGTTCAGTGTTACTTCTCAGGTAAAACCAAATGCCGAGCCCAGGTTGGCTGCTGCAAGTCCACCTCACGTGGCGGTGTGGCGTCAGTGCTGTCGAGGTCCCACCTTCAGGTGAGATGCACCCCACCATTTTCAGTGAGGATCCACCATTGCCCTTTTGGCCTCCCAGGAGTTGAGCCTTGTGGCTTGGCCACTGGGTTTCCTCAGTCTGCTGCAGCTCTAGACAAAGGACGTTGTAGTGAGGTGGGTGTTGGTCTCTTCTCCCAAGTAACAAGCGATAGGATGAGAGGAAATGGCCTCAAGTTGCACCGGGGTAGGTTTAGATCAGATATTAGGAAAAAATTCTTCACGGAAAGGGTTATCGGGCATTGGAACAGGTTGCCCAGGGAAGTGGTTGAGTCACCATCACTGGAGGTGTTTAAAAGGCATTTAGACGAGGTTCTTAGGAACATGGTTCACAGGTGGAGTTGGCAGTGCTAGGATTGCGGTTGGACTTAACGATCTTAAATGTCTTTTCCAACCAAAACAATTCTACGGTTCTATGACAGGACTGGGGAAGGGGGATGACTGCCACCAGCACGCTGGTGACAGAAATAGCAGGGTCGGAGAAGGAAGCAGACATTATTTTTTTAAATCACACCCAATGAGCGGAGGATTTATTTATCTTAATTCAGAAATGGTTATCAAGGCAAGGGGTTTTATTTTGTTTTTGTGTCCATACCACAAACGGTTTTCTTGAGCATCGTTCCTGATACTTTTTTGGGCACTTTGTGCAGAAGGTTTGAGGGGTGAGACCTCTTGGCAAGGGCTGCCCAGCAGCATGGGAACTGCTTGCACAGCGTGGCCTCGCAGCTGGTGTCTTGCTGCCCCTGACAGGCAGCAGAGTTTCAAAGCTCCCTTGCAGGTGGCAGCTAAGAGGTTATTTCCAAGTTCTCCCCCAGCTCATACCAGTGAGGGCTGAGGTGGTGATAACCTTGGAGGTACGTGATCCAGGCAGAATGTAGGGAAACACAGAGCTGTGCTCATAATAGCAGCTGCCACTGTTTTGTGTAGGAACCTGTAGCAAAACTTGTGTCTCTTTACATTACAATTTACTCCCATAGTACAGGGACAGCAATACTTTCCAAGGAGTGCTACGTGATGTATTCAAAATGTCTGACAGACTTTGAAGCTGAATCCAGAGCTGTCTCTTTCAAGTATCCCCTTTGACTTTGCAGAGCTTGGAGTCAGCCCTGGAGACCTTCTGACTGGAAGGGCTGCTGAAGATGATTACTTCTTTCAGTGAGCAAGACAATACCTGCTGACACACGATTTGGCCTGTGAAGAATTAAAAACTCAGGGAATGAATTCTGCATAAATGTTGCAGTCTCAGACTTTAAGGGAGAATGCAAGTGGTTAAAATACACCCACATCCCGGGCTCTGTGTTCAGCAAAGATGCTGGGCCAGAGCTTCAGCTTTGCTGAGTCCACGGTTGTTGAAGCAGAGTGAGGAACTGGTTATGGCTTCCTAACTCTCTGGCTGGCTGCCGGCCCACGGCCAGGTTGGGGCAGCCAGGGAGCTGTTCTGACACACAGCATCTAGCGGCATCTCCAAGGCTTTAGTCGCAATGAATATGGATGGACGGTGGTATTATCTGGGTGTATGCCCTGTGCCCTTCTTTCTCCTTCTCGTTGCTGCCTCCCCTGCTGACCTGCCCCTTGTAGCAAAGGTGGCAAAGGAGCAGCAGCGCACTCTGAGGAAGCATTTCAGTGCTGGCAATCAATCATGCATGCAGGTAGCACAGCTTCTCTCTTTTATCTCGGCACCTCTTAAGCGATGCAGAGAACGTGCCCACAATTTACGAGGCTCGTGCTGAATGCAGCCAGCATCATTGACTGCTACATTTTTCTAGATCGCTGCACCAGGATGCTGCTTAATAGACCTCTGGCATAATGTGCAACAGTACCAAACAACTATACCTTAGAGCTGAAAATGAGGAGACAGGAAGAGATGAACAGCATAGTTGTTTTTCATGCTGCACAAAATGAAATTACACAGGAAGTAAGTCACCTCCTGAAGAGACTAGACGCAAGAGGAGTTATCTTTCTCGGTTAAATTAAGAAGAGTGATTAAATGCCAGATAGTTAGAGCACATATGGCAGATACTGCACAAGCACTTTTCTTGCTAAGAAAGTGACCACATAAGTTACCAACTGACTTTAAAACGACTGAGAAAGTGTAGTTGTAAAAATCGCTACTGCTAATTTACCTTCTGGCAGGAGCAGGAGAAACCAGCTTTGGCGAGGCGTATTACTTCACACAGTGTTAAAATATTGTGGCTTGTGAAGTGCATCTGAACATGTGAGGACACGGTGTCTAGGTTGTTCCATGCTTGACTGATGAACTTGCATGGTCCTCACAAAAGCTTCACATATTGAGCAAGGAACTGTGAAACCCAAACCCAGCTGATTGCGTAGTCTGCTGTCTCTTTTGGCTTTGCAGAGAAAGGTATGGGACGCTGGGTTCATGTAAGCTGAGTGAGGGTGGGGACACTGGAGCAAGGTGTCCTCAAACCTCAAATCAGGCATGTCTTTGCCATTTCTTATTAGCCAGGGTCAACACACCCACCAGAGGAAATCCTTTTCCCAGGGAATTTCTCTTGCTGTCCCAACACTAACCCTTTTCTACCTCAATTGCAGCAGGTAAGCAGTACAAGAATGGTCCCTCCAAAGCATTAGAGGCTTTTCAGCACAGCCTGCCCAGCAAATATCTCTATATCAGATCTTGTACCCAAGGATTTTTTTTTTTCACCTTGCTGATTTAATCCCTTTCACTTCTCACCAGCTAGCACATTACTCGTATTTAAAGGAAAAGTTCAATTCATTTTAAAGACCATCCCACTCTGTATCAAAACCTTTCCACTCATCTCAGCAAATGTTGATAAGTTGTAAACCTGACTACTAAGGGAGAGTCCTATAGGGAGAGGGACTCATCCCATTTCTAAGCTCTCTGATTCTGGAGTTTAGCAATTTTCTCTTTGTGAAGATTTGCCTCATCCAAAAAATATGTGAATTAACATTTTGATTGTTTGGGGCTTAACTGGAACTGATCTGTACAAAACCTTCCCCCACAACCCCAGTTTCTACATGAAGAGGAAAGAATTACTGTATTACAGCAGGATGAAATTGTCTGCACAGAGACCTGGCACAGTATTACTGCCCCACATGGGCTATTTCGTGCAATCAAGCTTTAAGTTAGGACCTTTCACCCCAGGCCTTTCAGCTCCCCAGCAAGCAGGAAGTTTGGGGGAATTTCTTCATAGACTCCTGCTCTTTCAAACTCCCAGCATTACCACAGATTCTCTGACTCAGTGGAATAGTAGTTAAAAATAGAGGAGGGGGGTGTGACCACATCTGTCTGGTGTCCTAGGACGGAGAGAGAAGTGGAAAACTTTATTATTCAGATCAGCAGCGTATAAACTCAGTTCTTCCCTGCTTGTCTTTGATTACTTCTCTGATTGCTGTCTGAGGGCAATAAGGGAAGGAGAACACCACAGCCTAACATTTTCAGTTCATACCAAAAGCTAACCAAGCCAACTTAGCCTCTTTCTCCCTCACTGTTATAAATGACAGCAATAACCTTTATAGGGTAAAATAGGAAGGGATCAAACAGTTGTTATTATACCTTGCTTCTTTGAAATATATACTTCCAGTTGTCCATATCTACTTTGCTACTGAGCTCCTAACAACATGATAGACTATCTATAACCTTTTTCTTTTTTTTTAATAATCTATAAAGCATGAGTGAGACAGAAAGCCCCTCTCTATTTTAGAGACCAACCCCAAAAGCAGATTCCTTCTAAATCCAGCTATTCCAGTTAATAGGGCTTGGCACAGCCACTATGTCTACTATCACAGACCTTAAAAGATAATTTATGACAGAACTTAGAATGTTTCCTGGCTCAATGCATTTTTTAATATACTGGATCGTTTGCATCAGTGTCTCTGTTCACCTTATATTTCATGAGTAAGTAAATTGTGGAAGGTTAACCTTTTCTATAAAAAAATAGGACTTTATGTGGAAGTCGATATTGGCACAGTCTATAGAAGAACTGTGTCTCAGCTGTCTGTGTGAATGTTTAGTTTTGTCTTCCTTGCAATTCTTTCCATTCCTTCCTTCCTTCCTTCCTTCCTTCCTTCCTTCCTTCCTTCCTTCCTTCCTTCCTTCCTTCCTTCCTTCCTTCCCCTTCTCCCTCTTTCCTTTCTCTTTCTTTTCCCTCTAATAGTAAAAAAAGAAATATAATAAACCAACATTAGTATCAAATTCTTTAAACTGTCAAGTCATACTTTGGCTAGCTTTTCCCCCAGTATAGTGCTTTGTGCCATGGTGAACATTTATGCTTATGGCACGTACTTTCTTGAGTAATTTATAGCATTTAAAAGCTTAGATGATCTTGTGGACTTCTCAGTTCTTTGGTGCTTAAGTGCCTCTTGGCTCTGTAGCAGTGATTCCAAATCTAGCAGGCAGCAGTGTGCCACTGCTGATTGCTGCCATACTCATCCAAGGACAGAACTAGCAGTGTGAAAGATTTCACCAAAGACTGATGCACACAATTAACTGAATTACTTCAACAGGCTGTAGACAGGATAGATTTAAAGTGGAACCTGTTACTGTGCCAGTGGCTGGATGAGGATCCTGCTGTACCAGTCGAGGGGGAAAGTCCTTCTCTGCCAGTTCTCAATGAAGAAGTTCTTGCTGTGACAGCAGATCTAGCTGGCATGCTTGATTTAATGCCCCCAATTACCATATCTTTGTAATTATCATCCATGTCTGATAAGTCTTGTGGAAACTATCAGGTCTTGAGTAGAGGATCTAGGAGTCTTGTAAGAATATAATGTCTTGAATTGATCTTTCTGTTTAATGTTTCATCACTCTGCTACCGATTGATCATTCTTTGAATAAAATGATAGCATAGCTGTATGCCAACACTTGTGATTCATTTTCATTTAGCTAATCAAAATGTTGTTTCACAAGACCCTGATGATGTTCAGGATGCCTTTTAGGAGGTATTACCTTACTCCAAGCTGGCTGACTCAGATGGTCTATTTCTTATAACGTTACCAGACCAAACGCAATGATTTATAAGGCATGTTTTCCTCTAGCAAATAGTTTGTATGGGGGTACAGAACTGTTTCATTGCAAAGTTTTTCAACTAGTGATAAATCATAGTAAATATATTTTTTTTTCAGTTGAAGGTACTGCAAGATCTCAGGATATCCTGGATCAATAACTGCACATTTTCTCTTTTTAGATGAAATTTAGGGATTAGCAGAAGATTTCAAGCCTGGTCCGTACAGATCAACCATTCATCATTAGCTAGCCAAGCCAAGCATCTGTTTTCACTCTGTCTCATGCTGAAACCATAATGCTAAGATTCAGACACTGACTTGTCTTTTGGAGGGCTTTTTCTAGCAATGTGAACAAATTAATATGAAATTTGTTGCTTCTTCAGTAGTCATGAACCGTGTTCATGTTTGTAGCCGAATTTTGAAAGAGTATACCCATCAGCCAGGGATGTGACTCTTTTATGAAGGAACAGTTGCTCTTCTTTCTCATGTAATCCTAGTAAGTTAAACAGTGTAATGGAGTTTGATGTTTGCTATAGCAATGAAGTGGTAAGTAAAGATCACCTTTAGGAAACCTTAAGCACTGAAGTAGGAAGGAGCAGTGAGTCAGGATACTCTAATGTTGTTAAGAGACTCTGTAGTTCTCAGGCTGAAATAGGAAGCAAGTGTTTCATAGGCCTTAGGGACACAGGTGAATTTTACTCAGAAAACGAAGCATTTTCCTACCTTTTTATGTCCAGTATAATTATGTTCTCAAGTTTTAGCATATTTTTTTTATAGTCCATAAGCTTGGGAAAATTACACTGTAGCACTCAACGCTGTCTGCCTACAGCAAAGTTCATAAAGGGCACAGAAAGCACAGAGCCCCTGTTAACCTTCTGTGAATGAGGTTTTGTTAGTACACTCTGAGAAAGCAATCTTTTTTCCCCCGCTAGGTCTTTCTATAGTCCCATATGTTTTCTTTTCTAAAGAGAGAAGACACCACTGTAGTAATTTTGTAACTACCATCAGCTTCAAAAAGACTGTAGAAGCATCTGGTAGGGCCAGAGCTGAGGTTCATTATGTCAGCCACTGCCTTTCATGTTATTTTTTAAGAAGCGAGTTAAACTGTCTCTCAAACACTGATAGGTTAGGAAAAGTCTGAGAAAACAAACCTTTTTCTAAGTCCATTGATTCACCTGTTTATTCCTGAGTGTGATTATAAATATTCTCACTTAAAGTGTTATGCATATTCTTCCTTCACAGACCAATATGTCAGACTTCTAACTACTTGCTTTGGCCTTCTACATCATTGATAGTCCTTTGAGTTAGTGATGCTTGTGCAATTCCAGATGAGAGCTCCCAGTGCCCACGTGGTACCATTTCTTCCTGATAAAGCAGAACAAGTGAGCACCTGATTGACTTTTACCATAAATGCTGACATTCTGCAGCCAAAGGGAAGAGGGGAAAAAAGAAAATCTTTGATAGTGCTTAAAGCACATAGGCCATTTGCAGCAAAGATTTCCATTTCAAGAGATTTGTTAGTGTAGTCTTGGATTAGTGTATGCATCGAAAGCTTTACTTAGGAAGATTTTCAGCCTTGCACACACTTACTAAAGCTCTTTGCTGTTCTGAATCCGTATGATTATATGCTGAATAATGAATATTTTTAAAAGCTTTATGCAACCACACTGTGACACCTCACCAATTTCAGCCAGTCTCATTCTCTCTCTTTTTTGTTTTGTCATTTCCTAACTTCAAACTTTTAGCAAAGACTTTTCACAGTTTACAAGTTCTTCAGTGCCAGGCAACCGAATTGCTGAGATGCTGACTTAAAAAAAAAAAAAAGTATCTTATGCTGATTTTGTTTTAGAACAAGCTGACTAGCTGCAATTGAGGTTAATTGACCTTTATAATGGATACACAGGACAGTACTAAAGCTGTATACATAAACTGCAAGTTTATTTGAAAGCAAATTGTGTTAATTGACATTCATTGTGCATCTTTCTGTTGTTTATTGCTAGTTGCTCATGTGAATAGTTTGTTGATATTATAGATAGGACAAACATTTGTTTCAGATAAATAGGATTTTCAGTTGAATAGGTTTTAATTAAATGATCCCCTGTACTCAGTTTTGAGACTGTGAAGTAGTATACAGTATGTAGCTAATCTTGTTATCTAGGATCTTAAATTGTTGAATCACGCCACACACAGATTTGTTTATTTTTGCCAAATAATGTCTAAATTCTCTACCAGTTGTGCAGGATTTAGGTCTTTTTCCAGAGTAAAATCTGAAATTATCATGCTGCGGAGACTGAGTTTGTGCAAGAATTATAAGTGGTTGGTTTGCCTCACAGGGCAGACCACTGTTGTATTAAACACATATTCAGTGCTGTATTAAAAGCATGTCAGAGTGTATATAGCTTCTCTCGTGCATGGGTCCTGTTCTACTAGGCACTGTGACATTGTCTTTAATTTCATAGGCCTCACTAACCACCTGTAGGGCCTGGCCTATAAAGCCACAGTCTTAATGCTTTTCACAACATACCGTATTTTTGATCCCATAACTAAGTTCTACATACGCCTACAAATTCAGTCCAAACCAGTCTGTTTTCCCGTTTTTTTCTCTAATGAAGGGAAACCACAGCTGACACAGTCACGGGTCACACAACCACTTCCACTAACGATGGTTTTTCCTTCGCTCTGAAAGCAAAATGGAAAAGCGACCCCTCCAAAGCCCCAGATGGAAGCCTTTTCTAGGTTACAGAGCGCATTTTGCTTAACAAAGTTAAAATGAGCCAAGATTGCTAATACATTTTGTTAAAAACAAAGCAGAACTGAGAAGACAGGTAGATGTCTTGTAGGCATGTTCATAGCATTAATTGAGTGGTGCAGAGCTATCCGTTACACTAATAATCTTCTAGCTCCTTCTGATACTTCATCACTGTCTCTAAATAGCCATGTAGCTAAACAAATAGGCAAGGAAATAAGTATTTACAGTATATTGTTACCACAAAAGTATTTAAAGAGAAATAACTGTTCTTCCAGTAAGTTACATTTTATTTTGATGTGCTCGTGTAAAGAATGATGCTAGTCATTCCATTCTTATGTTAGAGATGAGAACAAACTTAGGAGGCAAAGTAGTTAGGTAATACACAGAGAGATTTCTTTGAAAATTTGCAAGTTCCTCAGTTTTACTGTATTCATTTTTCTCTGAAGTGTATTTTCCCCACATGAGTGGCTTTCTCTTTCTATTTCTTTTACATTTGCACTCTGTAAAGTGTAAGGTTATTTCCAATAGTATTTTAAGAACTGCTTTCCCTGGTGGATGTTTTTTTGATAGCCAGCAAGGGACTGCTCGCAAATATGATGGTGAACATTTCAGAGAGATTTGTAATATAATGTGTTTCGCAGACACAACTTACAAGTGCCTTATTTCTTGTCGCAGAAAAGTGGCAAGAGGCTGGGGCCTGTTTTTCAGCTCTCACTGAGCTAGCCAGCTCCAGGAGCAGTCCCTGAGACCTACATGAGTACTGAGCACCCAAGCAAAGCAGGTCAGTAGTGCTTAGATGAGGATGTTTCAAAAACTGAAAGAGCAGAAGCAGCAGAAGCTGTCTGTCATGGTGCTGGAGTATATACTGCTGTATTCAAACTTGATCTGTAATCACCAAGTAATTCTTAATACTTGTATGTTAGTTTCCACTCAGGGCAGCTACAATGCACGCAGTTCAGCTCAGGAAAGTTAAAGCTTGGGAGTCATTCAGGTTGAGGTCCTCCCACTTCCTCCTTTGGCCATACAGACATGACTGGTAGTGAAAAAGTGTCAGCCAGCTTGCCCACAGCCTGACAAAAATGCTCCACAGCCCCACACCCTCTTGGCCTGTCTCCATATCCCAATGCTGAGTTGCACAACATTTCTACACCTTTAATATTCCACCCCAAAAAACTGAGATATGGCACACAACAAGACAGCTCTTCCATATGTGGAGAACACCTCCAGAAACCATGACTGAGGAAGGGAAACAGGAATTCTGGAGAATCTGGGTTGCACCCCTTCTATAATGGGAAAGTAATGGGGCAGTAGGAAGGGTGCACCTAACCCTCACTCACTGTGAGCACAGAGCAGCCGTGGAGAAGCAGACTGCAAAATATGAGATCTCTGACCATCATTTGAGAAAGCCCATGGTTTGCCACATTCCCACATCAGAGCACCAGTGGGCATCAATGTAGTTGGTTGGTGTGGGGAATGGGCCCTAGGAGGTGAGGACATGTGGGCTCTGCCCAGGGAACATACGCATTGTGGGATGCTGGCCAGGTTTAAATTAAGCAGCCAAGGTATGTGAGCTGCTAAGGAGCACCCCTTGCCCTCCAGCCCTCTTGTCCCTCATTTGTGCATGGCTTCCTGGCACGGGCAGATTTTGTGTGCTTCTGCTGTCAGCAGACAGATCTCATGCCTAGCAGAGATTGCTAGGCATGTCAGACCAAATTCTGCATAGCCACAAAAAATGAAATTACCATCTCAGCTCCCCCTAACCTATCATGGCTGCCCTCCCACCTGTTTCTCCTTCTAGAGAATACATATTTCCTAAGAAATTCAGGTTCGTTGCAATGACTGCTGTTTATTATGTTTATTAAAATCTGTTCATTGCCTAATATGGATGAAAGATCAGTGTCGCAAGTGAACACCGCGTTCACACAGAATCACAGAATCACAGAATGTTAGGAATTGGAAGGGACCTCAAAACATCATCTAGTCCAATCCCCACAGGAAGGCATCCAGGGGGGTTCTGAATGTCTCCAGAGAAGAAGACTCCACAACCTCCCTGGGCAGCCTGTTCCAGTGCTCTGTCACCTTTACCATGAAGAAGTTTCTTCTCATACTTAAGTGGAACCTCCTATGTTCCAGTTTGTACCCATTGCCCCTTGTCCTATCACTGGTTGTCACTGAGAAGAGCCTGGTTCCATCCTCGTGACACTCACCCTTTATGTATTTATAAACATTAATAAGGTCATCCCTTAGTCTCCTCTTCTCCAAACTAAACAGACCCAGCTCCCTCAGCCTTTCCTCATAAGGGAGATGCTCCACTCCCTTAATCATCTTTGTTGCCCTGCACTGGACTCTCTCCAGCAGTTCCCTGTCCTTCTTGGACTGAGGGGCCCAGAACTGGACACAATATTCCAGATGTGGTCTCAAAGAAGGTGCTTGTATGGTCCTGTGTAAGGTATTCCTGGAACTGACCACAGAACATAATTGCACAAAAGCAGTAGTAAAGCATACACAGACAACAAGCATCAGAGTGTGACGCAAATAACCTCTTCAGTGGCTAACGTAACCAAAAGCCTCAACTTCGAGCTGTGAAAAAAGGGCAGAGAGTTTGCCATGCTGTTACTAGACATGATGGAACTACTTCCCTCTGACATGAGGGAAGGCTCAGCCATTGATGGTGACATGTGACTCAGTTGCAAAACTGCCATTGAGGCTGTCTTAGGGCAGACACCAACCTGCTAATGTGACCCAAGGCACTGAAAGAATCTATGGCGTTTCTTCCTTTAACTGTTGACACTACAGGTTTGTGTGTGTTCATGTGTGCATACCTACATGTGTATTTGTGGGCAGAAAGAACTGTACTGACCTTGGCTTGTTGGAACAGCTAATTTCCAGGGAAAGGGGCAGGTTGTACACATGCTGTGAACCTAGTGATATCTAGAAACTGGCCTGTTGGGTTCATAGCACCCAAGGTATCCTATTCTTTCAATATTGCCTTGTGCTTGCTGCACCAGCCTTCTTTTCTAATAGCTCCATCAGTGTGATGCAGATCCCCTGACAAAGCCAGAAATTATTTTAATTGCCACTACCTGCGAGCAGGCACTAGGGTATAAAGGCCCCTTTTATATCATACCTAGCGAACTGTAGGCTTCCTCACATCAGAGTAGAATCTGGTCACTCCGTGGTAGGATTGGTGAGGTATGGGGTGCATAACCGGCTGGTCAGGTGGGTGGAAAATTGCCTGGACTGCTGGGATCAGAGGGTTGTGCGAGCATTGCAAAGTCCAGCTAGCAGCCAGTAATTAGTTGAATCCCTCAGAGACCAGCCTCTCAGAATTTCTACAGGTATGCCCATGTTCTGCCTTACGCTTCATGTGCTCATTCACACCTCAGCAAAAGCAATGCCAAACCCTCCTTGTTGCTAGCTTCTACCCAGGGGTGTCAAAGCCATTTTCACCGGGGGCCACATCAGCCTCATGGTTGCCTTCAAAGAGCTGAATGTAATTTTAGGACTGTGTAAACGTGACTACTCCTACAGTTATACAGTCCTAAAATTACATTTGCCCCTTTGAATGCAACTGCGAGGATGATGTGGCCCCCGGTGAAGATGAGTTTGACACCCCTGCTCTGCGCTAATGCATTTGTACCCACTGACTTTTACAAGTTTTGTTACAACACCTGGAGAGCACGATGCTGACTCCAGAGATCTGCAGGCTGGTCCACGTGGATCACAGGGCTGTGATCTCGCACTCTGCTACCCTCGTTGACAGTAGAGCGCTCACGTATGGGGCTGAACATGAGGCAACGCCACTAAAAGCAACGTTAACTTCGGCCAGAGATGGTTCTTCCCTGAGGACAAGAGTGCCTGCCACCGCCTGGATTTTTCTGTGGGCCATCTACCTCTTCCTGAGTTACTGGCTTTGTGCCATGGGCAGGTGGCAGTGGCTGTGCCAGCAGCCAGCCCGGTGTCACAGCCCAGGGGGAGTCTGCTGCACCTGCACCATGGCCCTCTGTGGCAGAGGAAATCCCCACCAGTAAAGGCTGGCAGGGCTGGCCTGCTTAGCTTCACCTCTGCTATTAGTGACTGGTTTTGCATCATTTAGTTACACTGCGTAACTGCAAGGAACAGTGGACTCTCAGTTATCTCCAAATAAGAGACTAAAATAAAGGAGTGGAGATTGAGACTAGATGTAAACAAGAAATTTTTTACAGTGAGGGTGGTGAAACACTGGCACAGGTTGCCCAGAGAGGCTGTGGATGCTCCATCCCTGGAGACATTCAAGGCCAGGCTGGATGGGACTCTGAGCAACCTGATCTCATTGAAGATGTTCCTGCTCATTGCAGTGGGGTTGGACTAGATGACTTCGGAAGGTCCCTTCTGACTCAATCTATTCTGTGATTCTAAGAGACTTACAAACCATCTAGCCATCCTTAATTGTAGAGAAAGGTTAATAACAATGAAAAGGGACTTGACACCACTGAGCAAGTGACAGAGAGGAACAAAACCTCTCCTGCTTGCTTCTCTGTCTTGTCTCTGGAACATTTCAAAGATTCTTCAAAAGTAGCTCAGATCTGCACCAGGCTTTCTCCCATGGTTCCTAGAATTATGTTTTATTCAGATTACTAAAGCTGGTTGGAGAACTGTGTGTGCTATTACAAACAGTTTAGTCCATGATCAGTGTGATTAACGAGACCACTGACAGATGAAGGAAGGCTGGGTACGCTTCTTGTAGGAAACACACTTTTTTTTTTTTTTCTTTGTGGTATGAAATTTCCTCATTCTTTTTCTCAGAATAGCTCGAGAGAACGGAAGTGTCTCAGTTTGAGATCTAATCTGTTCTGCCTTCTCAGGAGGTTACAAATGTCTCGAACAAGCTTTCAGTTGACGCATTTTCTGAACAAGAAGCCCTTTGGACAAAGTCTTACTGATTAGAGACAGCAGTGGTTAAACCACAGCTCATGCCCATAGTTACCAAGTAGTTAACCTTACACCTTCACCCTCTTGCCATCAGCCCAAGTTACACGGGGTTTGATTCCTGTAAAATAACAGCAGTTGTTGGGTATTTTGCTGTGTTTGAAGCCTTGCCTCTCTCACTGTAACTAGTTAGGGAGGGCTATTTTCATTTGCAAACCTGTGGAAATAAACATTCTCAGAGTACTTGTATCACAGTACATCTCTGGTGTCTATGGTTGTTAGTCTTTGACCCAGCTAACTTAGCTGTTTCTTGGCAGCCATAATTGTATTTAAACTCACCTCAGCACATTTTTACAGGTTCAACGATTTTACAGATGTCTAGGTAGCAGCAACCTGAAGGCTAAATGCCTCTGCTGCAAAAGCCAAATGACCCTCTTAGAGGAACTCAAGCCCTTGTCTAGTATGAGATGATAGAAGCTAATCCAACTACATTATTTCAGAAATTATTAAAGTCATATTAAGTCAAGTCAGTACTGTGTGTCATGACACACTACCGGCTAGAAAAGCATTAAGAAACAAATATAGCTTCTTGATACAAGCTCTCACATACTTCATCCCATCAAGGAATTCTGCATCCCCACCATGCCTGGCAATACAGGGTCATTGCTGCTAAATATGATGATTGTTGCCAGTGTAAAAAGTTAAAAACAGAAACAAATCTTAGCATCTCCATTCCTGTTTATATTTCTAAACAGTTTTTTTATTCCAAATCTTTGAAGTCTAGATAATACAGTTTTATAAAATTGCCATCTTTATACTAACCTTCAAAGTAGATCTGTATATTAGGAATCTGACAGCAGTTGCCATTTGAGGGGCCATGAAAACTACAGAAAGCATTTTAATTGGGGGAAAAAAAAATGAGAGAAAAGCTTTCCATTTGTTTATAAAGCCTTCAAAAAATATTTTGGGGGTGGAACTTCCTGTGTTTCATCTCTTCTGAAAGTGTTTTCTTTTAAGCTATCAGCAATATGTGGAAACTTTTTAATGTAAATGCAAAATGCCTTAAATTATTAAAATTGTGTGACTAATTAGTGAGCAAAAAGTTTCTCTATTGATTTGATACACAGATTATTACACACGATAAAAGTGCTCAGTGGAGTTGCCATTTACAATGTTAGTCTTAAAACAGAGCGGTCTTTGAAATTTAATGATCACATTAAAAATCAAGTTTTTAGAGGGCTCAAACACATGATTCTGTTTATTATTGAATGAAGTACTCTAAAAGAAGACAGGCAGTTAAAATGTGTATTCCAGTGCAAAATATAGTGGGAAATGACAATGAAATCTCATATAAAACACAATAGTGCACAATAACCATATTAGCTTCCGAGTTCTGTATACAAACAAATACTCTATTAAGAAACTTCACACCACGCACAAAAGGCAAGAGCTTAACAAAAAGTGGTCATAAAAGCATTGCATTGATACTGATTTTCTTCTTGCTCCACCCTTGCATCCACTGTATAATGCTTGGAAAGAATGAGAACAGATGTGAACATAACAATAAAGAAATTGCCAGTGCACGAGCCATTCAGATGGCTGTGTTCTCTAAAATAGAATGAACACAGACAGCTTGATTCAGATTCACACTACAGTTCTTTTGTACCCCCCAGGATAACGTGTAGGAGAGATTAGTCTACTTTAGAGCCTGTTTTGGATAAGAATGGTATGAAACAGCTTTAATATTAATGAGAATTAGCTTGGTATTTTCAAAGTTGGATGAGAATGTATCCAACTTTTTATTATGATGATATATCAATGAAAAAACATTCTGTACAAATTTCAACAAAACACACCTGAAAATAGAGACAGTGTGATTAATCCTTATATTTTTAAAATAAATATGTACAATATTTACATTTTGGCCAGTTCCAGAAACGAACACGTCCATATTATTTACCACTACCTAAAACAATTCTGTATTATGAAGGAAAATGCATTTGCTGTACAAATCTTTATAAATACATGTGTATAAACTCTTTCAGTGAAATGTCTGTGGATTTGTTGAAAAGAAAAGCGTGAGATATTCTTATCAGCTAATATTTAGCTATTGAGTGTCCACATATTAAACAGTCTACAGCACTGTACTTCAGACAGAAGTAGATTTTCGGTGCTGAGAATATTGTGTGTTCTCCTTCTGTGCCATCACACTGCAAATCTGCTTGTCTTTTCTGAAAATCTGCAGAAAAGCAGCAGGACTGTATCAGTTTGACTCAGTGATTGTTATTGACTGCACCATGTCAGACAGGGTTTCTGGGTCCACTTCTTCTTTACCATTATCTGAATTTTCTGATGAGATGTAACAGCCAGAATCTCTTGGACAGTCATTTAATGGTGATTTGTCAAAGCCGTGGTGAGGGGTTAAGCTCTGTGTTTCCTGACCACCCTCACTTTTCTGCTGTTGTTCAACTAGAAAGAAAGAAAAGAAAATTGTCAAAACAAGTTTCCTGTGAAAGAGTTTGAGATAGAAACACGACTGATCATGAAGAACTGTAGAAACAGAGTAGGTAATATACACATGATGAGATCAATATCTTTTTTCTATCAGAAACAGAAACCTCAGCATCAAAGAGCTAAGAATATGATTACAAGAGTATAACATCATCTAAATTGATGTTGAGGTTGGCTTTGATCCTGTAGCACGTTGCTCAGAGATGAATACCGGAGACTTTGGCCTCATGCTTTAGGCCGAGGTCCTTTGGGCTGTCCACAGGTGCAAGAGTCACCGTGTGTGGTCACCATGCCCACAGTAGAGGTGGCAGTTTTTGCCCTCCCACACTCACGTATTCCAGAGCCTACTCATGCAGCCAAGCATGTAGCCTACTGCACCTTGCTCATAACGCGTTGCGTTAGAGATGTTGCATCTTCTGAATGCAAGTTGCACCATTTCACCTGCTCTGTGCACTGTGTAGTGAGATAAAATGCGCTCGTCTTCAGAGATGTGGTAATCGGGTTTTCTAGAGCACTAGACTTTTCAGTGGGAGTGGGTGGCTGACGGAAACTTCCTAATTTTAGCTTGATATCCAGAAAGTTATTTTGCAAAACACAAGGGCCACCGAGAAAGCTAAAATGACTAACTCCAGCTGTATGGTTTTTGAACACTGTTCTGAAACTAAGTAGGAACAAATTATCTTGCAAAAAGCTTGTCCTTGTTTAGCTGCTGTACGACTAATTTATTCAAGCTCAAAAATATGCAACTCAGGAAGAGTATTGACAGACCTCTCAAAAAAGGCCTAACAAGCTGGTGCCTGGTAGACAGGATATACCTGTATATCATCGACATGATATATCTAATGGTTAAAGTTCATATTCGTATTTTCTGGCTGTGAAATACATTATGTTTACTCAAAGTAAATTTCTTCAAGAAACAGGCTATAAAATATAAAATCTTTCATAGTTTTCTTTTTCCTTATCACCCTCCTGTAACTTTATTTTTACTTCAAACTGGGGCTTGCTTTCCAAAGTATAAGGAACGAATCTCACAGGAAACAGATGGTTTTACCCCAGATTTTAGCCCTTCAGAAAAAATGGTACCTTTTTGCTTTAAGGTTCCCTTATTTCACTTGACTTGTTTCTCACGGGTTAATTAGTTAGCTACAAATATTTAGTCAGATTTAAGCTGTCTCAACTCAAATACAGGCAGAATGGAAGTCTTAGTTCACAAAGGATTTTATCTTTTGTCAAAATCTTAATCTAGTTTAACTCCAGGGTCAAATCCCAGAATAAAATTTCCACAAGGAATATTTGTACTGACGTTTGTTTCAGTTGTTGGAAATTATAAGCTTTGGCAACGTGGGAAAGATTTACAATTTGGATTATTATTTTTTTTTCAATCTTATGTTGTATTGTGTAACAAACAATAAATTAGAAATTAAAAACCAAAACGTTTCACTCTGAAAATATTTAAATGGAACAGCAGGAGAGTCAGGGCCTGTCTTCATTGTGTGAGATTTCAATGAGCTTATTTCACAACACATTTTGATATATTGAGAAATATTTCTAGGCCCTGATGGAAGTCTTGTAGATTTTTTTGGGCTGATTAATTCTGTTTAATATTTTCTGTATTTCAGTTGCCTAATTCAGTTATTAAACTAATCTGATTTTGAAAAAAAGAATACAATGACCCAGTCATTTTTGTATGAATGGGTTGTAGGCATTGTCTTATGTATTTTTTTAAAAATCTGATTACTTTAAATGCTTTCTAAGGAATAGAAGTCTCACCTTGTTCCCAAATAAATTAATGATTAATTGCACTTGCATGAAGGAGTACAACTTTCATCAGATTTAATTGATAACTGTAACTGTTTGATCTTCTCACCTTACAGAGCACAGTTTGTCATGTCCAATGTTATCTCTCTTTGCAGGGAAAATATTTGGTCACGTAGGGTCCAATTGATTTCTGATTTAAGTCAGGGAGGAATTACAAAAGGCATTACACCAGTGAAGGTATTACTGCTGCTATTAGTAGCAGCAGAAGTAGTTTAGCACAAATAACAGCAGATGCTCCAGCAAAGCCTTGTCTAAACTGTGTCATTAGCTCCTTGCACCCATCCCACCGGCACCAAGATGACCGAGGCCTGGGTCGCCGGTGTCTGGGTGAATCCCCCCGCCCTACTACGGGCAGGACTCCCCTGCCCTCCCTGTAATCCCCTCATCAGCCTAATGCTGCTTGCCGGTGCTTTTATCAGCTTCTGGAACATCATCTGCTGCCCCGGCAAGCAGTGACCTAGAAAGTGTTAATCCTGTTTACATTCTCAAGGTCAAAAGAGGAACCTCCATCCACTTTGTTTGCTTTACAATGGAAAGAAGACCAAATAACTAGTGGATTAAAAAGAAAATACACTTTCATTCATTATATTAGTGCCCTGTAACTAGTTCTGATAATCTGAGTAGTCCCTATGTTAAAAAAAGATCCTAAATTCTGTTGTAGCGATGGCTTTCCCTTGTGAATTTCAGGGAAAAAGGCACAGACAAGTTTGGAACTGAGATTTTGTTTTAAATCTGAATTTAGATCAGTTAGGAGAATAGTAATGTAAAGCTTCTCTCTCTTCCCATAACTGTAGAAGATTTTTTTTTTTACATGAAAAACTGAAAAACAAAGATGTTCAGGTGTTTGAGACAGTAAAAATATTGTTTTTTCCATTTTTCATTCTGAGCAGAAGTTGAACACCCCCCTCATATTTAAAAAGAGAAGACTGAAAGCAAACTTCGGCACTTTTTTTTTTAATCTCTCTTTAAAGCAGCCTTAAATATTATGCAGTAGCTACTAAACCACTTGAACAGTATATTGAGTATTATAAATATATGCAGCAGACTTTTTTCTTGGTTTTTCTTTTAGCTCTTACGTTCAATTCTACTTCCTTCCTCTAACACATACGTGTTCAAGTTCCACATTAGTAAAGGTAAGTTTGCTGTCAATCTTTCGGACATCAGAAGAAAGAGACAATGCACAGGAAATAGGAATTAATAAAGTTAAATGGTCATTAGATGTTGCAGAATCATCAGAAATTACCATCTTATTAACAAATGGAAGTCCTTTTGTTTTTCTACAGTAAAGCAGTTTCAAATAAGATAAATAGCTTTTCGTGTCTGTTGTCTATATGGCCAGGAAAGTCCAAGATATGCATCATTTTGACACACATATTCTAATTCTACTTTAGACGGTAGGACTGTATTCAGGCTTCTGAAAAAAAATGTGAGGCCTTTAGCATTAATAATAGATGTGCGATGTGTACTAATCTTCCTTGCTGTTTGGATCTTTGAAATGAATATTTGTTATTCAAGGACATAGATGTGCATGGCACATGCAGGGATAGGTCTCGTTTTTCCTTCACCAGCTTTTTTCCCTTTTCTAATGAGTTTAAAGTCCTGATTAGGAAAACACTTTAAGCTTAAGTTTAAGGCTATTCAGCTCAAGAACGTACAGAGGTCATACTGGCTCCTGTGTGGTTATCTCGGTTTAAAGCAGATGAGTGGTAGGAGGCTTGGAGCTTGTCTTGGGAAAAAAAAGGTCACCCAGCAGCAAGCCATACTTCAAGAATGTGCCCTCTGAGAGTTTGCTTTCATAAGTTTTGCCCAGAAGGTAAACTGGGTTAGGAGCTTTAGGTAGTAGACTCTGCTTTAGGCAGAGTCACTTGTGCGCTTTCCTGTGAGGTGTGGTGGTGACAGACGGAGCAGCACCATACAATAACTAAATGGAGCAAAGTGTATCTTCAGGGCTGATGTTGGACCTCTGAGGTACATATGAAGGCCGTGTATCAACCTGTAGTGCCCATATCAGTTAGACCACCTAAGTGTTAAAAAGAAATGAAAACTCACAAAGCGTCAAACTCAGAAAGGATCATTTTGAAGCAGTAAATGGCGATATTTCTTGAAAAAGAAGCAGAGAAACCTGAAGTGGTTCTGTACACACATGCAATGCTTTGGTGACTCAAAGGAGTAAACCTTTTGTGGATATTTACAGACATGCAACCTGAAAAATTGCACTCACTGAAGTCAGTGGCACAGCTTTTGTGGGAGGGATACTGAACCAATATGAGAGTCTGTGATGAAAGAAGAAACAAGAAGCTTCTTTTCTTCTCTAAAATCTGGAAGCAAACAGATATGCCTGAAAAAGGGCGAAAAATACTAATACTCATGCAAGGATGAGCCTCCTTGAGAAATCTGAAAGTATTAATGTCCAGATCAATAATTTGTACCACAGTATAGGAGAGTGTCTTTGAGCACCATTTGACCTTGACATGATATTGTGTGATCTTAAGCACTTAAAGAGACTGCCCAGAGTCGAATGGTACTCTTGAAGTGCTAGGTCCTCACTTAAGGAGTGCAACTGAGAACTGAAAGTTGTATCCTCAGCTATGTACTATCTTGCTGTCCAAGCACAATAAATAAGGAACAAACCTTATCTGGTACTGGCAATGGGATTTAGAGTATGATCTGGCACTTAAATAAGAAAAATAAGCTAAGGAAGTGGATTTTGGGACATAAGTGTAAAATATTATCTGCCAAATTGCACATATGCACCTCTTTTTTTTTCTATAAAATGAATTGTATGGACATATCTGATGAAATCTAACTTCCTTAACTCAGAATAGCTTCACACTAATTTAATCCACTGGACTTCAGGAATGAACATCTTGACCTGCACCATCTAAGTGAGAAGAAAGTCAAGGCTATTTTGCACACACAAAAACCTGTGTCCTGGGAAGCGGTCAAGAAAAAAGTTCCAACCTCCTTTTATTACTTTGTTCATTAACCATCCAGCGACTGCTTCACTTTAAAAATAGCAACCTACAAAAGCACAGACATCCATCTCCTGTCTAGAAGCCATCTGGGAGAAGAATGGAAAGCTATTAAGAAACACTTAATGAAAAAGAGATTTTTTTTTTTCCTTTTTCCTCACCAGCCATGAATTCATGGAAACCAATCATTTTTTTCCCAAATATATAGGTCTAATCAACTTATAGAAAATCTAAAAAGAGATCTAGGAAGTGAGGGAAGGTCGTGAGGAGCTTACAAGACCTTGCAGTTCTAGGATAGCCTTCCTGCATGTGGTGCTTGAAGATGGTGAATTTGGGCCTGGAGTCCCAGGAAGGGCAGAAAGAAGATATTGCAGTACCAGGAAGCAAAATATGATTAAGAAACGTGATGTGGTAGCATTTGCTAAATAGAACTTTTTAATTCTTGCTGTAAGATGGGTAAAGCTTTTCCTTTCAAATTCATTCAGGTCTAAATCAAATGTAAGATGAAAAAGTTCTCACTGCCAGAAATCCTACAGTTTGGATGGCTTTAAGAAGCATATAATGTGGAAACTATTTCTGCAGGTCTTTTGGTTAGAAAACTGAATAACTGTTTATTCTGCAACATGAATTATATAGTCACTTTTTTTCGGCATGAAGAAATCGCTTACTATAACAAACAATAAATGTCAAGAAAAATCAAAGACAAGAAAAAGAAATTAAAAGCCCTGTAAAAACATCTGGACATTTCACAATATCAGATATCACATTAAAGAAATACTAAATCTTGTTTTACTACATTTATAGTAGAATCTAGTAAAATAAGGGTATGTTCCAGCACACTTGGCTCTTCTAAATAATAACAGAGTCACAAAAACTCAGAAACCCTTGCATTTCATATATGGACCATACCTGAGACTCCACTCATTAATCAAACTTGTGCTTCATGGAAGCATAAATGTAATGCAAAGACATGGAAGTCTTCCACGCTCTGTGAGAACAATGGGCTTAGATCAGTAAATATGGCCTACGGCCTTAGTGTATTTTTTAACAAAGCTTATAAAAAGAGTGAACTTTTACCTGGAAAAGTGCTGAACTTATATCTAGAATACTGTTGGCCAGTAAATAGACTACCTTGTAGCTGTGGGTAATTACGCTGCTCACTTCTAAGCAACGCAGAAAATCAATTTTAATTAAAAAATCATTTATGCTGGACTGAGTCATGCCCGTTTAGGAAAAAAAAAAATTGACCTAGGAAAGTTCACTTCAGATGCAGAATTCACTTTCACAGTAGCACCCAGTTCTTTCAACCCAATTTTCCAATCAGATTGACAGAAGTACAAAGAGGTCAAATGATTCGGACAAAGTAAGACTGGTGCTGAGCTTATCCCCAAAATCATCCTGACTCCCTGTCTTTTGCTATAACAACTTGACAGATAGCTACTATCAATTTTAGTCTTTAGTATCTTCCTTTTTAGAGAAGGTTGTTAAATTCTGTCCTTTCACTACCAGTCACATGACAAATGCTGTGAACTTTTGGCAACCAGAAAAGGCAAGGCTTTGATTCAGTCCTGATTCAAGACAGTATCCCAAACCAAGAAAGTATTTATGTGTGACTTACCTTAAAATATGCACGAGTCTTATGCAACTCAACTGGACTGAAATGAGTGCTTATAGCTGGCATGGTATATAAAGATATCTTGGTTCTGGGCCTTCTGAGTATTCATAAATTCTGGGAATATTATTTTATTGAATTTGAATACTAGAAGGATTTGGTATACCTATCTGCAGTGGATGTGGAGCAAATATTTGTTTCATCTCTTGATCTAAGACTACAGTGTCATCGCTGGTTTTGAAGCATGGGCGACTTTATAAGATTTAATGTTACTCTTTCCAGAACCATGACAAGAATTTAAACTATTAGACTACTGTACAGATAACATCAGGGACACTGTTTTGCCTGGAGGAGTGACTTAATCCCATGCTGCTAATTAGAAAGAACCCTATTTGGTTAATTAAGGTAAATTTATTAATATTCAGTGTATGGACCATGCAAGGACCTTGTTAGGTTTGATGTACAGGTGTATATGGAATATTAAGTGCTAAGACACTTTCAGAAAAATAAAAACTTGGTGTCATATTCTATAAAGGTTAGGTGTCTAAGGCCGCATGCTATACTTTTTGTTACACAAGGAATATAAATAGTAAACCATATCCTCACTACCCCAGAATAGTCTGACGCTCGCATGGTCTGTTAAAAGCTATTATGCTTTGGTTTTGTTTTCACACTGTTGCAAAACTGCAAAATTACAATCAAGCATTAATTTGCTTTGTGCTTTCATTAATTTTCTTAATAATGCTTTCATTCATTTTTATTTCTTAACAAAGCTTTCATTAATTTTCTTTGTGCTAAATATTGATATAGAAAAACATACACAATAAAAGGTGCAGAAAATGCAGCAAGTCTAGTTACCAAGAAGTATACACAAATATATGTATCCTCAGTTTAAGGGCAAACTAGGGAAAAAAAAACATATTTTCAAGTGATTTCAAGCTACACTCCCACAATATAATTGTTGGAAAATGTAGCCTTTTTTTTCCTGGATTCACTCTTTCAATCATCACTTCTACACAAGCAGCCCTGTAAGAGTGTTTTTCTGGCAAAGATATAGAGCAGAAAGAACTACTGAACCTGTTGGGCAAGGAAAACCCTTTTAATGCCTCCATCGTGCTTGCAAGAACCTTACCTTTCCCTGGAAGCTGCCTAAGAACAGGAAAGACTGCACATACAAGTGGAGTCCCAAAAAGCCCCACAAACGTACAGTAATAAACAAGGTCAGCAAAGACACAAGGAAGATCAGAGAACATCTGCAGTAAAAGATGAGTGGATGAGGTAGCCAAAGACATGCTTAGAAACCCAGAGAGATTTACGTGCTGGTTTATGTACACACGCATGCAGGTACGTGCATCCATATATATGTGTGCTGGAGTAAGAACTGGAAAGCTGCCTACCTACTGAGGAGATAAAAAGTGGACACCTAGCAAGAATTGATATTAAAATATTACAGGAAGACATTGTTTTTCCAGGTCCCCTTTTCTTTCTTTCAGATGCTTCTCAATTGTGAGTGCTCAGCACAGAGGTGAGTAAGCGTGAATATTAATGAAGAGGAAAACATCTCTTGTTTTGGCCAAGTGTCTACTTAAGTAAATACTTAGTTGTAGTTTCTGTGAATTTGACATAAATTATTTAAAGTTTGAAGTCAGGTTGGAAATATCATTAAATTAAATATCATTAAAATATCATGAGAACAATATTTTCTCTTCTGTAANCAGGGGAGGTTCAGGTTGGACATGAGGAAAAGGTTCTTCCCCCAGAGGGTGGTGGAGCACTGGAACAGGCTCCCCAGGGAGGTGTCACAGGCCCAAGCCTGACAGTGTTCAAGAAGAGACTGGACAACAGCCTCAGACACATGGGGTGAACTGTGGGGTTGTCCTGTGCATGGACAGGAGTTGGGCTCAATGATCCTTGTGGGTCACTGCCAAGTCAGGACATTCTGTGATTTTATGATGCTATGATCCTAGCTTTTAACCTCCCAGTGAAAGGAACAAGTGAAGAAAACATCATGGTGATCAATACACACCCCATATGATCAGCTTTCAGAAGCTCACCAGAAATTTGAGTCAGAGAAAATAATGCAAACCACCTATTAGGATATATAAATATACTTCTTTTTTTTTAATTTTTTTTTTTTACAAAACCTTCCTAAAAACTAATCTGATTTGGACAAGGATTTAAGTGTGGGATGAGGTGAGAGAAGGAAAACCTATGTTCTACGGCAGAATGTTGTTTAAAAAAAATTAAAGAAAATTCTTTGCTGTAGCTATTGGAAATAAGCTCTGTTTTGGTTAAGATACTAGCACAGAATTTTTATTTTCTGCTCTTACACGGACCTTTTGACTTTTGGGAAGTCACTTCACTTCTCTGGGTGTTGGGTCCCCAACCGTAAATAGGGTTGTTCTTAAGCAATAGTTGCTACCAATCTATAGTGTAGGATTTAGAAATAAGAAATTTTAAATCATCCACATGTTGCTAGTATAGTAATCATATGCATATGTAGAAGAGATGTATAGTTTGCTATCTGAACAAATAAGAAGACCATCTGAATCAACACTTTGTATTTAAAAAAAATCAATTAACAGATCAGTGTGAGAATCACTATTTCTTTAAATGTGTTTCTTAAGTTAAAACTTGCTCATGACTTTTAACAAAGTTTAAACACTTACTGTCATAGTCCTGTAGATTTTCAATTGCTGATAACAATCTTGCCCTGTCTTCTGGGTTTGAAATATTTAGTTCAATCAGGTGGCTGTCCTGTAGATCCTTTAAGTCCTCTAGAGTTTCGTAGCCATTTAGCAAGAGGGTTGAGGCATATTCCTACAAAAAAGACACAAGCAAATCCTCTCATGTGAAAAAGCGCTATGTTTAGTAGAGGAATAGGCACAATTTCTCTTTTGTCAAGTTGAAATGGGCTCCATTCTCCAGTCTGATTGGCCCACCTTTGGTGTAAAGCAGAGCTTGAAATCAAGAAAGGACAGAGGCCTGGAGGTCCTCCTGGCCATCCCAGCATCTGTGCCTGAGTTGTCTAACAGAGTCTGGCAGAAAACTGGACCAGGACAGAGCTCTGACAGAACTAATTTCATCTGCCAAGCATCTGGACTTTTGTGGGTCACCTCATGAGCGTCTCCCGTGCTGGGTCCAGGAGGGCCTGTGAGGGAGGGTGTGCTCTGCCTTTGCGCCGAAGGAGCCCTTCAACTTAAGCGAGGGTGAGAAACTTAGGGAGCCCTGAGCCGTGCGGTCTCACACATGGTCCCCTTTGAGCTGTGTGTTGACGCAGTATGAAACTCTATGCAGGCGCCAGGAAAAGGAGTGTTTGCATCAGCACCAAAGCAATAACCATTATTAAAAATGTTACCTGTAAATCATGAACCTAATTATGCTTTGACACTCAGTCGAGAACTAGGGTTGCAGAGAGGGAGGGAGGCACAACATGAGCATAGTGCAAAAAAGACTATTGCTCTCTAAAGATCACGAGAGATTAGAAACCCAAGTTCTAAATGTTGGCACTGGAGTCAGATTGCAGTCCTGTCCCTGAGGTGTCCACAGTCACACACCTCCTATGCTCAGGTGCACGATTGCAGTCAGGTTACAGTGACTTGATAAGTCACCTCCATGCCTCTTTATGTGAAGTCTCTTAGCCTAACCAAATGATGTGGTAAAATGCAGGTCTATAAGCCACTTACATCAGATAAAAGACAGACATGAAGCTGATTTGCTTTGCTGACATCAAAACTGCTGAAACCTTCCTTTCTACTTCTGCCTGTAAATGACATCCAAACCCAAGCACACAGAAATGAAATGTTTCAAATACAGCTGGGAAACATGTTGGCTGACCTGCAGGTGGACACAATCCAGGAGCTCTTGCAGTGTTTTAGGCTTGGTCGTTTTGCTTCCTCTGTGTGGCTTTATCTTTCTGGGTGCAGCTTCCTCTTCCAATATAATATCCACATAAATGAACTTGAAGTTTCCCACTTTGTTGTTCAGCATGCCTGTCCATATGCCCATGGGGGTTTTACAGATGATATCTATAATGTCTCCTTTCTAGAACAATAAAAAAAAAGCACACTACTGCTTCCACATCTGGTTTGGTATATGTAGCTTTTCCTCTATGGACTAAAACCAGCACAGACAGCGCAGAATCTTAACTAGTCAGTGCAAAGTACCTTTTAAAAATTACTGAGATTTAGCTCCTTTGCTTTCACAAAATAAACAACAAAATAATTACAGAAAATGGAGTCAGTCGATATCTCCAAACCTTTGTGAAGGAGAGGTGAGCAAAAGCAGCCCCTCTCACAATTTTTGTGCTCTACTTGGTCCCTGAAAGGGGTAGGTTCGCATCAGCAATCAACTTTTGCCATGGGTAGTGGTCATAGCTGTGGCAAAAAGCCAACAGCTGAGGTTATTTTCCAAGTATGTGCCAAACCATTTTCACGATAATCTTATCATCCAGCATCTAAAGGGTCTTCAAATACTGACAGCTGAGCTATGTGAAAGGTGGACTCTTACCCATTTATTTTACAGTAAAAAAAACTGGCTATATGTCTCAAAGGCAATAAAGAACATTTAACTCCCTTAATATCTTCCTGTCTGTTGTTCCCAAAGGACTGACAAATTTTCCCACTATTATTAACACAATTGACTGAGAAATTAATGGGAGGCGTCTTAGCAGACACATCTAAGCCCTTCAGCTCTCCTAACTTGTGCATCACTCACAAGTGTGAGTGCAAAAATGAGTGACAACACAGCTACTTCAAGAGGGCTTTTTGGTAAAGGTGTTTGCAGCCACATTGTGGGAACCAAGGACTCAGCTCGGCAAAAGTCATTCTGAGTAAGCCTTGTAGTAAAAAGGCTCCCTTTTAAGTCATACCCCCTACAAAACTTGCTTCCATGACCTCAGAATTGAGTCCTCTCTTCTGGGCAAGTATCACAGAACTTATAAAAATGCTGAAAGTCTTTAGAGACCTATCTAACAAATCCCCAGGTACACACTTCATTTGGCATTTTTTAACAAAGTTAAAAATCAAACTCAGTTTGTTAAAATACTTGTTAACAACTCCAGGACTTCCGTATTTTTTCTGGTCTGGTCAAGAAACTGCAAGTCAAGCAGTCACCCTACTTTTGGTACAAGCCCAGGTGTGAAATCGGCTGTTCCAGCAACCTGATTTTGTTAGAATATGGAGCTCAGAGCTATGAGCACGTCTGAAGTGGAAACTAAATAAACATTTGTTTAAAGCTCTATAAGCATGCATATTACTCTAGACACTCATGGAGGCTCAGGAATTTCAGGTGTGGATGCAGATCAGGACTAGGCAGTGGCTCTAAGCCAAGCTGCAGAGGGACTTTGTATTCAGATTCAAGGTATGATGTTTTGTGAGATAAATTTAGGATATTTCAACCTTAAGTATTAGTTTATAATTTTAAAATACAATGCCCCAGTGATTAAAAAAGGAACCTATGTGAGCCAGCAGACATTTGCATTTTGTGGCCAGTTAAACTGTTTTGAAAGAAATGCCCTAGGTGTGGGTGGAAGTGGAGGGCAAGAGGTGAAGACTGCAAGGATTGACAGAGCAATGGCTGTAATGTAGGCCAGAGAGGAGGAGAGGGAGCACGAAGTGAGATACAGATGAGGATTTTGACAGAAAGAAGAGGCTGTGAAGAAGAAAAAAAGATGCTGAAGTGTGAATATAATATGGATATGAAGGTTTTTACAAAGAGGGAAAAGAAAGAAGTCCATATTACAGACATGAGTAGTCTGAAGGATGATGATATTGATGTATCTGTGCGTGGAAGGAGAAGAAAAGGGCTGAACTTTTTTAGTGATGTTCAACCGGGCCCGTGTCCGAAGCTCCTTTTTCTCACTCATACAGCATGTACACCTCTGCCATGTTGTCAGGGCCAGTGAAAATTCATAATTCAAAGGTATGCTTAAAGAAAAGCTTAATAATGGAAAGGTGAACTGTTTTCATTAAAGACAATGTGTGCCACTGAGCTTTTGATATATCCTAATTGTGACTGAAAAAAGGCAACTTGACATCCATGAGACTCAAGTTTTTCTTACTCCAGGCCTAGTATGTGGGAAGTAACGTGTATTTTACTCTGAGGAAAGCTGCGGTATCCAGGTAGATGCCATGATGAAGTAGCTACCTGGAGTCTATGCCTTAAAAAGCCTTCAGCAGCAGTTGGCTTTGCAGCATTGTTTGAACTAAGTCCTTATAGAAGCATTGCAAAACCAGATTGGTCTTGCTTTTAGAGTGTTACGTGTGCTTAACAGTTAAAAATGGATTCGTAAACATATTCTTCACATCTAAGAAATGCCCCTCTGGCATTCTTACTGGCAAAGAAATCCTGATGGTTGTCTTACTTTGATTTTCAGAGAGTCCGTGTCATAAGGACTTGGTGTGAAGTCGGTGTGAACTTTGGCTCGACCGCAGAAGGGCCCAGTGTAAGGGACTTCGTCATCAAACCGGAGGCTGTCCCTGTTGCTTGTTCCATCTGAGCAGCTGGTCACCCCACCTTAAAGAGAGTCAAGTTGAGAGATCTCTTGCACCAAATGCCCAGATATGCAATTCTGCACTGCAGTCAAGAGTAAAGCATTCAAAGGCACGGAATTAGAGGAAGAATGTACTCTCTGTGGTTTTGACACATTCCAGGAAAAATACATTCACTAAAAAGCATATGACAAGAGACTGAAGAAAATAGGTAGGAAATCTTTCATTAACATCTCCCCTGCAATAATCTCTTTCTGTTCAAGATACTAATAGACTAGACATTTTACTTACAGACTTTTTGAAATATTACCTCTGCAGATTAATAAAATGTACTCTAAAAGTGTAATTTAGGGAATTAATTTTGCTGAACTTCCCCTGTTTATTCATAGAAACGAAAACAAGTACTGTAGAACTTATTTTATTTCATTAGAGAGCTAGCTGAAACATCAAAGGAACCTGCATTGCAGAGAAAAATTTTAATCTTATCAACATTTCTGCCTGTCATTTTATCCAAGTTGAGCAATAAAATATCAGCAGAGTAATTCAAGCAAATTTGAGCAAGCTCTGCAATATCCCATCCAAATATGTTTTTAGATAAGAGCAGCAGTGCGTTGGAAGTAAATTCCCATATACAGTTTTCACAAATCACATCATAGAAAATGATCATAAAAATGGTTTTGTTTGAGGTGATTGCTTAAGTGCACAGCTCCGTCTCAGGGCCAGATTAACTACCAAGTGCAAATGGTCTGGACTGCGATTCGGGTCCCCACTTAGGGCTCAGGTGGTGCCTGCGGTGATGGCACAGCTACATTATCAAGGACAGCTGTGACCTGCTGCCCAGCAGATGTCCACAGTGGAGCAATGGATAGACAGGTGAACACAAACTCCTCTTCAGAGATTCATCTGCCCTCCGACTGAGACTACCATGTTGAGAGAGGGTTTTTGGTGGGTTTGCAGAGAAGCAGACTGTGTCTCTCTGCATTGAGACCTGAAGGTGCCAGGTCAGGCCCCCATCCTCCATCATCTGAGAGATACCGCTCACTTTGTGTGCCTCACATCTGCAGGGCGAAGGATGGACTCACAAGCACTACCCCCTGAGAGAGGATGCTTGTGTGGTTGCACCCAGTGACTGCAACCCTGTGGGTGCGAGCACAACAGCAGTCACAGTCACCCAAAACAAGTATGGTTTATATACCAGCGACATCCCCTACAATGCATGGGGTTGTTTTTTGTTTTTTTTTTTTCTTCAGTTAGTATTTCTACTCTTAAAAACACTCAGCCGATTTCTGGAAAGAGGTTTCCTACCCTAGCTGACACCCATTTAATCTAATTACACTTTTGTCTGCCAGACTGAAGAGCTTGCTACTATCACATTTTTGATCACCAGCTCTGATACCTCAGACTTAAACAATGACAATATTGATCCAGTGACTGAATAAGAAGTATGAGTATCTTGTACTTACTAGATGAGCTCTGGCCACTGTTCAGACTATAGAGGCTTTCCATAGAGTCACTGGTTTTTAGGGAGACCTTCTCTGTGTGTATTCCGCCACCAGGATCACTGTCATCTTTTCCTTCTTCATTCTTTAACAAAAAAATCGAATGTTAACCACCAAGAGATGTATTTTATAAAATTTGTTTTTCTTTTAAATATTTGTTGGAGGTTAAATCATCATTACACTTTATTAAGAACCACTCTAAGAGACAAAGCATTTTAGAATTTGATGCCTGATAATAAGGATGTTTGGCACCACCACTTGCTAGCGGTGATCCTTATGATCTTGGAGAAATCCCCTGTCTCCTCTCTGCCCCACTCACTTCTTTCCACTCCTGCTCAAGCAGCTAAACTGATTCTCCATCTCAGAAGACTGCAATATACCACAGCAGTGACGAAGGCTTGTAGTGGAAAATTCGCAGATAGGCATATCAGGTGATTTTTTTTGTCTGACTGTCTCTGAGCAGGAAGTATGAAGTTTAATTCTGAAAGCATGTGGTGAAGTGCTAGCTGAGGCAGATGCGTTTTGCCTGAAAACCATGGGCACCTGGCAGCAGGCTGGCACTCCAGCCAAGCTGCTCAGGAGACAGCTTGCACACATGTACGGCATCACTGTGTTCTACCACCGTGCTCACTGCATTGCCCGACCTACACATTGGCCTCAAAATGCGGTGCATTTCAGAATCGACAGATGCAAGTTTCTCACGCAAAATCTGACAGCATATCAAGTTGGCCCCTTGAGTTCATAACATTAAATCACACGTCAGGAATCACAGCTTATACACTTAATGAATTCAAACAGTAAGATCCATATTTCAGTCACAGGTAAGTTAGAGATGAAGTAATAGCTAAACGAAATAGTGATGTGCTTTCAGAGGAAGAAATTTCTTCAGCCAGTTTCATCATGTTGCCAATGTGTGTGATACCCTGATGCATATGAAACATCCTGCAGTACTCAGGCTGTTAGATAATATTTGGGGAAATGTTAATTATTCATCAGTTGACTGATGACGTCAAGCAAAGATTACAGTGCATGTATGAAGTAGGAACCCATACAGGTATGTATGAGGTGTAGCATTGAAATGAAAGACTATATTGGTTTTCAACAAGAACAGTACTTGTTACACCAGTTAGCATCACAACCCATAGTTTAATCAGTGGACTAGTATCGATTGTCATAATCTCCTGCAGGAATGAAGATCATGCTACATGTGTGGCCAACCAGATAATTCATTGAATTTCTGTCATGTGAACAGTTGCTGTAAATGTGCAGAAAGTAAATATTGAAATTCTGATTTTTCTTTCTTATCACATATGGATTGCAACCTCCCAAATTTTAGCAAAAAGTGCAAGCTAAACTAATGAAGTAGGAATCCTTGTCTTTGACCTCCAAAAATTGTCTAAAGGTATCCTGTGAAATGCTATTGTCTACTTACGAAGTTTCTTACTAATTTTGCCTACTTATTTGATATTGACAAGAGTGGCATAGGATGCAGACTAGCTAGATTTTTTTAGGATGGTTAAGTAGGACAAGTAGTTTTTCCTTATGTGTTTTAAAATTTAGAACTCACTGACACAAGATACTGAGAAAACAGAGTTTGCAGTGTGTGAAACATTTATGTTTTTATGTTTAAAAAAGGTAAGTTCACTAAGATTAGGTAAACTAAAAGCAGATAAGGTGTATGAGTTGTCATGCTCTAGGATGCTGGATGATCTCTACAAAATGGACTTCAGAAATAATTCTTGCATTGAAACATAAATTCTTCTTATGAAGCATTTTGTACAGTTTGACTATCAGACTGCTGATGGGGCTCATCTGATACTCCCTTGTGTCCACATTAGGAGATATTTTGTGATGCTTATAGAAGTGGTCCTTGATGACAAAACAAAATTCAATGGTGTAAAACTCCTGTCTATCTTGGGTCCTTACTATGTGATGCTGTAATTGTATATGTGCATGTGTATGTACATTAACATGCACATGAAAGAAAAGGTACATATTAAAAGCTGTTTTAATACAGTATGTGTTACCATGTTTTCATGGATTGTCATAACTGATGACAATTGAAACATAAAAAGGAAAAATGCGCGTAACACTTTGCATATGTTATCATCAAGCACAAGATTCTTAAGCTGTATTTACCATCTCCTCAGAGAGTGCCTTGATGTACTTTTTACCCATCTTCTTCTTCATGGTAAGGGAAATGGCTCTCATCTTCTTACCCAAACTTCCTCCATTATTTGCTGCTTTAGTTTGTACTGCATCTCCAATGTCACTTATAGTCTCCAACTCAGATATCTGATTTGAAATTAAAAAGTAAGCAACAACTCACCATGACAATGAAATTCAGTGTAGCAGAATAGGAATAGAAAAATACTAAGGACACCAATGCAGTTAAAATGACAAAAGTCAGTCATAATAGTTTTCCTGGGGAAGCATGTACCTAAAGAGGTTTACAGCACACCACTGTATGTCTGAATGACAGAAATAAAATATTTTTAATGATAGAAAATTTTGTTTCCCATTGTTTATTTTCCTTAATCCAAACAAGAGTTGAGGGGATTTATGCAGTCTTCTTGTAAACAAAAATGACACATCTGTGGTTTGCATACACATGCTGGTTACTTTAGGTACGCATCAACCTGATGTGTACTTCCGTCTTTTTTAAAAACTGTTTCTAGTCTTCTCACCAAAGCACCAAAATTTAGGTGTGATTCTCTTGTTCATTTTGGCAAGGACTCAGTTGCCCACACAGATCCAGCTACACCAACAAAGTTCTCACCAGTGTAAAATTTACACAGTAGTTTCCCAACTTTTTTGCATAACTGTCATGGGAAAGTGAACTGAAGAAGGTAGAACTCTGTGTTATACAGACCTCAGCTGAATCATCTGTCTTTGATATTGAGTGATGCCTGAAACGGTCGAAGCTTCCAAAGCTGCTTGTGCGCTGTAAAGAGAGAGAAGACAAACCTTGACTCACTGCTTTTTATTCTATTAAGACTTAAATACAACTGTCAAGTCACCTGTTTGTCTTAAAAATTCCTCCCAGATCAGTGGACCATGAATTGCTACATCCAGCCAGAAACAAACTAGGAGATGACTACAGGGAAAAAAATTTATGACTGTACTGCCAGAAGCAGAAAAATGAATAAGAGAAACAATACTGCTTCAAACACTAATTAGATGGTGGATATGAATATGAGTTTTTCTACATTAGTTTCACATTACTCATACACAGATATCTATGAGTTACTTCTAGGTAAGATTTCTGTCCATGAGGAAAAAAGCTCTTTCCATAAATGTTATACAAGCCATACAGTCGGTTATGGTGATGTAAGCTGTGGCAATTCACCGTTTACTCTCACAGCTGGAGACTCTTTACTGTTCTTTACCAACAGGAACCAGCAAGGACCAGTGAGGATTAAGAATACATTTTGTCTGAAATGCATATATTGCAGAGGGAGCAAATAACAAAATAATCAAGCAGGCCACATGCTTTTCTTCCCAATCCTGCAATTCGAAAATCTGATTTTTTAAATGTACGTGGGTACAATTTTCCCCTGTGCCACAGCTTTGCTTAACATAAGAAAGGCTGCATTACCTGAGCTGTGCATTAAGAGACTGTGAATGTATTGTTTTAACTTCCTTCTAATTTTCACTCTTTCTGTGTGTGGATAATTGATATGGTAAGGAGATTTTTGCAAGAGAGGCCATGCAGAAATACCTGCAAACTGCATAAAATTGGCACTGATGACAAATCAGAAGTCCCTTTAAGTGGGGCCCTAACAATAACCAGAATCCAGACATTTCTCCAGTCTACGGTGTCTTAAAGAGCTTGTTTTTATGTCTTCCCCAGTACTCAAAGCTAAATTCAGGATGGCTCCTTTTTTTTCTGAAGTTCTTCACTCTTTCATACTAAATAAAACTCTTTTAATGCAGTATCAGAGTTTGTGAGCAGGGTTTACTGTTATGTACTATACTACATCATCTCAGTATATTTCTGAGTGTTCAAAATCCCCTCTGGGGGAAAACAATGCTGAACGAAATAGCAAACCACAAAATAAACACATCCTGAACGAATTAATAAGTGATTTCAGACTGCTTGGTTACAGTTTTCCTGTATTTATTAATCCATTTATCCTGACCACGTGATGTCAGCAAAACCAGTTCCTTGCTCCATTGCTTTCTTCCCTCCCACAGTCATAGGAGCCATCTTTTTATCTCCCCCCCAGTTTCTAATGCAATTTCCATCCTTTCCCTGGCGTCTCCAGCTATCATCACTGTCCATCTGGGAATGTCACAAGTCTCAAAAGGACCTCTGAGCTTCTGGCTCTGCTCTGCCATAACAACTTTCCTGTCTTCTCTGCCAGGTAAGAGCTTTCACGAGGTAGCCCTAGAGGTAGCAGAGGTAGACCATCCTTTGAGCGACAAAAGAAGAGGAGAAAAGGACTGGTTTAACAGCCAGTCCCATTGCCTGCCTTTGTGTTGCAGACACGCTCAATGCCAGCATCAACCTGCTTCCAGTCAAGTTAAGGAGAAATCTCTTGTTGGTGGTGAGAGGAGCAGAACTGCCCAAACTGCAGGGAAGACCCCCCTTGCTGCACCCATCCTCCAGCTGCTGACCTAGACGGCGGGGTTAGCAACACCCTGGAAAGCTGCAAAACCAAAGACCTGCTTGAGCCAAGACCTACGTAACGTTTTCAGCTGCTGGCAAATTTCTGAGTGCTGGTACATCCCCGTACCTGTTCTGCTCACAGCTGCCGAGCTGCTGTTTGCTGCTCTGTTTCCTGATGCTCTCCTTGCCTGGCGGCAGTCAGTCCCCTGCGGGACTCCTCGGGAGTGGTGTCAGGCTCCTGATGCCACCACACAGGGTGGTGAGGTGGCATTCAGGCTTTGCAACCATGATCTTAAGGAAGGAGTCCATCGAAATGGTGCCAGCTATGTGGAGCACACACATACTTCTTCAGGGTGCCTCCATCCAGGAAGGACCCGATCTTATTCTGTCCATGCCCATTAATCACAGGGTTACTAACTATATTAGCACCTTAATCTCTTAAACACAGTCACTTTTAAACTAAAAATAGTCACTTTAAAAATAGTTTACAGAGGGAAAAAAATAAGGCAAAGAAAAGCTACAGAATACCATATGAAAATACTTTGTGTTAAAGTCTCCATCTGAGAAGAAAATCAGCATTCCCTGGAACACAACTGAAAAGATAAGCTCCTTGCTGTTTCATTTCCCCATTTTCCCACAATTATTTAGTAATGATCTTCCTCTCCCCTCAAAAAAACATTGATGTGGACATAGCAGTGGTAGAGGCCTGAGTACAACCAGATGGAAAAGTGTACCCACATTTTGGGTCCGTGTTCTAACCACTGCAATTTAAGAGAAAAGGAAATAACATCATTTTCAGTAACATTTCTGTGCACATCTAACCTGAAAAATATTCTAACCAAAGGTTATTTGAAGAAGCTGACCCAGATTTGTGAATATTTTTGGACAAGTAAAATGGCATTTACTACTCACAGAGGAGTAAAAAAAAAAAAAAAAACAAACAAAACAACAAAATTACACAGGTCTCCTTGTAATTGATTGTAATCTCCCAGAAAATCTCTGTTGGCTAAACATTGTGGTTTATTTGCTTGTTTTTACCCCGTGAAATTGAAAAGGACAATTTGGATCGTACACTTTAATTTTATCTAAAATTCCAATGAAGAACTTTGCTATTAAGTAGATGAACAATATCCTGTGACAAGAGGTTAGCTCAATAGTATGATATAAGAACACAGCCCCAAGGATTATGGTTCTATTAGACAGGATTAACACCTTTCACTGGCTCGTCAACCCAGCCAAATGTTCCCTGCAGCATGGAGCGGAAGGATAGAAAGAGGGAGGCTGAGATTCACAGCAATATTGGGAAGGTATAAAATAGTCTCACACGGCAATCTCTAAACATACACTGACCTTTCTGTTGCATTCAATCACTTCAAGATGTCTAGTAGGAATAACTGTATATTAAAGTGCAGATGTGCTGCAAACACTTTAAAAGGAACAAGAGGAAAAACATTGTTTATTGTTAGTCTTACCTATGAACAGCTTGAGCACAGGGAAATCAGTTATTCTTTTTTGACCCTTGAAACAACCTTATATCCTACATGTGCAGAAGCCTCGGGCTATTTTGTAGTGTACTTCAATGTTGCTTCATCCTTATTAAATATTAATAAGGGTTACAGGATGATTTCCACTATTCCAGATAATGGTCTTGTTGCACTGGAGAGCACTAAATAGGGCTGCTTCAGCAATTCTCTATACTAACTTTTTCCATTAAGTAATCAATAGCTACCACCTTTTAAAAATATATTCAACCCCATTATACTGATAACGAAAAGCAGATTTAGGAGCTCTGGGCTGCAAGGGGAACAAGGCTATTACTTTCAGTAGTGTCAGTCACTGCATTACTGTCAGGGAACACCTACTTTGTGAAGATATGGACAGGCTTTATTTCCAGGTGAAGGGAAGCTTTTAAAGTAAATGCAAAGCTACTAGGAGAAAATATGCTATTGACTTTTGATACCAATATTCAGCATCCTATAAAGTTAAGTGATTTTTCTGTCTGGAATCATGCAAGAGCTACCAATGGATATGTTAAGCAAATATGAATTTGCTCAGTAAAATCTAATGGAGGCATGAGCAGCGAGAAATACTTTTATTTTCCCACACGAGGACCGATCATATAATTTCTACATATCGATGCGTTAACATTCATCCCTTCCCCTTTGCTATACCAAATTAGCATAATATAAAATATAAAATATATCTTTCAGTATTTTAAAACCTTCTTCCATCTTTTCCTGTGTCTTCAATGCCATGAAATCCAGGAACTTTAAATAATAATTTTAAAGGTGTAAGTGCTATGTGATTAGTGTTTATCTTAATTCGGACAGCCTGCAGTTGGCGATCTAATTTTTCTGTAAATAGCCTATCATTTTTCCCAGGAAATGGTATGGTGTGCAAATAGAAAAACAAAAAGAAGAGGTTCTGCCATCTGTGTGTTTCTGCTATAAAACTTCCTTCGCTTGTAGGGCATATCGTAGGAGAAATAAGGTAATTTTTATGATAAACTAGTCAGAGCTTCTCTATGTCTAAAGACATAGAGACAAAACTAGCAGCAGTTATCCTGCTAAATAATTACTATGGGTGACACTCATCTCATATTTTCCTTTGGACAATTTACACTGCTCAGAGATCTGGTTCCCTGCTGTGAGAAATTCTAGTGCATTATGTTTTGCTTCAAGTTTTATTCAAAATAGCTTTAAAGTCTGGCACGAAGCAATGGCTTTGTGCTGACCCTCTCACACAAGTAAATCTCTTGAAATTCTTCCATGCATTTTCATTTTTAGCTTCCATTCATCCTTAGACTACCCAGACTGTGCAAGCCGTACAGGGGCAAACGCGGTCACCGGGAATAACAGAAAGAGAGCTCAGCATGTTGCCCAATTTCCTCGCCTGCCACAGACACTTTTGTTCTTCCCTCTCTGCTCAGAAGAAGCCACAGTAGCTCCCAAGAGGACAGTCCATGCTTGCTGCTGTGATCGATAGAGATAAGTGGAGCTCAGGATTTGATTCATTTCATCTGCTCTCTGATGCTCCTAGTGCCTCAGGAAGGAGGAGGCTACTCTGCGAAGGAAACGAAGACTCACCAAAGTAGAAATGAATATTGCCACTCTGCTAGTTTATTTTACTGCTTGCATAGGTGATGAAATAAATGGTGTCCTAGACTTTCACACAAAGCAAGATAGCAAATTTTAGCTTTGGGGATGTTCTGTGAAAAACAAGCAAACAAACAAAAAACAAAAAAAACCCAAAAAACTCCACCACAACTAAAATCCCCTCATTTCTGTTTAAAGAATGAGAATTTGCATACGAGATTCAGTAGTAGAGAAGTAAAAAAAAAAAAAAAAAGACATTGTGACCACTGTACCTCAGGAATTTTTTCGTATTTACACATTAGTTATACATATAGAACTTCTGACCACCAATCAAGCCACTAATATAACCTTACAGCCCATGTGAAACACGGCCTAAACCTTGTACTTTGCCAGTCAAAAGCAATAAAAAAGATACAGTTTGTTCTTGCTAACTCAAATATGGCAATCTACTGAAATGGCATTTTTAACTGGCTTAAAAATGACTCTATAAAAGACTGGTTGTAATCATGGTCTGGTATTCAGTAGCCGCATGGAGGTAGGCAGAGAGAGGATCAAAGTGGTTTCTGAATAAAATCGCCACCATGAAGCGTCAGAGCAAATGCCCTAATTTTAATGATAGAAAATGACTGGAAAATAAAAACTGTATAAAATAATGAGTTAATCATAGTCAACGCTCCTCCAGGTCAACAAGCTTTGCCTTCCAAATTAAACACTGAGTGGCTGTTTTACCAGTACTGCTATCTTGTACCAGCCTCTGTCTCTCAAGCCTGAACTGATGCTGACACGAAGCTCGTGGTTCCCGATAACCCAGTCTGCACGTCAGAGTTTCCACTAGAAACTCGGTTCTCGAGTGCTTTCGGAGGGCACCTTGTGCACGGCAGGTGCCGACGCAGCTGAGAGCAAGGGGGAAGGTACCCTTCATGAAGCTGAACAAGGGCAAGATGGTTTGCAAGGTTTGTAAGTCTTCCTGCGGCAAAGGCAAGCCACGTAAGAAGTCCGAGCAAAAACGCAATTTCGTCTGGCAAAAAAAAAACGTGCTGTGTTGATTAAACGAGTTTGTGGGGGACTAAATGAGGAAGTAATTTAAGAAATGTTGATCTTAACACTAAGGAAGTTTTTTTGCAACTGAATGTTGCAAAATGCATGGGACGGGGGCGGAGGGGGGAGTGGATCTGACTCCTCTTTTAGTGCACATTGACCCTGAATTTTGAGGACCCTCGTTCCTGCCCAGTTGTCACAGAGCACTCTCAGTTCCCAGCGAGAAAAGTCACTTCAAGTGCTTTCCTGGCAGTCTGTCCAATTCTGGAAGTGTGCACACAGGTATTTGCAATAATTATGTAATTAAGACTTTATTATTTATATGACATTTAATTAAAAGTGACTTTCAGTGGCACACAAAACCATGAAAAGCAAATGACTTTAAAAGAAGGTTAAGGATGTGTGACAAACTCAGAGGAGCTATGAAAATGACAGTTAAGGACTTGGCATGATGTGCACTTCTACCTCCCCGCTATCCTTTTTTACCCTTCGTTTACACATGGGCAGAAACATTGAGGGACAAGCCTGGAAATCCACCCTCCACGGGCGGATCACAGAACTGTGACTGCAGTAAAGGGGAGCACTATCTGAGTAAAGGTTGGTTAAATACAATATAAACATTGCAGGTGTTGATCTTCAAGCCCTTAAATACCAACATCTTTCTTCTCCTGAAACTTCATCTTTTCTGAACCAAATGAATTCACAGACAAGTTCATATTTTATAAATGAACCACCTCGCTTCGATTAAAGTCCTTTCCCTGTTTACTTGTGCAGCACAATGCTGTGTGTTATCCAGGTCCTGACTTCGCAGGGTTCAGCCGGATTTCTCGTGGGAGTGAAATTACTCACACGCGTGTTTGCAGAATGGGCTTTAAACAAAGAAGAAAATACCTGTGCCCAAAGAGGAGCCGAGCAGCACGCAGCCCCCAAGGGCTCAGTTTAAAGGGAGCCCTGTGCCTGCCCAGCACATGGGGAGTGGGCAGCCGGCATCCTCCCCCAGAGGAGGTGGGGATCTCCCACACGCCACTACCATGAATGCTCCCACGCCAGAGCAGAAGCACCGATAAGGACCCTACCACCTCGTCGGGCTATATATAGACGGCATGCAGAACAGCGCAGGGAGACGCAGCGTGTCCGAGGGCTTTGCTGTTCCTTTTGGCAAGCCTGAGAAGCAACGACAGCTGCAAGCTGCAGCACGCTTGCCTGCCAGCCCCAGCACGGAGCAGCAGGAGATAGGGCAGAAAGTACTCCTGCCTGGTGTGACAGTGTTTTGGTCAGAGCCTCTGCAAGTCAACTGTTGTAACACAGCCATACAAGGGCCTCTACAGGGGTTATTTTGGTGCCAGCGAGAGCCTCCTTGCGTATCTTGCACTTCGTTCATGCGTGTCGTGGGAGCTGGTCCTGCTCCTAGGGAGTCACCAAGAATGAAAGGCAGCTTCTGCACTCCTTGCTAGGGAGAGGCACATTTTCTGTGGAAGGTGTTCCTTCAAGTGACCTTCCAGAAGGAAATATGGTTAAAAAAATAACCTCTAAGTCATGGTTAAGTCTGACTGTCCCAAAAGCTCGTTTGGGTTTTTGAAGAGTAAGCAAACTTCAGAAAACCTTTATACAAGTTTTACTGCTGTCCTGGAGTCTTATCCTTGACAACAGGTAATAACCAACAATAAGCTAATTCTAAGAAACTTGGGGGAGGGGGGATAAAGAGAGTTAGTTTTTATTACTTTTAAATGAGTGTTTGATACATCATGTTGGTTCCCCTGATTAATGTTCACAGCAAACTCAGCCATTGGAGTTGTAATGTTTCTGCAAGCTTCCCTACAGCAAAGCTCAGCCATTAATTCAGCGGCATATGTCAGCTCAGCAGAGCAAGGTCACTCTTCTTTTTCAAGGGGAACCTTTTTAGAAATAATAAAACTGACAGAAAGTTCTTTTTTGCATGCTTTATGTCACCTGAGGTTGAGTGCTGCAGTTAATATCACAGAGCTTATAAACATTCCCATCTTCAGCAGTCTCCAACCCCACTGGGCTCTTGGAACCTCAACTTTTTTTTTTTTTTTTAAAGTAATGTAGTGACAGTTTTATGTGGGGCAAATATACAGTATGTAATCCTAAATGAGTAAAAAAATGAACAAATCTTTTCTTAGGCTTTTTAGAGGAGAAATTTTGGAAGGCACTAAGAGACTGCTGATACTGCAGTATGCATTTAGGATGCTTGTGCTTAGAGAAAAACATGTAGGATTAGCGACTTTGTCTCCATGGATGCTTGCAGCTTTGGCTAAAAGGGAGCAAATTTTAAAATGCCATGGGTCCGCTTTGTTTCCATTTCACTGTTAACTGATACTGCAGGCTGGAAATCTGTATAGGCATGCAAAGTAAAGAGAACACAAGGTTAATTGATCTATTTATGGAAAAATTTTGAACTTGTAAATAAATAAAGATGTGTTAGTCATCTGTTACGATAATTAATTACGACTAGAACTTATTTATCGGGATACAAATATTACAGAACATGATATACAAACTAACTAGCTGAAGAATAAGATCCAAACAATAGGCCAATTTTCTTCTCCTCATTATCTCCCTTCAGACATCCTGACTACACTTGATTAATGAATCCATAGTGAGATTAGCTGAAATTGCCTTAATGGAGATGCACTACAGTACAGAAGCAAAATTCAGTTCAGTATCTATCATCAGCCAATGTGTATTTTAGTGTTTCATCAAATCTGTATGTCTATTCATTGACATAATTTTTTTTTTTTCCTGGGAAATAGAAAATAAATAAAAGACTATACTCATTACAGTGGGATAAATTTTGACTCCTTTAAAATGACCAGTGTCACCATTTTTTCCTCTTCATGTATCCTCCCTTGTCAGAAGGCTGAGTTCCAATGTTGGCTTATTGCCATCCACAGACCAAAGTTATCCTTATTGTCTAGTCAAAGAAAGCACATGTGGCATTTCACTCCAGCTTCACAACTTCAAAAACAGGACATGCTTGCACAACATATACCTGGGAATCTAAAGTATGTTCCTTGGAAATCTGAACTGAAAATAAATTCAGTAAGCTTTTGGTTGGTCAGCAGCTCACTGGGGGTACTGGGCACAGCAAATGGTACTAGTCTAGCATGGGCACATCAACTCCCCTCTCTCTGTCTGATTTTCTCTGTGGCAGTGGGGTTATTGCGATCACAGCTCAGTGGAAAACTACAGTTTCATCTCATGAAGGACAAACGTACCATATGCTTGAAGTGTGCTTTCATTCTGACACATGATGAAATTGAGACTGAGTTTCTCATTCCCCCCCTGCTCCTGCAACTTCCGTGAAAACCACATGTAGTTGAGATGATCCTACCAAGGCACAAACATAAACGAGGGCTTTGAGGTGTTCTTTGAGGTTACTGCATCTGGAATATTGTGTCCAGTTCTGGGGCCCTCAGTTCAGGAATGACAGGGAACCGCTGGAGAGAGTCCAGTGCAGAGCCACGAAGGTGATTAAGGGAGTGGAGCATCTCCCGTATGAGGAAAGGCTGAGGGAGCTGGGTCTCTTTAGTTTGGAGAAGAGGAGACTGAGGGGTGACCTCATTAATGTTTATAAATATGTAAAGGGTGAGTGCCACTAGGATGGAGCCAGGCTCTTCTCAGTGACAACCAGTGATAAGACAAAGGACAATGGGTACAAACTGGAAATCAGGAGGTTTCACTTAAATATGGGAAGAAACTTCTTCTCAGTGAGGGTGACAGAGCACTGGAACAGGCTGCCCAGGGAGGTTGTGGAGTCTCCTTCTCTGCAGACATTCAAAACTCGCCTGGACGCCTTCCTGTGTAACCTCATCTGGGTGTTCCTGCTCCAGCTGGGGGATTGGACTGGATGATCTTTTGAGGTCCCTTCCAATCCCTAACATTCTGTGATTCTGTGAAGCCCAAATTGAAGGCCATACTCCAAATCTTACTGAAGTCTAGCCTATTTGCTGCAAAGGGAATCGTGCCAGCTAGAAGATTTTAAGCTTTCACGAATGGGTAGGAATGTGTTGTCTCTTCCCATTCCTTCTGATACTAACTAAAATCCCGAACACACAGTTTTCAAACATTTTACCACAACTACCAAGAGACTTAATCAAGCAAATGTAAGCTCCATTATAGAGACAGGAAGAAAATTGTGGAAACACCCCAGTAGACAACATCAGAAGAGCCTTGCCAAAGTACTTGTAACTAGAATTGAATGACTACTCTACCATCATCAGTTGTTTCATGGACCCTCTACACAGGCTCCGAGCTACTCATCCATCAGCGAAATATGACCCCTTTCCAGCTCTGCTAAGCAGTTTTTGTATCTAACATCTGATTTTCAAAAAGAAGGCAGATATACAGAAGTATAAGAGAAAAACAGCACAGCTGTGCTGAGTGAAAGCAATTCATGAGTGGTAAAGCTCAGCACCTACTTTGCAGCAGAGAGTCAAGCTGCGTGAGCTCGTTCAGCTGTCTCGGCCACTTTGTCATCGCATCTTCACACATCTGCTTTTGGCTGTGCTGTTGCTAAGTGAGGCTGATTTCTTTATCTCACGGCTGCAGGCTGTCAGTGACAAAGCTCCGTCTCTATCTCAAACATAGTGGTAGAGAGAAGACATGAAACTGCACCATAGCTTTTTGATGTTTTCTAGTTGAACAGCACTCTTTCAGTGCTTCTCCTCTCCCTGAAGAAGCCGTGGTAAACACTGCAGAAAACCCTAAAGCCAAGTACTCAGGTACTCCAGTACCCTCACATCTCACTTGCCTTTCTACATACCTGAAAGAAGAGCAAATGTACCACACCTTCTGAACGAGGTCAGCATGACCAAGTCAAGGAACTTAAAATTTCCCGTGGTTCTCAAAGAAGTAACCATTCAGCATCAAGGACAGGAGCGTGAGGTTGCTTGGTTGTTCTTGTGAAGATTATAAAAGAGAAGACATCAAAGGGTAGGAAAGGGACTAAAGCTCCATCCAGAAGACATAATGGTGCAAAACAGTAGATGGATCACTAGATCTTCACAGACAAAGCTTGTGCTGGGTGATGGTGATAGACCCTTTGCTGTTGACATTCAGCTTACCAGAAAGATGCCAGTAGGTATTACAACTGGCAACTAAGCAGCCTGAAGATTGTGTACAGGTGAAGCTGTTATCCAGCTTTCTATGTATCCATGGAACAAAACAAAGAGGTGTGGAGAAAAAAGTAGCGGTACGGTATGTAATATGAATAGTCAAAGAAGGAGCTTCCCTGAAGCAGTTAAAAATCTCCAAACTTTACCCTAGGCTGAAATTTCAGCCTCAAGTTTGGGAAGAGGCAAAAAGGGAAGAACGATTGTCACAGATTGTAATTTAGGGTTCTGCTGGGCGGGGAGGGATCGAGTGCATCCTCCATAACATGCTCGTGGGTGCACTGCAAGTGGAAAGAGATACAAGAAGCTAGAAAGGTATGATCAAGCAGGTATACAGGAGAGATTTCACTTGGGAAAAAAGTAGGTGGTCATTCGTCTTCCCATGGAATATCGACACATGTACAACACACCTTCATCTGATGTATGAAACAAACTTTTCCATTAGGGTGGTTTAAAGGACATATGTGTCGCTAAATATTCAGAACATATATAATCTGGAGCATGGTGCCAAGCAGTAAAAAGTCTAGCAAAAACACTGCCATTGCTAATTTGTGGAAGAGAGTGTATCTGTTTCTAGCAACTGAAGTAAATCTGCTGTCTCTGCTGCAAGCTTTAAGAAGATAAAAGTTAAGGGATAATACTGAGACCCAGAAGAGGGTTTTTTCCTTCTCTGGAGTGGGTATTGCCACGGGTTTCTGCCCACACATCGCGGGGTTGATTCTTCTGGCTGAAGTGTTTGTAGCCACCCACAAATTGCTTATTCTAACTGGCCATTGATGGCTTTATGATGACTTCAGTCTGGATTTGTGCTATGACACGAATTACTAGAAGAGTGTTGAAACCTACAGAAAACTGTAGGCCACATCCTCTATCTGTCCTGCCCATACATAGTTACTGCTTTTTTCCAGCAATGACAAATATGCTGGCCAGTGTTTCATTTGGGATATTTTGCGTTTCCTAGAAACACAATATTGAGGTATGTCAACCGCTCTATAAAGCTAATTAAAATATTAGAAGGCAACTAATGCTGATTTATGTCACCTTGATAGTTGTGCTACTGTATTTATCAGAGAGTACGATTACAAACTGTGTGGTTGATAGCCTGGTTTCTAAAAATGGCTGGAGAAGGTGGTTCAGACATCTTGGATGCTCTTGTTTGCTTAGGAAAACAAATAACCAAACTGGATTTATGACTCTAAGCAAAATGAATACAAATGTGGAAAATATTCTCTTTGGGAAATTTTCTCTCACTTGTTTTAAAACATTATGCTATTAAGGACTTAAGCCTGGCTAGTGAAGAAAAACCAGGACAGGGAAGAAATGACCAATTACCCAAATTTTGAGCAAAGTTGGTGAAAATTTAAAAGGTGATGTAGCCAGAGGAACAGACAAAAAGGCCAGGACTGGACCTGTCCACAGATTTCATTTTTTTTTCTTTTGGCACATGAGCTATTCAGGAGTTGTATGGGCCCTCAATGACCCTGTGTGTTGCTCTGAGCATCAACATCTAGAGTCTGGTCATCCTAATCAACCTCCTGTTCTTTCCCCACAAAGACCCCAGAGTCTTACTTTCTGGTGAGAAAATTCCTCAAATTTCAAGACCTTACAAGAGGGGATATGCTAACATATACGTTAAGATGCAAACAACTTTCTGAAACTGCTCTTGAAAAACAAAATTGGCTGATGATCAAGAAGATGGTAATACAAATGAAGAAAATATACCAGATGTAAGAGAAGCAGCAATATGATTTTAAGGCTTTCCACTCACACACAAAAAATAAAATAAGATTAACTCTAACCTTGATCTGTTTTGCTTTTTTTTTTTTAATTTGTGAAGCCCGAGGGAGACAGGAAACGCCTTCTGAAGTGTCACCTGCAATCCTTTTTACCCCTTCTGCACATACATGGTTATTACAAGTATTATTTTTTCTCTCTCTGAACTGTCCCTGATAAAGGCCCATAGGTATCCTTTTCACTAGAAACTAGGTTCTTAAAATTACAGCCCAGATGTTGTCATGCGTTTCTTCTTATTTAACAGAGTTCAAATGGATTTTGACAAACAGTCTTTCTACAAGAGGCAATGCAGTAAAGACCTTTAATGACAGAACTATGTGTCATCTTTGCCTATAAGCATAAATTTGCACAGCGGGCAGTATGTTGAAAACAGCTTATCATCAACTCATCACCTCTCATCATTGTTAGAATGAAATGCAAATGGAAGCGAACATCACTTCAGTCATGGTTGTGAAAATTAGCATCTGTGACATTAGCAGTGGCTCATTTATTATGCACTCAGAATTTCAGGAGGAAAGAAAAGAATATAAAACTTGATATTTTCAGAACTCTACCAGTCTTTACTTTTGAAATAAAATTAAAACCCTCAGCTTTCCCAACTCAAGGATAAATCATAGTTAAAATTCATTTATACTGAGCATCTCTTCACTGCAGATCTTGTCCTACAGAAGACCTAATAAAGTCTTAAAATGATTTTTGGTCTTTAGGTTTGCTGTACCTACTTTCTATTTTCTTTAATAAGTGTTCCCATGAAGCACTGTCTAAGAAAAAAGCAGCACCAAAAAAACTTGCTTATACATCTCTCTGCACTACAGGCTCCAAACACTTAAGGAAGCAATAAAATTTAGTCAATGACAAATCTCACTGAAATTAATGGGATCACAGCTAATTTATTATTTTAAGCATTTTCAAGATCAGAATCAGGCCTTTTGTGAAGAGTATATAAAAAGAGGAAATCCTGGCCTCAAGTCTCTGGCAAAAATGTGCATCGATTTCCATGGAGGCAGGGTTTCATTTAAAGCTTATAAAAAGTAAAATTATTCACACGAAATAATACTAGGGAACAAAGTTGCACATTAAAATATTTATTCCCATTGGATTTGCCACTATTTTCTCATAACTGTGAAAATAAATTACTGTTTATCACCTAAGTAAGTGAATATTGATTTAATCAGAAGCTTGGACACATTTTTGCCCAAACAAAATGCACAGGCATTGACCCTGAATTGTCTTACACACCAGAAGTAAGATGAGTTTCAAGCACCGAGCATATTTGGAAGCAGAATAAGGAAACAAAACCGTCTCAAACCTTTAGTATAAACATAGATCAACTGTCATGTAGAATTATGACACAAGACTTTCTTCAGTCAAGCCAGAAAAAAATGACACAAAGTCATCTTTGTTTCAGCTTGAAGTAAAGCCAAGAATCATCAGGCAGTTCTCAAAGTTTACTATGTCCATAGGAATTTGAGAGAGAGCGACAAAAAAGAAGTAGGCTATAGCAGTGCATTACATCCCGTGAAGTGGCCAAGACAATGCGGGAAAGTTTTACAGATTATTTGCACCTTCCGTTGTCATTTGCACCTGGTCAAATGTGCAAAACAGTGCAAAGTGGAACGCAAGGCAGCTGCGAAGTGCTTCAATAGTGTTTTATTTGTATAGTGCCAGAATATGGTGCTTCCTGAAGCATATGAAAAAGAGAAGACTAGATCCTGTATAATTTCTTAGAATGTTTTTCCTTACCGTCTTTCTAAATCTGCTTCATGCCACTCCCTACGCACACTGACACCTGTAATGTCATAAGGGCCAAAGAGGGGAAAATCCAGGTGATTTCAGAGGTCATTGTTCCATCCCCTAAATAAGCTGTTCTCCTCCTCGCCAGGTCTCTAAGCAGGGATGGGACAGACTGCACAAACTGAAGCACATCTAGTACGAGCATCTTTCCCCCCATTTGCTGTAGTACTTTCCTGTCTGCAAGTAAAACCCCAGCAATGCAGGTGACACACGTGCTCCCCGCAGTGAGCCCCTGCAGCTGGGCTGACTCTGGCCACCAGCACGACCACAAACCTCAGGGCTCGGTGCAAGACCTGGTTTGTTTGACCTCACCTGCCCACAAAAACAACTGCAGCGCAGCACAGCTACACTGCATAAATGAAGCTGTGTCTCATCTGTCAGAAAAGAAAGGGGGGCAGGTGAGGACTGAAAGAAGGGCTGAGAGTGAGCTGCCTCTTGGTGGCTGCCCTGACGGGAGGTGCACAGGCTCTGTTGTGATAGAAAGTTATTTAAGGTCACGGATAGACAAACAGATAAGGTTAGACAAGCTTGAAATAGAGAACCTAGCCCTTTAATTGGTTGAATTTCATCAGTTTTAAGGAGAGTATTTTTAAGCTTTAGGACTTCTATATTTCAACTACCGGGGTCCTCAGCTGATGTACAAGGTATAAATGTACAGTTCCACAGCAGTACGTGCAGCTATAATGAAAAACATTAGGAAAGGATCAGAATCCTTCCAGCATCTCTTTTGAAAACATTTCTCTCACACTTCTCTCCCAGTATTGTCTGGGATGACACCAGGTGTAGGTCTTTTTTGCCTAGCAATGAGTGTTTATTTATTTAGTTTACATACAAAGCATGTGGTAGTTATATGCATATTGATGCATATGCAAAAGCTGCCAGATATGTAAAGAAGTTGTTAGCATGACCACAATGCTACAGAAGTCCTGCTCTATAAAGAAACAAACTTGCAACTTTACTTTTTCATGACAATGGGCAAGCATCAACCCTTTAACAGCAGACACTGAGAGTTGAAAGATTCAACTTTTTGTCTACGTAGCACATAATGGATCTGCAGAACTCCCTTAAGCACCACAGTAATCAATAAAGTAAAGTAAATGCATTGCATGCAGAGACTAGCAGTTAGATACTGAAAATATGTGTTAGCCCTGCATTGGCCATTGACTTGTCCATCACTACTAGAGGCTTTATACAGGGAGAGCGAGTTGCCTTGAGAAGGCTTTTAACATCAGCCTGTATGGCATTCCTTCATCTTTATCAAAAGGCATAACTTGATGCTGATATGCTTCACATCAGAAAGTAATAAAAGCAAGAGGATTAAGAAGAAAATCCTGCTGAAACACTTGAATTAATGCACAGAAGCTCATCCAGTTGTGTTAATGACGACCGGTCGCTATGTGTCAGATACCTAAAAAGATCTTTTTGGTGTCCTCTTTGCAGCCCTAAGTTGCAAACCTGATTTTCACTTAACACTCCAGACCTTGTGGCTCTCACATAGGTCTTGTGCCAGCCCCGTATGGATACATTGGAGGCACTGGGACATCTAAGTCACCTAAAGGCAAGGTGAGGTAGCCCAGGACCTCCACAGTGACAACATCCTGCCCCGTGAGTGTGCGGAGGTACCAGATGTTGCCTGTGCAGAGCAGGGGCAGCCAGGAAGTGATCTAGGGAAGTCGCTTGGGAAATCCTGTAACTTCTGTCAGGAGATAAGGACCTGCGCCCTACGTTACCCAATTCTGTATTAAGCAACGTAAGTACTTGCGTTGCTTACACGGGGCGTGTTTCGAAACACGCTACGATTTCTATTCTGTGCGATGCAGGGCTGTCTCCTCCCACGCCCTTTTTATGAATAGCACATTCAGCAAAAACATTCACGTTGTGGAAAGTTTACACAATTCTGTGCACAAGTGGGACTACAGTAGGTGAAGTGCTTCAAAGCACACTACTGAGGCAGAGAGACATCCTGAGCCACTTCACCAAGACCTTTCCTTTTTTGTAAACATCTACAATAAGACAAAGTCAGCATAGCGAAGTCAGCAGGTTTGACAGTCAAGTGGTTAGACTCTTTTTATCCCCACTTTACACCTACGGTGAATCGAATCCGAGACCATGATATGTATATATATTTTTCAGAAGCCACAGTGGCAGCATCTGAACAGCATGGAGTGCATTCATGAATGGATAACTAACTGTGTGGAAGAAAAAAAATCAGACTGTTAAGGAATCTGTTATTCTAGAAGAGAGAGACCGAAACGTGCTTTTGAAATTATTTAACAGGCAGGAAAACAAAGCCATCCAAAGAGTCTCTCATACTCATTTCTTGCTTAACCTATAGTGTAATTAGATATTAATTATACTTCTTCCATATCTTTAAAAAAACATATGGTGATTGAACAGAAGAAAATGCATACCATACCAGCTAGTGAAAGACTTAAAATCCCTTTCAAATATGTGGGAAAATGGATTCAGAATTCTTTGAAATCCACGGAAAAAACGTGAATTTTAATTGTTAGTGAGTCATAGTCTAAAACTACAAGTGCAATACACAAAAGCCAGTTCTGGATAAAACCAGAAGACATTCCTGCTGAAATAGTGTCTGCAACAATATGTAGGACCCAGAAATTACAAAGTGAGTTGTCTTCCCAAACAATAAGAAGATAGGTCTGTAAACTAGGAGAGAGTGAGTTACTGAGACCACTGATACACTAACAGACTTTTCTAACCTCTTATTTAAATTTTGAGCACTGGTAATTTGAGGTACAAGTGGAAAATGAAGCACTCAGGTCTAGCAGTAGCTCTTTCTCTTCAGGATTACGATACGTTTGGAAAGGTCACTGCACCCAGTCCAGGGACTGAAAATAAATTTCTAGCACAGGACACATCCTTATGCATCTTGCAAAACTCTCACTTTCTTTCTTGCAACTCCAGATTGTGGGAAGTGTCCAGTGTAGCATATCAGCAATTTATTCAGAGTATTTATTTCAGGCTGAAAGTATAATAATTCCCAGAAAAGTGAAAATGCCAAACACAGATTGCCAAGTACCCTCTCCTGTTTTGGTTATGATGATGCAGAAGTAAATTTATTGAAATAAGGAACAAATTTAATAGCTTTTCTAATTCTTTACTGATTCTCACACTCTTTTGCAGGATGTCATCAGTTTATCATAGGTGAAAGAGAGAGAGGGGATTTTTGTGAGCCTCTCTGTTGAAAGACCGATGTAGACATACAACAACAGACAAAGTCCAGAACAGGGACCATTCAGCACAGCTATAGCAGCTTCACAGTGATGATTCTTTGAGTTAAATCACTACTTCTATAAAGTGAGTATACACAAATATATCCCTGAGATTATGCCACGGGGGCACTTGCACATCAGGAAATCCTGAAGCTGGGATTTAAAAGGAAATCCTCCCTTTAAAAATTGTTAACAATTCCTGCTATTATTCAATGTCAATAAAAATTCAATATTCTTACCTTTGGCTTCTGACTTTTCTCCTTATCAGACACATTAGATGGTTTTCTCTTCAACATTTTTGATTCAGGCTTATCCAGCTGATGTGCAACTGCTCCTAGCTTGTGACCAAACTAAGTGCAACAAAGTGTACTGCACAAACGTACACCGCTTACGCCGTTCCTTGTTCTACCAGGATGTGACTTCACGCAGCTGCTCTGCAGCATGGGTGAGCGTACTGAAATCTTCGGCTGGTGAGGGAGTGAGGAAGGAGGGGAGGAAGTGACGGGGAAGGAAAGAGAGAGGTGCGCTGAGGAGATGAGTTGCAAATAAGGATAGGGTTCAGGGTGGGAAATGCTTTAAAACTTATGTCCTTCTGTGTCACCATCAGGCCTCAGTGAGGTTTTGGACCACCTCAAGAAAGCCGGCCTCTTTTCCTGTCTCATGTTTCCTCACTCGGCCTTGTGGCACTAACCGCACTCTTCACTTCAACTTGTGCTGGGACTTGAATCTGAAGAACGAGTGCTGCGGTTCAGAGGACCAAGGGCTATTACTCCCTAGCAGATCTGTGCCGTGGCACATGGTCTAGCTGGTCCCTAAGGTCTTCCTTTCTCTCTTAGCTCTACATTAATGCAATAGAAGCAAGGAGATTGAATGTCACTGTTTGGTAGAGAAGGGAAGTTTTCTAAAACCATCTTTTTTCTTTTGCATGGTGCTATCATTTTTTTGCCATTCGTCACAGAATTTGGACTCCCTGAACTTTTCAGTCCTCCATTATCCTTGACTTGGTGACAAAGTCACAGGGAGAAGTAGCAAGTTTAACAGAAGGCTCACAACAAAGACACAGAGGAGTATGACAAATTAAAAGTCCCTTATATACCCTTAAAAATAACCCAGAGGCTAAAGGAAAGCAGAAGTGTTAAGATAGGTTTTAATTTTTGCTAATTTTGCTTGATATTATTCGTCAAAGTCAAACAAACAAAAGTCCTGAGTATCCAAAGTAAAACTTATTTGTTGTCAATCATAGGCCACAAAACCTGAAACCATGAAAAATTCCCAACTCTTTGCTGAAAGTTGAAGACAAATTCTCAATTTTAACCCCCAAACTTTTGGACAACCCGCAGTTCTTCAATTAAATCTTAATTTAACATTACCACAAATGAAAAAAATAAATCTATTTCTAAATGAGTTGCAAGAAAAAGGCTCAAGAGTAAGTGTAAAGAAAAATATTTAGTAAAATTCTTCTTTTTTTCAAAATTTTGATAGCATTTTTTCAAAATTATGATTTTTTTTTTTGAGCAAATATATTATAAGCATCTTTTACTCATAAGTTTCACATGGATACAAGCTATTTTAAAAGAAGCAAGTCATTGTGGAGGTCTGTTGCACTGAATGAAAATTCAGAAGACCCTGTGAATCCAAATAGTCAGTGCACATACTTTTCTTTCTCTGTATCATCCTTTTAACATGAAATCTGGTTGAACTCAAATTTCAAGAAAAGATAAAAGAAGAAACCATCCAAACTGAAAACCAAAGGAAATGATGGCTGAAAGCTGATGGGAAGTGCACAGGTCTTATTTCTTAGAATTGTGTTTCCCAGTCCCATAAACACTTCTAACTTTTTGAAGCATGCATGACGATACAGTGATGAGACAGATCGGCAGGTAGTCTCTTGGCTGAATTGTTCTCTTCTTCCTCTCTTATGTGAGTAGGCCGGGGAGGGATAAGACACTGCTCGTCTGATGAATTCAGGTTGCTATTTGGACTTCTATTTACACATCTGAGAAAAGTTTTGGAGGGCTTCTTGAGTTATGATGGGTGAGCAACTGAATGGACTGAGGCAGAAGGATGAAAAAATAACTATTGTATGCTAGTGGTATGATGATATTTTCCTTTCCAGGCCTTCTAAGAACCCAGTGGGTAAGAAGGGGAGGAGGAACTGGAGTTAAGGTGCTGAGATTCTGCCAAATATAATGCAAGATTGTTCTCTACATTATTGGATTGCAGTGGAGTGTGTGTTGAACCTCAACCCATTAACCAAGATGCTTCACTTCACATTTTAATCTGAGCTACACTAATTTGGAACAGAGTTCAATTTATTATTGTTATTAATAACATATCAATCAGTGTTCATAATAATAATTATTATTACTAATCAGTATTTAATTAATAATAATAATATTGACAAACCCTGAGTGATATGTTTCTTTCCTGTATCTTATAACAACACCTGAAAATTCTGTCTAAGTTTCTAACGATAAGGAGGTTTTACCATGGACATTTAATAAACCTTGGTAATTCAGTAGGGCTGTATTTTGTTATAAAAGCTGTATATATGTCTTATAGTAATTAAACCTGATTATTTATTGACCCAGAAACACACTGCAGTATATTGTTTTTATTTTTAATCTGATCCAAATGTGAGGATTAAATCAGACTGTGCTGATCATTAGACTGTGATTTCCTGTCTCAGGCCACTGTTAAAATCTTCATGATTAATAAAAAGGAAACTCATCTGAAGAGTAATATATGAGCTTCCTTTCTGTAGAATATTTATTGTTAAACAGGAAGAAAGAGGCCATTTCAAGAGATATAGTACCCACCCATATCTATTTCCTTTCCTCATCCACATATCAGAAAAATTATAGCAGCTTGAAAGCTGACCTGATTATGTTCTTGCCCTTGGAAGGCTGACCCACACTAGTTTTAAAAAGTAACAAAGTGAAGAAAATCAAACAGATATAATGCTAAGTTCACCTAATTTAGTTAACCAACACATATCAAATGGGGCACTTTTGAACTAAAAATTAATAATAAGCTCGATGCTTATATCCTCTAATTTTTCAAAGGTAAATGAACATCTATGTAAAATTAAAATAAAAATTCTCATACTTAGTTTTCTGTTGGACACAACTGCAGGTAACTTATTACATTTCCATGCTGGTCTTTGAACCTGATCCAAACCCCAGTGAAATCAATAGAAGTTTTTCAGGTGAATTTTATGGGGCTTGGATTGGATCCTCCATCCTGAAATATCCAGGCAATTTCACTCATCTTTCTGGAAAGTCCTATGGGGAAACAGGCTATCCACTTAAAAATTAAGACAACCCCATGAGAATTGTTCCCACTGTCAATATATTTATAAAAGGCAACATACATTATAGCTTATTATTATTATTATTGAATTCTAATGAATGGACCATGATGAATGTTCCTGGATATTCAACTGTTTTATGTGCCTCCCTCCCACACAATATCAAGTGCTGCAACAGTGTCGTATCACCTCAGTGGCCCCATCCAATTGCCTGGCCTTGAAAGGAAAGACCACTTCCAGCCTAAACTGCAAGTGTAAACTTATTCTTTCAACACTTGATCATTCTGATAAAACTAAAATGTAGAGTGCAAAGTAGATTGAAGGGTTTAACATACTGGCCACCTGTCAAAAAGGAAACAAAACGAGATTTTTTTCTGTATTAGCAACTAGTTTTTCATTGCCCACCAGATAAACCTGGGCCAAGTTTAACCAGAGTCTCAGAGGTACCTTAGTGCTCTATATTGCTTTGCTAATGTTAAGCAATCCCATAGCATATTAGTTAGTTTATTTTAATTAAAATAAGACTTGTATTTCGTACAAGAAAGGAACCATGCCTTCAGCCTCTGCTTTTATCACCATACCTCTCCCTGTATGATCTAGCTCCCTTAGGTATTGCAGAAATCTCAGAATAGCAAGTGGACCTGAGTGACTAATTGGCAGTGAATAATTTACTTAACAAATTTAATCCTTATTTCCTCAAAGAATGTTCATGAGCAGAACACAATTTCCTCACGTGTATTATTTATGGGCCAGAACATAGCTAGATACTTCCCTTTCTTGGTCTAATCTGAGCAGGGGCCAGCCCCAACTATAGTCACTGCTACTCCTTGGCAGAGGTCTCTCCATAAACTACCACAGCAAAGACTTTATGGAAAATAAAAGGAACAAGTGTGAAAAACTGGAGTGCAAACAACCCATGGAAGAAACTAGCAGGGTGGGCTGTCTTTCTAACTATTTAAACTAAACACTTACTTTTGATTTTAACTCCAAAGATTGAGGCTATGATTTTCCACTGGGATGCTGAGGAATGTAACTGGATGCTTAAGGTGCCATCTTTGAAACTTCCACACTCACTGCAAACCCATCACTGTAAGCATCCCAAATTTAGTACTGAAAATTGGTCTGAAATGCTCAGGAGCTTTATGCAAGAAAGTGTGTAATTTCCTGTTGAGTAGATTCCTATGAGCTTTTTATCAGGAGTGAAAAATGAAGAAGCTAGAGAAACTTAGAGTCTTGGAGAGGCAAGATAGGATTAAAGGATATTTTAGGTTTATGGGTCAGGACTAAAGGGAGGGAGGACACAGATGACATTATAGTGGGGGTCTGCTACAGGGCACCCAACCAGGAAGACTGAGTGGATGAGGTTCTCTACAGACAGATAGGAGCAGCCTCATGTTCATGAGTCCTGGCCCTCAGAGGGGACTTCAGCTGCCCCGACATCTGTAGGAGGGACAACACAACAGGGCATACACAATCCAGGAAAGTCCTGGAATGCATTGATGATAACCTTCTCCAAGTGATAGAAGAGCCCATGAGGAGAGGTGCTATGTCAGACTTTTTTCTCACCAGTAAGGAGGGAAATTCAGCCTCTCTCAGACTACTGGGCTTCATTTTTTTTCCTGAAAAAATGTTTTTGTGATTCTTCCTTCTCTTATGCTAATCCTTTGCCACCAAGGTCAATGCAGTCACAAAGAAATATGTCAGAGACAGGCTATAGAGCATCACTACCAGAGCTCCTACTGAATTTAACGATGTGTCTGGTACAAAAAGGGTTGCTGCTCTGTGAGTAAGAATAAGTGTCTCCTTGCCAGGCCCTCAGACTGTGTCCTTGGCACGCTCCCAACACCGCCTGGTCTAAAGGGAAAATGGAGTACCAAGAACTTATCTCAAACTTGCCCCAACTCATTCTCTTGCATTAGCGGTAGATGAACAGATCAGTCATACCTACACTATATCAGGTTAGCACTAACATTAATAAAAATCTATACTATTGTGACAGAAGGATTCCTAAGGAGGCTGGCTTTCACCAATTGAACAAATCCCTTTCTTATTGCCTTGAACAGTAAGAGTCAAAGTTGTATCTATATCTTCTAGGTATTCCTGTTGGGAAAGCTCAAAGTCAGCAAGGTTGCTGTCTTGTAAGACATAGGCACAGGCTTATCCAGCATCTGTGTAATAGTTTCCAACCAAGGTATGTACGTCACTGGTGGTTTTCCTGTACAATTTAGTGTAAGCAGAATACACTTTACTGTTGGTGATGAATAACAGAAAGTAACTGGCAGGGCTATGCTGCTGTGGGTTCAGGCATTTATAGATAAAGAGTGACAGTTGCCTTGCACATCTGTTCAGAAAGCTCAAATACGAGATTTTCAACAAAGGGAAGTGATATAAAAATAAATTTAGGCTGTTTTAATCTCATACTAAAAACATGACATGCTTCTTTTGGCATTTAGAAGACCATTGTAATTCACAAACACTGGAAGTGCAGCAGGGGATTTTTTTCAAGGTAGGTACATGGTGTCTGCCAGCCTATCTCTGATTAGAATCAAAATCAACAGAAGTAAATTCTGATTAACTCTAATGCACAGCCTGCTGTCAGGAAACTCTTTGTAGTTTGAACCATTTTTTACCAGTAAACATCTCCTGCTGAATTTCTTTGCTGAGTGGCAAGTCACTATGCCATCACAGTGTTAGGACTGCTGTGCAAATGCTAACATGAAAAGAAAGCGTGGAACACTGCATATTAACTTACAGGGCTTCAATTTCATTTTGCTTCTAGAGGAAGCATTCAAGTGGGTGAAAACCATAACTTGGAAGTGACATAAAGGGACAATATGGCTTTATTTGTAACATAAAGCTTTCTTTCTACCCATCTAACTGCTGTGGTACCTGAGTGACAGCCAGCAGAAACATAAAAATGCTTCATCATCAAGAAAAGGTGATTAGTTTCAATCTTTTCTTTTCTTTTTTTCTTTTCTTTTTTTTCTTTTATTTCCTTTTCTTTTCCAAAACACTCAATACCAGACCTGTGGGATTATCTGTTGCAACACTTGATTCGGGTGCAATTAAAGGCAATACCTTCAAAATCAAGCAGGATGTGGGTCAGACTATCTCCATCAGCAGACCCACCAAATCACACGTATTTGAGCAGTTGATTTGACCTCACACTTACTTCCAGGCCTGAACCTCACTGCAGGGAGGTCTGGATCCTGGTCTGTATGTCTGTCTGACAGGTGTAGGTGGTTACACTGATCCGTCAGCTGTTTGCTCCAGGGCAGGGGAGGCAGAGCGTGGGTAAGCTGCAGTCATGCTGAGCTCCCCCATAAAGAAGAGGAGGCATTTTTTCTGCAGGATTTTGGCACCAAGTCCCTCTCTGAGGAGGACTGGCCAGGTGATTGCTGCATCCTGTACTTGTCATGGTTAGTGTCCTGCTGCTCTCACTTGGGGTTTCATAGGGCACTTTGGGCCAGGGCTGAATGGTCACAATTGAGTAAGTTGCCCCAGGTCAACTGAGCCTCGTAAATGAGGCGGGAACGTGCTCTTAGCCCATCACATAAACTTATTTCATAAAGGATTTAGGATAACATGCTTTATCTCTGGCTGTGGGCTAAAAGTATTCACAGGGACAGTCATGGTACTCAGTAGGTATAAGTTAATTACTCACGTGTCAGTAACTTGTCTTTGGGGAGAGAAGGGAATGGGAAGGGGAGGCTGTCTCCAAAACTGTGCTCTGTGGAAAGAGAAATGGATGTTTTGCCTCTTCCCAAACACTACATTTTTCTTCAGGATTCCCTCCACCAATCTTGATCTTCTTTCATTTTATTATAAAATGCCTTCCCTTCTCACTTCCGCATGAAGTGTATGAATTTTTGACTCCCACCTTGTATACCACTTCTCTAGATAATATTTCTTTACCTACTACTCTCACCTATTTGATCCTTTTTATTTCTTTCATGCATATTATCTTGTGTATTTTCTGTCTCCCTTACCTCGCTGCTGACACAGAAAGCAGAGGTTGATGAAAAGGCAACAAAAGTTTTCTCTGCAATAGCTCCATGGTCTGCTAAAACTTCTACTGAGCTACAAACAGCAAATTGGAGAGCACTCCAAGAGCAGCAAAACTCTGAAAGCTAGATATAGGGCTGTTAGTTTACAGAAAGTAATTTTTTATATGTATGTACAAACTTGTGAAATGTTAATATAATGCTCCTCTAGTTTGGGAGGTGAAAGTTCACAAAAATCTTCGAAAAGTTTTTGGGTTCAAACACCCATATAAACCTAAATAATAATACCTAAAACCCTAAAAAATAGCACTCTCATATATCATACACACACAAACTCATTAGATTAAGAAAACAATATTTTAAAGCCAAGGGAAGACAGAATTAATGCTACCTGTGATACCTGAATATCACCTCTAAGCACGTATGTTTTATGATGTTTTTTAATGATGCGGCTTTAATATTTACCACATTTTCTCTACTGAATGTCTGTCTCATTCAGTGCAAAGAATGATTTTGAATGGAGGTATCAGACCCTGCAAATAAACTGTTTGAACTCCTGCCCTTCTGGTGCATAAGTTAGTACTTGTATTCTTGCTCATGCAAAAAACATCTGGTGTGTAAAATAACATACTATCCTCATTTTGCAAATGAAGCCTGGGGCAGACAAGTTAAGTGATATTTCTAATATCTCAGAAGAGGTCTATAGAAGTGCAAAGAATTGAGTCTGCATTATCTACATCCTAAATCACTGGGTCATGATTCACCAATTTAAGGAAACTATGGTACTAGGAAGATCTGACATGAGGATTTATTTTGTTGTTACAGTTTAGTGAAATGCTAAGAAATTGTGTTAAAACTTATTTACTTTGCAGTTGATTATTGGCTACACATAATCCTCAGGTTTTGACCCTGTGGGTAGGTGTGCAGAAAATTTGAATGAATATAGCTGCAAGTGAAGTTTTGGGAGTTTGACTTCAGGTCTTTCAGACTAAAAATTCTGAATAATATCCTACCTATCTTAAAATGGCCACCAGAATTAACTGATTTTGCCTTTTTCCACCTGTACACATCTTGCTGTAGGATGTGATCTGTCATCTGTATTTATTTGAGAACAAGAACTGTCCTGTGAGCTAGCATGGCAGCTAACACACTAGTCCTCTGTCATAACTGAGGCCACATGTGTTGCTGTATTGCCACGATGGTTAATTTTTAGGGGAGTTATGTGGAAGCAAGGATGATATGTGAGGAAGGAAATCTAGGTTTTAAAACACCCACGCAATCCAAAACTAAATATAGAAACCCTCAAAATACCTGCAAAATTTTCTGTCTCATGATCTTAAATTATCTGAACTCTTGATTTTCCCACTTCCCACACAGTTTGTCATCATTTCTTGTGGTATGGTATCAAACATGAATTGTAAATAGAAATGAACGAGAAGTTTCATGCCGTTTTACCTAATTAATTTGGTCCGTTAATGAAAAATATCCAGCCAGATTTCTTTAAATGGATTGGAGTGTAAGCACTTCTAGCAAAAATTATGTCAGGTTCAAGTTTCCAGTTTGCTTTGCTTATGTATTAGGTAAAGTGAACTTCTTTAATCAATTAAATGCCTACAGAAAGTCAGTCAAGAAATTTCATTACTATAGGTGAATTCCTTCCAAAATAAAAGAGAATACTGAGATACAAATCACTGTCCAGTTCTTTCTGAAAAGCCCTGGTCTTTGGCTTCTAATGATCTGTTCACATACTTGAAAGTGTTTGAATAGCAGAACTAGAGTTGTGTCCACTGTCCGTTGTTTCACTTCCAATCTTATTTTTCAGACCCTGTTTTTGTTCATTTTACCCACCATTATTTTTTCAAAGCTGGATGAAAACCCACTATTCAAATCAAATTTTCAGTTTCTAAAAAAATATTTGAAATGATGCAAGACATCTCCTGCTTTTGGAGAATGCCACAACAAAAGTACTTATTTTACTGGACTTTGAAACATGTTCATTTTAATAATGATGCAGCACTGGAAAACTTCATGCCTTTCTGGCACTGAAAATCCTCTCTCTTCCATTTATGCCATTGCTGAGCGCTGATATTTTGTGACTTTTCCTACATTTCTGTGTGAGGGAGATGAAAACAGAACTAATTTCTTCTCGTTTATGAAAGGCTTATTTCACAACTGGGCTTTACAGGAACACTTTCAAGCACACAAAAATGAGTTACCAAAGGGAATAACTAACTCAAGCTACACTCACAAAACAAGCAAGCAAACCTAATCAGCTCCTGAGCCAGATCAGAACTTCCAGAAAATAAATGTTCTCTAAAGGAAAGGTCATTTGAATTAGCTAGGGAAGAAGACACAGAATATCAGGCATTGTTGTATTCACTGCTACCTACCACCTATGTATTGTTACATCTTAAGGTTGGTAAGTATCTTTGAGTCAGCTTGTGGCTTCCTTACTGAAGCCTAAGCTTCAAAATTCTTACCGAATTAGTCATGTGGGCAGCACTTTAATTTCAACTTAATCAGGGACACTGAAGAAATCTGAAGCTAAGCTTGCTTGTTCTCCTGAATAAAGATGAGCACACATAAAAGGTATACTGAGCTAATGCAAGCACAGTGAAGATTGAACATTTTGACTACAAATGAGAAGCTTGCAACCAACTCAACAAGCACAAGATCAGGCCAAAGTTTTAGGTTTCAAAAGTGAATCTATGTAGAAGTAAAACTGCATTACTTTGCGTAAGGAAATAAACGGCAGTTGCAGTCTTGGATAGGCAGACCCCAAGGCACCTGATAGCTTCATTGGTCAAAACATTGCTGCCCGCACCAGGGGTTAATGCATTAGCACAACACAGGATGAAAACACAGCCTGTATGAGCTGATTCATTCAGCAGGAGCACTGCCCAAGAAGAGTAATGTATATGTGTTATTCTTTGTATGGTGTATGGAAAGAAATGATAGCTTTTACTTTTTTTTTTTTTTAATATAAAAAAAATCAAGATGAAAAATGTCAATTATAAAATACCAGACTGACAGCAGATCCACAGAAGGATAATATTATCACAGCACAGGTACATAAAGCAGCAGACAGATAATACAATCTTATTTCTTTCTGTATGCAGAAGTGCATCATTTTGGCAATTCTAAAGGATGCTAACAAGAAGTCATCCTTTCATCAGACAGTTTGTTATCATCAGCTGCACTTAGTTTAATTATATTTTGACTCTTAATCATGTTTCATAAAGTAGGTGGCATTCCTTTTTTCTATTAAGAATTCACATGCCATTTACAAAGAATAAGTATATGAAATGCAAAATTTTCCCTGCACTTTCAACAACTATATTGCCCTTCATATTACATTCATGACAGTAATTGAAAATAACCTTTTATTTCTCTCTCTAGCTGTAGCTCTGCCGTACCTAACAGCTATATCAGAAGCAAATTCATGAAATCTGCTGAGGTGAATTGAAAAGTTCTTCTGCAGTTATCTGCAACCATATTAAAGATGTTGTGGTATTTTAAAATATCTTTTGCTGCAAATAAATTCACTTAATTATCATTCTGCTGTTAATACACTAGCAAGTACTAGCTATCCAGCTTTACAGAACAGTCCACCAGTGTTTGGAGGGAAAAGTTTGGAATTTTTAAGCTTTTTAGCAGAGTTAGGTATATGTACCTCTAAGATTAACGGACGTAATTCCCTATATCACTATGAAAATTCTAGTAAGTTATTAAAAATATAAAATAGGATGGGAGTTACTATAATGAAGAGCAGCAGCATCAGATTTTTTGTATTTTTAAAAACCTACTTTAAGACTGCATCATCAAAGTCACCACAGATGAAGACACTAAACTACCAAATTTTTCACCTTACTATGCAGGAAGTAGCAAAAATCACTGTAGGATGCAGAATGGCAGTGGCAGATATTTGCTATCAGCACAGTGCAATGGTGCAGCTATGGCAAGGTGGGATGCCCTCCCAGGCTCCCCTCCTACAAGCTCAAAGCTTGAGAGATGAAGCCTTGCACTTTAAGAGGTGATTTTCTTTCACTTTTTGTATTTCACTGAATCAAGGCATACAATATTTACCAACTTCCTGATGTAACAGTTTCTTAAATAAAGCTACCTGTGACAAGAGACAAAGTAAGACTGTAGACACTGAAGCACTGGGAAAAGGAGTGCTTCTAAGTTCACTAGCACTTTTATCTTTTTGGCTGAATCCATATTTTGCTTGGTATTTCCAGGATAAGTAAACACTGAATATTCTGCCATGGATCTTGACTTTTCCTTTGTTTTAAAATCAAAGCCATTCAAATTTCACCAGCATTTGACTACAAGAGACACGTATAAATATATGTCAATTCTCACCCCTTCAAGAGGCTTAAAATCCAAAATAAACTTTCACAAGCTTCTGGGACAGAGTTTGAACTAGGAAATAGGGGGTGCCTTCGAATTTAACCATGTGCTAGATTTAGATGTAGCACTGTTCCTTTTTGTTTATCAGGTCCTGTGTTTTTGAAGAATCTGAAGACTGGGGAGCACAGGTCCTGTCCTGAAGACAGGAATGCACAGGATGAAGGACTGAGCTGCTGGCCTAATGGGGAGAGCAGGGTAACAGGTGAAATTAGTTAGAATGTTATAAAAAGCAACAGGAAACCTGTCGAGGGACTTATAAATGGAGATGAAAGAGAAATAGCTGGGGGTAGTTTCATATCTTAGAAAACAAATCCTGTGTTCATGTCTCAGCCACAGCTTATCACCTGAACACCCTCCATTATGGTCTTAGAATCATAGAATAGTTCGGGTTGGAAGGCACCTTCAAAGGTCATCTAGTCCAACCCCCTGCAATGAGCAGGGTCATCTTCAACTAGATCAGGTTGCTCAGAGCCCCGTCCAGCCTGGTCTTGAATGTTTCCAGGGATGGGGCATCTACCACCTCTCTAGGCAACCTGGGACAGCGTTTCCTCACCCAAATACTGGAACAGGTTGTCCAGAGAGGCACTTTGTTTTGGCTGCTTTGTTTACTGCCACCCTTTCAGCTGCTCTTTGTTCTTCCCTGGGCAAAGACTTTGGGACTCAGCTTGCATACAGCAAAGCGGGACTTCCTAACACCAGTAGAAAACAGATCTACACTTTCTGAGGAGCTGGCTTCCTATCTTGTTACTGAAATAGGAACAAGTAAGAGCTACAGCTTTGAGAAGGATCACTTACTACTGACACGGAAGCATCTAGAGTGACCAGAGCAATTGAAAATTGGTATGTCAGAAAAGCAATTTGGGGATTTCAAGGCATTCTTTTTGGTGCTATTTCTGTGCTAAATGAGGATTCAAAATGTAATTGAGAAAGCTCTTCTAAGGCATATTCAGGTGTCTCTCAACAGAAAGACATTAGCTGAAGAAAGAAAAAAAAAAGCAGGAAACTTTCAAATTGCATAAGAAAATTGAGCAGCCAGAAAGTCCATTAAAGCTCACAGCATTTTAGTGTGCTGGAGAAACTGCTGGCTGAAGTGAAGCAGAAGTCTTCCAGCAGCCATTCTCTGGGCTGAGCAAAGAGTCAAATGCAGCTTTCAGATTTGAAGCCCATTTTGATAGAGAAGAACACTCTCTGTCTTGTCTGTTCATTACTGGTCATCCATACTCTTCTTCTCCGCTCCAGTAACCTGGTGTACCTCGCTGCTATCACAGGAGATCCAAGAGCCCATGTAAACCTTAAAGCAATACACAGCACTTCTTTGAGAACCAAGATGATCAGGAGCAGCAGAGGCAGGACAGAATGCAGGGTAAGGGCAACCATAGTTAGCAAGCAATCAAGCCTGTTTTGGGGCAACCAGGAACCAGAACCTATTAAACAGAATGTGCCAGGGGAAGTCAGGACAAGAAAAATGTCCAAAAACAGAGCTGAGAAGAAGAGTGTTTCTTCAACAAACAAGGGAGTGTCAAACTGGACATGCCTGCTAAGGGTCAAAGGGAGATGCTGAGAAGTGGCTTTTCTGGTAAGAAAGCAAGCCAGACCTGGAGGAAAGCAAAAAGTCACAAATCTCACTGAACTGACAGAAAAACATGGCCATAATGACAGGGTTAACACAACCATGATAAGATCATAACATATTCCTGAGAGAAATATGGAGAGGATGGACACAGGCATTGACAGAAAGTCACTTGAAGTTTTCTCAGGCTTAATGTTCATTTCACTGCAATGTAATGCATTCATATAGGTTAGAAACCAATCTTTTGAAGCTTTCTACTCTCGTCTTACCTAGAAATGTGAGAGAAAAGGTTCCTTGCTCTGCAGCACCCTTGGAGTTTTCTTTTTCCTCACCAAAACCCCAGCTTCTCTCTAGCCTTTGCAAGTGACTCTTTTCATTCTCACTGATTATCAAACGCAGGTTGCAACAGCTAAATATTCTTACGGTGTCAATGACTAAATCCTTCTTCTGTTAAACCTAACCATGCTTCTAAAACACTGCAAGAAGAGAAATCCACTTCCAGTATCTCTCTACTGATTCGTCTCCAACAGATGTATCCTATCCCTTTACTGTAAAGGATCCCTGTGTCATCCTACAAACACGGCTTCCCTATTGGACAGTTATTGGGAGAGTGGTGGATCAGCCAGCGAAGCAGCATGTTCAGGTATTGAGGGAGAGGAGCGAGGGACCCATCAGCTTTTTGCTTTCTGTCTCAGCCTGTCTGAGACAGTCTGGGAATACTTTTGTGAAGAGGACTCCTCAGTGGTGACCCCACTATGTGCTCTGTTCTGTGCTTGTTTCAGAGCCAGTAAAGCCCATCAAGATCCTGTACTTTCCAAGCTTCTGAGTCTAGATTTTCAGTGCCTCACATGAGGTTACAAAAGTCTTATGCAACGGAATAGATAGAGAAAAAGCAACAGAAGGCTGAAAATGGCTTGTATAAAAGTCATATGGACATAGCACTTCTAAGTGTACTACTTTGTTAAGGTAGTGAATATCTTAGCATATCATCGAGTCATAGAATCATAGAATCTCCTGTGTTGGAAGGGACGCACAAGGATCATTGTGTACAACTCCTGATCCTGCATATGACAACCCCACAGTTCACGCCATGTATCTGAGGGCGTTATTTGGGAGCCACAGTATAAAAAAGGTATTAAGCTACTAGAGAGTGTCCAAAAGAGGGCTACCAAGTTGGTGAAGGGTTTGGAGAGGAAGCCATATGAGGAGCAGCTAAAGTCACTTGGTTTTTTCAGCCTAGAGAAGAGGAGACTAAGAGGACACCTCATGGGGGCTACAGCTTCCTCACAAGGAGAGGAGGAAGGGTAGGTCTCTTTAGCAGCTTCTAGTAACCACCATTTAAAAAAAAAAATTTAAAAAAGAGAAAAGAGAGTCTGAGACAGACAACTGAACTGTTTTCTTCAGGGCTAAGCTTGAGGAATAAAAAACAAGTAAAAAACCAATAATAACCTTTCACATTAAGGTCAAGTGGTTGTTAGAGTGGTGTCTGGACAATCTTTTCTTCCATCGTTTGCCTTATTTTAAGCTGATTCATAACATTATAAACACTGGCCTGGATCACTCCTTTCTCTCCCCAATATATTTTGCGGTAATATGAAAATATGCAGCAGCATAGTTTCTTTATCCAGGCATGTTTGTTTTTGTTTTTGTTTTTTTTTTTTCTGAAGTATTCAGCATTTTCTTAAATATATTCTTCCACTTTCTAAGGAAGAACTACTTACAAATTACATCTCCTTAGGAAGAATATCAGTAACAATAATTTCACATGGCAATCTTGACACCAAAAAAGGCAATGCTCCGTGTTGCCCCTAGCAAAACTTTGACCAGACACTAATGATATTGTAAACAGCTGAACAATGCAGAAAAACATTACCTGTGTCTCAGTTAACTTTGCACAAAGTTGCTAATGGTGGCACCGTGTCTATAAAACGGTAACACAGAGTAATGGTACTGGTAAATGTACCATTTACCATTACCAAAGTAATGGTAAACAGAGTAATGGTACTCTGTGTTTAATTAAAGGATAGAAACACAAACATCTAAAATGTTTCCATAATACATGAAGGTGGGCAGGATGGGTGAGATTTGAGTTGTCTCCAATGTCTCTGTGCTGGAGGCAATCAGCTAACACAGGTGTTTATCGTGTGTTTAACTGGGGGAGGCTGAAGGAAGAGGAGGTCCAGTAGTTTGGTGAGCCTCTTGTAGCTCCAGAGGGATGTGACTTTTGCAGTGTGTTCTCACAGTTCTTGTTTAGGTGACCAGCTTGGATGACCTCTGCCAGACTTTTTATTGTTTTAGGTGAAACAAAGAATGGTGATATGAAACACCATAAGGGAGGCCATGTAATGTGCTGAGGAGGAAGAAAGGAAGAGGAAGAAAAGAGTCAAGGGAAGAAACTGGAGGAAGGGAATTAGGATCGCTCTTGTCTCTCTAAACAGTAATCTATCATGAAGAGATCTAAGTCTTTTCCTTTGTGATTATGCAAGAGCACTACTTAATTTACTAGCTGTAATTCAAGTTTTAATTAAGGCTAGGCTGCATCAGCTTTGCATATGTTGCTGAGTCTGGATAATATGCATCCAATGTAGATATTTGTCTGTCCCCCACACCAGATCAGCCACGGTTTGTTGACTGAATAGCAGAGTTTTGGATCTTAGTCTGGCATCTAACCGTTTGGCCTGTTTGCCTTAATTCAGGACATACCAACTAGCCTTTCATTAGTATATGTCAAGCTATCTCCTCCATATCATGCTGCAGCAAAGACAACAGAGCCAAGCCAAGATCAGCCAAGAAAATTAAATGATACTTTACTCATTAAATCAGAAAGAGTATTACGGAATATATTGGTTTTACTCTAATAAGTAAATCAACATCAGAAAGAACATCTGCATCATCCACAATGTCTGATCCCCTCATAGCAAAACCACCAGTGTCTACTTATTTGGTTCTTAAAAAGCAGAACTGAAAATCCAGTCTTTTTAATCCTCAATTGAGCCAGTTGGTAGAATGCAAATGCAAAGACTGAGATGTCTTGCCATTGCCTGTAATCTAAATCTAAAGACACTAAGCCCACAGAGATACTTTAAAGTCAGGAATCCCGTCAGGAAAGCAGATGGCAAAATAAACAATAATACAGAAAAAAAAAAAAGCACTAAACCTCTTGCTGGCACTTAATAGTAACACGAGTAGGACAAATCACACCAGGATAGAGAATGTTAACAGCCTGTTTGTGACAAAATGAAATAAAATTATTTGAACTGACACTTACACTCTCATAAATCTGACTGACATGCCTATAATTATTTTGCCCTGGGACTTCAGGCTTAACTTGGGATGCTGAAAGTTGCTTTCATTAGGAGCAGGCATATGATGGAACCCAGCATCTCTGACACAATTTGGGTTCTGCAGACAGAAGGGCTCACCCAACAGAGCACAGTATTTGTTCACAGCTCCCAGCCTATTTCTGCCAACACCTTGCCTTGAAGGTCTGTCTATCTCCCAGGGGTTTACAGTGCTGAGGCTGTCCAGGGTTTCACTGCTGCACCCTTTCTCTTCTTTTCTAGGGGTAGTTCGCTTTCTCTCTCTTCTAATTACAGTTCCATCAATCAAAGGTTTAGCCTTTCTGTTTTCTATGTCAAATCCCAGGAAAATCTTCTGGGCTACATTCAGCTAGATAAATCCCATGTTTCAGGTACTGCCTGTTGTTATGTCAGCAACTGTGTCATTGAAAAGAAACTGAATGACTACCTCCATGTATTAAAAAAATATGGTTGTGTGTGTACCTTTCCTAATGACATATGGGTATGCATTAGAAAAAAATGCTGTTTCACAGCAGGAGACTCTCTGATCTAAGGTTCTGGTTGCTCAGGTCTCCGTGTGAACACTCAGCTAGCAGGTTTCAGGAGGCAACCTGCCTCCTGTGGTTTGGATGTATTTTCTTGGGGACTGGCCTTAATGCACAGCAAGAACCAGCTCTGTCCCTGGACCACTGTAGAGGGAATCGGCATAAAGGGAAAAGAGGCTACTCTTTACCTCTTCCTTGATATTCTTCAGTCAACCAGTCACCCTCCATGTTCTTACCACTATGTGGAGTGCCAGAAAACCTGCTGTGACCAGTGAGGAGAGGGAGAAAAGCCTCATTGCAGCAGCAATATTTTGCTAATCTCATCAACTAAGGTGTTTGGTCGGTTGGTTGGTTTTTTTCTAGTTTTAAATAGCCCTTTAAAAAAGTGAGCAATTAAAGTAGAAAAACCTCCTCCAGATAGCTATCCAGAAAGATAATTTCAGACCGAGGTCAAACTCCGCTCCTTTATATCTGGCTCTAAGAACTTCTTGCTGCCACAGAGATAATTGCTAAAGTAGGCTCGACCAGCTAAGCTGATCGAAGAAGGAGGAAACACCAATGCCTCTTCAACCTCTGACATTTTGTCTAAATACCTCTAGTGTCCTTTACCAGCATTGCAGTGACCTCTAGGGGCCTGATCCAAGCCCACTGGCTTCATTGGCCCTTACTGAGTTATCCCAGAGTTCGAGAAAGTTTACTAAGCCTGGAAGGATGACTATTTAATGTGCAGATGAAAAAAAACCAAAACAGTGTGTCTGATGAGAAACAGAATAGCCTAAAGCCTTCCATCTCAATGCTGCTGATGTTTGCACGATTAAAAATGGACTACCTAGGGCTATACAAACCCCTGGTGTTAGGCTGAACAGTGCATTCACAACCATTTACCTGTAACCTAAATTTGGTTTATTGCATTTCATAACCACATGGAAGATGACAGCATCTCTTTAATGCTGAATCGGAGCAAAAAGTTTCCACTTTTTATGCATATCAGCACAAAAGAAACCACTTCCACTTACCCAGGAGTACTGTAGATCCACATCAGTTAGGGAATAGGTAAGATGTGGCTGATGGGAAGAACAAGTACAGTTTTCCCATTCTTCTATTTTTGAAATAAAGAAGTCACAGGGACAGAGCTGGTTATCAGGAAATGGCTTCCAATCACTCCACAAGTGAAACTCAGTTTCCGAATGGATTGAAATAGTTCCAAAGTTATTAAGTCTGGAAGTGTATGAGCGGCCCAGAGATGCAGAAATAAAATCTGCCCTAGTCTCGGTCTCTTCTTTTCTCCTGATGTTGTCTTTCCAGGTCTTCTTTTCCTGAGGTTTTGTCAGTTTCATGCAAGAAGTCAGTGCTTCTTCATCATCTTCAGAGAGATGAGCATCTTCTAATGTATCTTTAAAAAAGACAAATAGTCCTGTTATAAAATGTTGCAACCCATAAAGGAAACAGAAGACTTTTTTTTTCTTAAGTGCTATCTGTTGCATTCTATGTAATGAAAAAGCCAAGAACTCCATAAAAAACAAATAATAATGATAATTAGGGAGATGGAAAGGATTTTGTACTGAGTCAGACATCTGAGCCAAAAGCAAGATTTATTCTCCATTTGGTAAATGTGTCTTGTTCCCTCAAAAGCCTGGAAAATTGTACTGGTTCTGCACTGAACATGAAAATTTGCTAATTGAATGTCGTACTGCTGCATAGTTGCAGAGAGCATGAGTTTAGCTTGAATACTGGAAATGTTTGGGAAGCTTTTCTGGATAATTCCTCTTCCACCCCATCCCAGGATGTATGTTGTAGTTACAAAGTAGTTGCTGAAATCTAAATTTCCTTATGTGTTTCAGCCCAGGGAATGATTTGGCTGGAGCAGTAGTTCATCAGCTAGCTTACTCATTTTGCTAGAACTGGTTTAAAAATAAGTATATACGCAAATGCATTGTACAACAAATGCATGCACTGATAAATTAATATTGGCAAGACAAGTTCAGACAAAGAACTGCTGCACAGTCGGATCAGTGATCTATAGGAGACTCAAGAAAATAACCTGAGCTCAGCATCTGTTTAGAATTCCTGTGTCTTATGGCCACAGGCAATCAGGTATGATGAGAGGCTGACTTGCTTATTATACCGCAGACCTTCTTGTGCTCCCAGCTGCTACTAACTCATGGATTAACATTGAAAGTTATCTTTGCATTTGTGAGTTTTGCTTTTCTGATCTGAAATGTGATACAAAACTAAGAACTACTCTAAAAAGAAATTGTCCACAGCACAGGGGCCCCACTGTTACACAACTCTATTTAGCTAAAACCCTCACTTGCGAGATATAATGTTACAAAACTCAAGCTAGTGTGACAGGAAACAGGTTTTCACACTATGAGGAAGTCAGCACTGAAGTGGTATCACAGTAACATCTCAGCTGGGGTTTGAAAATCGTGGGTGGTGAATGACAGACCAGGACAGGATTGTTTACAGTTATGTTCAATACAGTGTCATTTGCAAAATGTTGGAAAGAATGCTGATGCTTTACTTACTGAGGGGGAGCAAAACATGTTTGACATCCTCCAAGCTTTGTGTACTCGTTTTTTTGGTTCGGACCAATTTCTGTAGTCGTTTTAATGTTCCCATGGACTCTGCTTTATCATCTAGTTCTGTACCCTGGAAAAACAAACAAACAAACAAATAAACAAAGATGTTAGAAGTATGAGAACCCTACAAATAAAAACTAAGAGTAACATGGTGCTTCTTTTGAGAATGACAAAGTCTGAAATTCAAAGAACTAATCATCTACACAATGCTTTAAAAGTTAGGCACTTCCTCCTTGGGACCAAGAGATACAAGAAAGGAAAAAGGCAAGTCACAAGAGGCATCAAACTTAGATCAGTCTTCAAATTGCTGCTTATATATTACTTTTCTTTAATGACCCAGTATTGAGTAATATTTAAACCAGATTAGTTCAAGAAAACTTTTTAATATATGCATCCACTACACTATCCAGAAACATTTTAGACATGCACAGAAACCACAGATGTGGTGAGTTACTGCATTTATATGTGTATGGGAGTGTGTTCTGAAATACTGATGACTTCCTTTATCCAAGGCCTTATTTCCTTTCCTAGATTAAATGACAATAACATAAATGACAATTCAAATCTGTTATCGTACATTCCAACAATGTCCCACTGGAGAAACTCGTTTTGGATACTATAGGCTCCTAGAGCAGAAACTTGATGAACATGCAGCCATCTCATGATTTCACTTCTGTTAAACTAGCTGCTATTTTTCAAACCATTCCAGAAACACTTGAGTTCCCTTCCAACCTGACTCTGAACTTCTCTGTGAGCTTCAGAGAGAAATTTCATACAGATAACCTTTCTTCCATAGTCAGATGCTGTGTTCCACATAGGAAGTCTGCTTTTCATTAGAAAACAAAGCAAAACGAAAAATCATAAATTAGTAAAACTGTGGTTCACCAGTTCCACTTTTTGGAGCAATACTGTCTGGCTTCTATGAATGCTCACCTGTTTACACAGATAATGACTTTGGCCTACTGTGGCAAGGCATCTTTGGTGATATTACAAGTGATTAAATGCTAGTGCTGATATCATCAGAAGGTAGAAATGCAGAGACCTGTATTGCACTCTCCCCAACAATTAGGTCACACATCATAGATCCTTTCTGCTTCCTCATATGCACAATCCTCTGAGAGAAAGTCATCGGGGCATTTACCAGCATAGTCTAATGAATAGTGGGCAGGCTGCTTAGGGATGGATCTCAAGAGATTCTGAACTCCTCAGCTTCCATTTCAGTAAAAGTCTTTTTGCAAAGCCTTAGCATGAAGCACTTCCGAAGCCCCAGCATTCACATATTAAAAGTTACATCCATCCTCTGTAGCAATGATAAGGGAGAGGGTGTATGTTAATTTCAGATTTTAAAAAAGACCACCATTCATGTGACAGAAAACTGCTTATAAAGATGGCTGTGCTTCAAGTGCCAAAGGTTCTGGTATTTTTCTGTGGAGACATGAGGTTCTGCAAGCAGAAATAGAAGTCCAAGACTTTTATGCCCAGGCAAAAGACATTTTTCTGTGTATTGAGTTAGTCTTGTGTAACTAGACAATTGTGTTGAAATTATTATAAATTGTAGAAGAGAGTTAGTGAAAGCTAAGTGATTTGCACCACCAGTTCATCTTGGTCCAGCTATAAATTAGCATGGGGAGTTAACAGCCTACAGAATCTGGTATAACCTTCTCATGTAAGACCAATGGACTAGCAGAATATTAGAAACTGTCTTGAACCAAGCATGGCCCCATAAAATAAACATATAGCCACACGTATAAAATTACACACAAAAAATCTGAAACTACTTCATTCTTTCAGGAATTATTCTGATGAAATGTTCTTAGCTATGTAAAACCTTATTATTATTATTAGTCTATCTCTAGATACAACTTTAATGGCTTCCTTCATGGCTGATACAGATTAGCAAAATTCTATTTATCCTGACAGAACCACGTTGACTTCTGTCCTTAAGGACAGGACCTTAGGAGTCCTCCTGTTTTGAAATATAGTGAGTAATGCAGAAGTTCCCACGGTGGATAGCACTGGGGTTTAGAGTCCCTCCTCAGCAGCATATTACATTCCTTGAAATCTGGAGACTGTCCTGGGAACTGGGACTCAACCACAGGAACATGGGAGGAAGCCAGAAAGCTGAATGTAAACACCTTTTCACATCTCCCATGTCTTTTGTAAGTTATGGGTGTTCTAGTTTCAGTCAGGGCTCTATATTTAAGATTAATTTCACATGTATCTCTGTAAGCCATGCTCTTGTCTCAAAGTGCCACAAACTGAATTCATCACAGGTGAAATTAAGATGAAAGATGCTTTCCAAGAGTTCGACTGATAAACTCTGCTGCCATTAGGTGTCCAACAGAGAGGATCTGAACATAGGTAGATCTTTCATAACGCATACAGTGTGGACATCAGGTCATCAGCACAAACTGTTCTGTGGTGTCGAGACTCACATGTTACTCTGTGCTAATTACTAGTATAGGCAAAACCAAGGTGCTCTGAATTTCTGTTGTTTGAAGAATTAATTATATTTTTTTGTAGACTAATAAAATCTAGTAGGTTTTGAGTTTAAAACCCTTTGGGTCTTCTTGAGGATCTTCACTGTAGGATAAGATCTCAGCAGATCCACTTTAAAGCTCTAGTCAGCTCAGGGCCCTTTTACAGCTTTTATCTGAGTATTCATCGTCCACTGTGGGCCAAATCCAAGCATCCTTAGATTAGTCATGCTCTGATTTGTATTTCAAGTCCTGTCTTTCCTGTTCCAAATTCAAGACCATAGGATTCCAGTTTTAGCTTAGCTAAAGAGAGAAACTGAGGGGTAATTTTTCAATCACTCGTTATGAGATGTCTTTGCAAAATAAATCACAGTGGGCTAAAAATGCTGATATTGCTTTAAGATCTCTTGTAGTAATAATCATTTGTTCGCTTATAAGTAACAATACAAAAGCAACATGATGACTTTGAATTATGATCTGGGATTTCTATAATGGAGACATCAAGATAAATGGAAGATAATCTGTTTAGATAATTTTATTAATGGTAAACTCTAATCCTCTTTATCTTAAAAGCACTCATTTGGTAGAGTCTATTGTTAGTTAAATGTCATAAGTGCTTAAATAATAAATACAGTAACCCCCTTTTATGCAGAAAAAAGCTCATGCAGTATCAGTTAGTGATGGGACAGCTTTTAAATTTGCAGTATTTTATTTTGGTTTACCTAAACATTCAAATCCAGAAGTTTAGCTGCCTATCCAGAGGTAAAACATTCTTTGATGTAGAAAACAGACAATCAGAAGAATGGACCATCCTCATCTCACAGTTTTGGTGTATTGTCCTGGCAACTGTCAGCCACAGCTTAGTGAAAGCATGCATAAAATCGGGAAAAAAAACCTTAACTGTTATGCTCTGGTTTCAGGCAATTTTCTTCTTGCTGTTTGTGTTGTCTGGAATATGGTATCTAGTTGCTGGTGTCCAGAATATGAGAGAAGTGCAGTGACAGGATGTGCAGCACTACTGGTTGGACCAGCAACCTACACTAACTTGTGTGGGCAACTTTCTAGTACTTTCCTTCTCTGTGGAAGGGTAAAGATGTTTCAAAAGGAACTGGGCCGGGGGGAGGCTGGATATTGAAAAGCAGTGCACAGAACAGCAAGTCTCCATTCCTAAAAAAGCCATTTATTTAAAACACATTTAAAGACTTCTCAATTTCTTCCCCACTATGTTCTAGCACCAGAACATTTGCTCACTTGAATATTATAGCTGTGCTTGTGGTTTGCCCAATCTATAAGCAAAGCTATCTATAAATAAAGAATTCACTCATGAACAAGAATATTCTTTATTTCCCTGCTTAATGGGTTTTATTCATGCAAAATCATGTCACACCACAAATAAAAATGAATTGTGTGAAAAATAAATCACAAGGCTGCACTTTAGTTGCAAATAATTTGCATGAAGTACACATGAATACTTATTGACAAAAACCCTATATTTAAAAAATGCACTTATAAAATGTATTAGAGAAAAAAAAGACCTAAGTTCTGTCTGATAAGCTGCTTCCAGTTTATCCTAAGGTATTCTAAACACTTCAGAAATCTTTTCTCGCTGAGATGTTATGAGGATTAACCTGGTGACAGAAATACAGCAATTTGGAAGCCAAGTGTAAAACACTGTTGGTCAGATTCCAGCAATCTCAGCCCTGTTGAGCACTCTCTTTCCTGGGTGTAACTGCATTAATTTCAATAAAAGTACTTGCACAGCATGTCACTTCTCAGCATAAAGAATTTAGTCATGGCAAAGTCTAATCTCCATGATTTTTCCTCAACTGGTTTGCCTTTCTCAAAGAACTGCAATGATTTAATCATTATTTTCTATGCAATTAAATTCAGAGTGCAGTGTAATAGTAAGAAGACAAAAATTACTGTATGTTTACTGTGTCAATGATGATATCATTATTGTACCATAGAAAGTTTTGGAAGGTGTCAGTAGTACTCTCGCTTCACAAAGGGAATTTTAGAACAATACTTTCTGCTCTATCTATATGAAGAGTTAGTTCTGTAAAATGCACTGAATTTGGATAAATTTTATATTAAAAAAGGTCAGTAAAGCCATGGTCAATCAATATATAGATAAGCACTGTACAAACTTATTTTGTGTGCTCCTGCACATACATATCCGACCTTTAAAATATTCCCATTATTTTAGTCTGGTATGCTACCTACTCAAAAATGACTGCAGAGTCAGACTAAGCAGGCTAGAATTATTGGCAGATTTTCTTCTGGGAATCACAGAGTAAGAATAAGATATTCTATAAAACATAAAGAAATACCATGATTAATGGCAGATCAATTATAAGGTATTCTGTAAAAGATAAAGAGATATCATGATTAATAGCATGGATATGTATAAAGAACTTTCAATTCTTGGGGAAGCAACATACAATGAAAATAAATCCTACTAAAGCAGAATGTTCTTCCAGCCTCCTAGCGGCTGCTGAAAAAAAAAATGAGCAGTTTTCATGAGAACTCACCGTTTCACTGTTACTAGTCACACTTGGATCGTGAGCTCGTGGTGGAATCCACTGCTCATAGTTTATCACCTAGATGGTAAGAAAAGTAAAATTTAAAAAATCCAACATAAATAAGATGAATAAACATAGTATCGTGTCATGGAATACAGACTGAGAGCTCAGCAGTCTTTTAACCCAGGTCTGTGTGCATATAAAAGGAATGGTTGACATACACCAGCTGACACCCATTGAAATCTGTTTGATATTGAGCTGTTTTAATTTCCGTAGTTATCTGGGACTCAGTAACATCTTGTAGAAACCACAGTATATGTGGTACAGCAGCAGATGCTTGGGTCTCATCCTAGACCTTGTCTCTCCTCTCTCAATGAGCAGGAAAGCCACAAGCTTTCTTCAGCAGTAGCCCCCCAGCTGAGAGCAAGTGTCACTGATGCATTTCTAAAAGGGTCTTGTTCAGTTCATCTCATTTTGCCTGGGATGGTGAGACCCAAGGGTGTGAGTATGAATTGGATTAACAATGCAGAGAAAATGGGAGGATCCTCAGAACTGAGCAAAGACTATATACACTTCATCATCTGCCCATAATCCATTTCTTGGTAACAATGACCTCGTGATAAGAACACCATGAGAATACACTCTCCCTTGGGCACTGATGCAGTCCCTAGTGGGCAAGCCTGACAGTGCTTATAGCTTATCAGTGAAAGTAATGAACACTAGCCTTTTTTCTTCATGAATATGAATGACACTTTGAAGGCTGAATGCAACCTAAGAATTTACGTGAGAAATGAGGCATGAAACATTTTTGAAAATGTATTAGCCCAAAGACTGTATTACTTCATATTTTATGTCCTTCCCAATATGCTACAAAGGGTTTGAGCCATCAAGGGAGCCCTGCTAGACATGAACAAACAAGAACAAAGATATGAAAAATAAATGCAGAAAGTAAAGCCATTTTTTATGGTAAGTTACAATTATTACAGTGTTGCTCATGCTGTGTCCCTCAACCTGTACTTCTATTCCAAGCCCGTGTTTTCCAGCACTTACAGAATGAATGGAATGAAATGAGCGTCTCCTTTGAAAATTGAGTGGGATTAAAGTTTTTGTAAAGCACTCAGGAAAGCTTATTTGCTTTTNTTTTTTTTTTTTTTTTTTTTTTTTGAGAGAGACAGGAAAAAACATAAAATGTTCATCTGTTCTGTTTACTCTTGCTTATGAATTGTAGTCTTCCATATTTCATAGAATCACAGAGTCACACAGATCAGCTGAGGCAGGAAGACTCCTCTGGGGATTGTCTGCTCTAACTCCCTGTTCAGAACAGGTCCACCAGAGCAAGTTGCATAGGTCCATGCCCTGACAGGTTTTGAGTATCTCCAAAGATACAGCCTGTCTGGGATGTCTCTTCCAGTGTTTGACTTCCCCTCACAGAAAAAAGTGATTCCTTCATGTTAAATGAGATTTTCTGTATTTCAGTGTGTGCTCATTGCCTCTCATTGTTTTGTCACTTGCCACCACTGAAAAGAGCCTGGCTGCCTCTTCTTTACTCGCCACATCAGGAGTTTGTACACATAGATCAGATCCCCTGAGCCTTCTCTGCTCCAGTCTGGACAGTTCCAGCTCTCTCAGCTTCTCCTGGTATGACAGATGCTCCAGTCTCTCAGTGATCTTCATGGCCCTTCACTGGATTTATTCCAGTATTTTCGCTCTTTGTCTTGTACTGGAGAGACAATAACTGGGCTCAATACTCATATGTGGTGGGTCAGCTCACCACTGTTGAGCAGTGGGGAAGGTTCACCTCCCTTGATCTGCTGGTATCATTCTACCTAAAGCAGCCTGAGAGGCTGTTGGCCTTCTTTGCTCCAAGGGCACATTGCTGGTTCATGGTCAACTTCATGCCCACCAGGACCCCCAGGACATTTTCTGCAAAGCTGTTTTCCAGCCAGTTGGCCCCTAGCCTGTACTGGCAGAATTGCTCCTCCTTATTTTACACTGACTGCAAATTTGCTGAAGGTGCATTTTGTCCCATCAACCATGTGATTAGTGGTAGTGATAAACAGTACTGCACCCAGGATCTGCCCCTGGGGTAGCCCACTAGGGACTGGTCTTCAGTGGGACTTGGAGACATTAATCACATTCCTCTGAGCCCAGCAGTTCAACCTGTTTTCAATCCATCTCACTGTCCACTTTTCTTGTCCCTGTTTCATTAGTTGGTCCACAAGGATGTTAATGGGGGACAGTGTTGAAAGCCTTAGTAACAACGAAATAAACATCCACTGCTTTTCTGTCTTCCATCAAGGTAGTCATTTCATGGTAGAAGGCCTCCAGGCTGGTCAGGTATGATTTCCACTTCATAAATCCATGCTGACTGCCTCCAGTCTCTTTCTTATCACTCATATGTTTGGGAACAGTTTCCAGGAGGATTTGCTCTGTCACATTCCTAGAGATTGAGGTAAGACTGACTGTTCTGTAGTTCCCTGGATCTTCTTACTGGCCCTCTTGAAAATAGGAGTGATATCCATGGCAGCTTACACTCCAGCCATGTGAGCTATCCCATCACATTTCTGTGATCTTCATGAGACCATAGCCTTGCAACTGTATGCAGACATCTAATTCTTCCCTGTTCGTTCCCCATGCTGTGTGCATCAGCACACAGGCACTTCATAAGGGCACTCATTTGTGTTGATTTTGCAGAAAAAGTGTGAGCGCTTCTGCAATAATGCTATTCTCTCAGCATTTCCTTATGTGTATGCGTAACACAGTACAGCAAATGAAAGCAGACTTAATCAGACTCTTTTGGAAGCTAAAAAGGCATTATCTCAATGTTATCTTGATGATAATGAAGGACAGAGATCATAATCACTAAAACTCAAAATAATGTCATAAAAAAAATTAAAAACAAGTTGTAAAAAGTAAGTCCAATAGGTCTTAAGTTGGTACCAAAGTTCTGAGGTATCCAAGTCTCTATAGCTTGTTAGTCATGTGCCCCAGAAAGCATCTTTGAAAAATTAGAGAAGTCAAAAATAAAACTTTGCTTTTAAAATGGGGGAGTGGTTCATGGGGAGGTGCTTTAAAGGATTTTAAGGAACCTTATATGTAAAGCAAACATAGGCCTTATTCCCTATTTTTTCTTCTTCCCTTTTTACCTCCATATTCTACCATGTCTGGGGAATGTTCGCCAGGATCTCAACCAGGAGTCAGCCCAGAGGCTGCCATAGCAGGACAGGGGCAGAGCCAGGTATCTCTCACCTCACACTAAGTGAAGAACTGCTGTGGTAAATCAAAGAATGATCTGTCTTAACACTATAGAAGCTGAGAGGAAGGGAACAGAGCAAGAGAATGAGAGATGCAGAAGAGAAAATAGTTACTTTCTCCTTGCCTTTCTCCCCATCTACTTCTTGGCAGCAGGGAGAGGAGGTAATCATGGGAACAAACTAACAATACAGATAAAACCCTAAGGAGAAACCTGGAACATTCGCACTTTGAAGTCACCAATAGGGTCATCTGTCCCCCAATATACAGATCATTTGATGTGTCTTCTTTTTAAGCCAAATCATGTCTCTGGCCTACACTGGAGCCGAGCACTGCCTAAAGTCTGGGTCTTCACAGCTTTCTGTCTTATCTCAGATTCCTTCAGGGTGAAGCATGTACAGTTTTTTCTTTCTTTTAACCTAAACATCTACAAGGACTCCTGACATTGTATAGAAAAAACAGCAGAGAAAACTCAGCTTGGAGCCTTTTAAAAAGCTGAATGTTCACCTTGAATGTAATACTCTTCTAAAAAGGAATATTTACCAGATTTTCAGCTTTTAAATAATTTATTGTGTTAATTCCTCATTTAGACACACACACGTAGATAAATGTGTGTGTTAGACACTCTTAGTCAGATTCCCAAACTGAGTAAATTGTTGTGCCACGTGAAATCATCAGAGCTAAGCTGATTTGCAACAGATATGAACTGGCCCTTTAAGTAACATATTATCAGGGCAAACATTAGACTAGAAGTGAAATAGAAAGTAAATGCCAGTTGTTCTAATTCCAGAGCTACAAGTCCTTCTCCCTACCTCTCTGTTGCTCACCAGCTGATGGGTTGTTACCTACTTTTATGTTATTGCTATTCTGCAAACTCAAGGGTTAGGGTTCCTTTATTGCTCATACTGGTGGGATAATTAATGCAGTATTATGAAGAGGAGATATGATACACGTTTATAGAAATTCAGAAATCATTGGGATACACAGGCCAGTATGATTCATGCAAGACTGATATAAACTCTTTGTATAGATCTTGCTGGACACAATTCCAGCACATAGATTTAGCAGAAATATATTCACTCAGGGAAAGAAAAAGTTTTCTAAATGTTAAAACCCATATGTTCTGCATAATGAAAAAGGTGCATAACTCAGGTAGTCACAAGAGTCTTTTAAATTCAGCTTCTAAAATACACAATCATACTAAGGATGAAGCTTGGACTAGACAAACACTGAATGGAGGCAAGAAATAAATATGCATTTTATTTCAATGAAATTTTAGATTCTGAAAAGTAGTTCTTTCACCTGGTGTGTGGTTTCTTCTATCTTCTTTCCTTGCAGCAAATGTATCCCATCATCAATAATATTATCTTCTGTTAATTATGACAAAAAAAGAAAAAAGCAAACAGGCTTTAAGTTGTACTCTTGTAAGTTATTCTGAGGAATATCATTTGAATTGCTCTTGATGTTTTGAGCTGATGTTTCAACTCTCTGAAGTTAATGTTATATCACTAAAGCATGCATTTTATCTCAAACCACTTTGAAGTAAGACTACAGAACAAATTGGCAGACTGACTCACATAAAGAAAACTCATTCCTGCTTACTTCTTTAGCTGTAGTTAATGTTCAGTTTACTAACCCAGAATCCCACCAAGTGCTTCCTTTTGCCTTGATAATTTGCAGCAGAAGGGTATAGAATATTCATAGAAAAAATTAAGGCCCTGGGAAAATAATGATCTTCGGTATTAAGATCTCTCTAGTTTAGAATATATTAGAATTGCTTTCAAAGGATTGATGTCCTCCTACTTCTTTCAAGAAATTAATTCTTTGCATGGGAAGAGTATTCACCTTCATTACAACAGTGAACAACAATAGCTCAAACAACTCTTTGAAAAGTTCACGTTTGGTAAGTTTATTTTGAAAGGTCTATGCTTACTGCCACTCTCAAGGTGAAGCATCCACCATTACACTACTGTAGAAAGGCCCTAGAGATTAGATTCCATGAACATGTATCAGAGGCAGTCAGTTATTTCGCAGGAAAAAAAGAAAAAAAAAAAAAGAAAAGGATCTGCCAATCACAGCCAAAAGTGTTATCCCATCTTTTCAAAGTTACTAGACACAAGTAGGAATGGTTTTTGTTTTGTTCTGTTTTTTCCCTATGAACCTTAAATTGGCCTCCTTATTGCTGCTGAGGAAAACCTTACAACACCAGTAATTCTCCTGTTTGCAAAAGGACAGCTAACAACAAAGAGGTTCACAAAGGCTAATGTAGGCAAATGAGACTGATTGCATTGTTTTGTCTACAATCAACAGAAAAAGAAAGACAAATAATTCCAAGTGACTGAGATTCTTCAGCTATCACATAAAGTGTTTGAACATGACCATGAAAATTTATGTTCAAATAAGTAAGTAAGATCCCAGTCCTCAAAATGCCTATGCTTCCATTGGAACTAAATGACACCACAATGTGTATAAAGCTAGCCAAAAACCCCCTACAATCATGTGAATGAAATAATCAAAGGGCAGCAAGTTAGCACATAAATTTTCGTATACTATTTTTAAAGCAAATTCTGAATCAGGAGACTTTTTTAGGATTATTATTTTTCCTAAGAGAAAATCCTCTGCAAACAAAAATTGTAACACAATAAAAAATAATCTTCCTTATAATTTTGCAACTTGGGTGTTGTAAGACTGGGTTAAAAGTCACAAATTACAATTTGGCCAGACAAAGAACAGCACTCTTCATATCCTAGTTCTGCCTTGAAACCATAGGTCAGCCACACAGAAAACCCCATCAAACAATTTCCTTTATTTGCCATGTGCGTCAACAGGAAGACGAAAAACGAGTCACAGAAAATTTTGTTGCATGAGTCTGCCTTTGGAGGCTTCTGTAAGAGCTTCTACGATTATAGGACAGTGTCTCTCTCCTACACACTTGATAGTTACAATAAAACAAAAAACTTTTTGGAAAAAGTATGTTACATTCCAAAACCTAACATGGCTGACCAGATTTTAAGGTGTCTCACACACCTGCAGATCTCCTTGAAGCCACTGAGGGTCACGTGTCTGATGATCCAGCTGTTTATTTAAATATAGAACTAGCTGCTCTTCTAGAAGCAGTATAGCTCATATCAAGTAGTGCTTATGCAACACCAGTTTCACATAACTGGGTTGCTTCTGGTCCTCAGGCTAATTTGTTTTAATCTCCTGCAGGCATCTCTGCACACTGAGTCCCTGTGCTCTGTAAGCTGACTCTAAAACTTAAGTCTTGTAGCGTCAGTCCTGTGCCCACAAGTCCTCTTACTGTCACATCCAAAACAGTTATTATTTGGTAGCTGTTTGCAGCTGAATCATGAAGAACCGTGAGGCAACACGTAACAACCTTAGCCTGATAGGCAACTTACAGTGAAACTGTTTTAATGTAATTTTGTTCAAAACCAACCAAATAACAGCAAGTAACTTAGGCAAACCTTAGTGGTCAACCCTCAATCATGATCCCTTTTGCTAGCCCTAATAACATGGATCTGCAGTACTGTTAAATCTTGCTTAAATCAGCTCTGCAATCCACTGAAATACGGAATGGAGTATGTGGTTAAAAACCAAACAAACAAAGGCAAAAAAATATATATAAGCTGCAGCATTCTTTTCTTCCTAGTCTGTCAAGGGGTACCAGTCACTTTACTGTGGAGTGAATTAGGAGCAGTGGAGAATTATGTCCACTGACTCTGAGAGCTGTCAGCTCTCTTCTGTTTTTCTCTCTAATACCCTTTCATGGGAGCCCAATGACTGTGACTTGCATAGTCAACTTTTTCAACAATGGTAAATCTGGTAATGACGCTTTGGTTTTGGGCTTGTGAGAAAAGACAGGTATTCCCACTGTTGTGTCTGCGGGATAGATATGTTTCTATAGCCTTATCAGTCTGGAAAACTCATTTTTGTAGAGGTTATACACTCAGCAGCATTAAGGACCTAATCCAAAGGCTACCAATGTCAGTGGAGGTCTTTTCATCGACTTCAGTGAGATTTGGCTCAAGTCTGTGAATACAGCTCTGAAGTAAGCAGAGGAGTCTATGCTGGCCACCACACATGGCTTATTATGTCTAACAGAAATTCATATTATGCAATAGACTTGCAGACCTTGAAGGATTATCTCTGTTAAGAGAAAGGTTTGATCAATAGTGACAAATTATCTCCATCAACAGCGATACACTGTAAATCTCCTTGCAACGGTTTTTACCACTGTGTGAAGGGGACTTCCCTTCAAATAATTTTACTGCAGTAAGGGAAAGGGAGATTTTTATTTAGCTGTCAGCTTTGCTTCCTGTTCCCTCTGGGCCCCTGCCCTTCAATTATAACACTTGTCAGCTTTTAAAATGTGCACTGCTTCTTTTGCATGCTTTGGATATTTAAAAGGGTAAAGGAAGCCTTGAGTAGAAAAGACTCTGGAAGAAGGTCAAAAAGTTCTGTTTTCTCATTCAGACTTTTTCCACCTCCACACTAACAAAGTCTGCGCTAGTTTTAGGAATCATTCCAAACTGGTTTTAGTTAAAAATAAGACTTATCAGGAGAGAAATGCCTCATTTTTCTTTCACCTGTCATTACAACTTTTTCTCTTGTAAGCCAATGAGACTGACTGAAGGTTCCTTTTCCCCTGATAAGTTCATCATAAGAACAGAGTTCGTCTAAATTTTCCTGTCATCTTTCTGGTTCCAAGAAACCAAATTTGCCCATATATAAGTATTGTCATTCCAGATCTGCTTTTCAGCACTTAAGAGTTTATCTTCAAGTGGTGAAGGAAATCCAGAGGGAAAGCTAGTGCTCTGTCCTGGCCTTTCTTTGGCATATGCAGGTAAGAGTGGAATCCCCTAAGAGTGAATGGTATCTAGACCGTTTGTACAGTAGATATTGAAAGTTAAGACAGTGGCCATCTTCCTACTTGGATGGCTTAAGTAGAGAACAAAACATGCATCCACTTTAATCTCACGTATCTTGGTATCTGTTTCTGCTGAACTTTGTCTGGTTTGATTTGATTAGGCAACTATAATGTATCTACCTGGACTTTAAAAAGTACAAATACAAATTCCATTTCTGGAAGCAACATTAAGCAGATTATTAAAACATTTTGATTTTTAAAAGTCCAGTTTTCATTTAAATAGACAAGGTGACTGCTCATTTGTTATTTCTCATAGTTAATTTTATGAATTTATATTGATCAACTCTTAAGCAGAGTCAGTAGCAATTTCATATATATTAGCTGTAATATTGTTTCAATCAAGTTGGTCAAGACAGGTTCAGAAAGAGACTTGGACTAAACAGTTGCCTACAAAATTTTGCCAACTCTCTCTTGCACCTGTGGCAAGGTTTTTTTGCTGGGAAAAGTTACTGTTTCCCTGCTGGATACTTGGAGCAGTGTAAAGTATACGGTGAACATGGGTTCCTAGTATAGGCTCATACTACAGCTGGCAAGTCCTACACAACACGACTATGGCAATTTACTGTTGTGGAAGTCTTTGGCCTGTGGACTACAGACTGAATTGCTCACAGAGTGTGTTTTTAGCTTCCCGCTTTTAAGGTTAGCTTTATTTTAACTACTTTTTTTTTTTTTTTTTTCCCCTTGAGGACAAGATAAATCTCAAAAAGACTTGACAAATTATTTAGCTAGATTATTGGTGAAAAATGATAAATTTTCCTAGGTGCCCTTTAAAATACTTTGTGGAAAATGCGAAATCAGCTGAAATATGTTTAGCAATTACCTTCAAGCTGACAGTACCTTCTGATGTACGAATCATTCTCTGGCTTCTTGGAACCCTGCCAAAGTGTGCCATTCACATTTTTCCTGTCTAAAGTAAAAGCACAGAGAGCAGTCACCTGAATTCATAGCAAATCTGTGAAATAACAGGAAAGTCTATAAAAATATCATCAGAATAGAAATCAAACAATCTTGCAGAACACTGCAGTGTCTGCTCAAACACAGAAATGGTGATTTCACAATATAGGAAATTTGATGGATGGATGGTATTTATTGTGGGCAGACTTCAAGTTTTGTCATCTTTTGTTGCTAATATCTCATTCAACACTTTTAAAACATGATCAGAATGATTGTTATCTTAACACTGGTTTTAAGATCTAGGAAACCACAGAACATATATGTCTTTATTTTGCTTCCAGGAATGGTATAAATATTATTTAATTTTACAGTTAGCCAGCTAGTGTGTTAGCAAGAAATAACATCACAGATGCCCACATCTATGTCACACATGCTCCAAGGTCAGAAATGTCTCAGCTTGAATAGGAAAAACGAGGTTGGCTTTGAGAACAAGGTGGTCGTTCTTCTGTGAGCTTCAAGGCAGTCAAGTTTCACAGCATATTGATAATTATTATGTTTTTGTGGTTTTTGGTTTTGTTTGTTTGTTTGTTTTTATGTTAGGTTTCACTCTATGTCAGAAAATTTTCTTTATGAAAGCACTTATTGATTCTGTCAAGTACTGGGAATTCATTACAGTCTGGCTGCTGTGGACCAGATGATACTGTTCTACATGAAACTCCAATGCAGGGCTACAGAACAAAGTCTTAACATGGGGGAACTTTCAACTGAGACACTTTGTCATGGAATATGTATAAAAGTATATATTACAGGCACATATAATAGACATTACAGGTAGATATAGTATAGGTACAGATAAAATATGTATTACAGGTGTGTATAATAACCTTTTCACTTAGTAAGAGCTAGATACAACAAGTAAACCCAAACTACAGTGAATAAATAACAGAATGTTAACAGGAAGCTCTCACTGAAAAAAATAGTAATTTTTCTTTTTTAAGAAACTGATGATTATTTCCTATGGAGGATTTACAAAATAGAATCTACTGAATTACAAGTGTGGATAATAATATGCAGGGTTAGGATGGGCTGAAAAAAAAATTGTTGGTAAAAGCTGAAGCAAAGTAGTTTAACATAGGAATGCACAGGGACCTGAATTTGATTAGATCAGAGATATTTCAATTTTTTATTGAAGTGATTAAAAGAAACACTGGACATAAGGAGTATTTCTCATGCTGTCCCATCATAGGTTCTTTAAATCTCAGTTTGGTTTCTATGTTTAACTAGTTTATTTTTAATATCTACCTACAAATGTGCCTGTGGAAAGCAGGGAAGGAGGTGTGCAGGGGGATGTGTTGATAGGTTAACTGTATTTTTTCCTTCGTGTTTGCTCCAACAGCTGTAAAGCAAGTCAGACCCTTAATTAAAGTTGGTTCTGTGAGATTAGCAAGCATACAGTAAATGATTTAAGCAGTTACTAACCAAATGCTTCATTTTCAGACATGGACTTCTGGATGGATCTAAAAGAATTAAAAGAATTTACCATTAGCTGAAAGTCATAATGAAAAACGAAAGCACATTTAATCAAATATGGATATTTTCAACCTAATTCTTCAAAGCAGAGCACAGGGATTTAGCTGTGCAATTCCCACTGGCTTTAATTGGAGTTAGTTGGCTTTTCTCATTCACTCAGTCATCTACTCCCACATGCCACACAAAGCTCTGAAAGCTTCTGAGTTTTCATTCCGTAAAAAATTGTTTTTCAAGTTTCTTTTTGGAATGAAGAATTCGTGACTGAACCAGGGAGCCCATCAGGAAGAAAATAAGAGATACTTAGGCATGATCTGAAGTGTCCTACAACATCTTGAAATTAGTGTCTGAAGTTTGGCAACATAATAATTGATTGAAATAAAGAGCTTTTATTGCTTAAATAAACATTGAGCTTTTTGCACATTTACATCAAGGAATAGTCCTAACTCTTATAAGTTAAATATACTAAACGGAAGAAAAAAAAATCTTTGAGTTAACAAAGAATCACCCTGTGAATTAATTTGCTTTACTTTATCCATAAAAAACCTAATGGATAGTAATTTATGAGCTGGAGGATGAAGCCAGGAGATTAGACTAGATGAGACCAGACACTCTCCAATCTGTGGCAATGATCAGCAGAAGGGAAAGAGCACAAAAATTGAGATCCAACTCTCAGCTTCGGGCACGTAGGTGCTGAATAGTTTCCTGAGTGAGAAGGTGTAACTGAACTATTGGTTTTTAAGGAACTGGTCTGTAGGCACTAGTTCCTTTTGAAGTTACTTGGATAGTTTTGCTTCCAGAGTTCCACAATTGAATTCTTACTATCTAAACAAGGCATACTTCTGTTTACTTTATTTCTGCTACTCTATTTAATTTGTTGCTTCCTTGTTGCCCTGTTGTAAGAAAAAGAGAATGATAATTCATCATTCATTTTCTCTATAGCTACAGAAAAGGCCAATGTGAAGATGTCTATATTATCAACGAGGGGATCGTGGTGGGATAGTGATGGGTGGACACTCACAATGAAATAATTTTCATTACAAAACCTTTTCATGTTGAGTGAAGATATTTTCATCCAGCTTCCTAATTTTTTATATTGATTAGTCAAATTATCTAGACAGCCCTTCTAAATTCTAATTAGAATAGGATTAGTTTTAGAATAGAATACTTTTATTTGCATTGTAAGAATTGACAATCTAGCTATAGACTACTGTTTCTATTCCTGGGACAGACTTAGTTCTGATCTAAGCTGGAGACTCCTAGGCAGCTATATGGTTGCATCACATTTGGTAGAGCTTTGTAGGGTAAACCTTGGGTAAGGCCTACAGAGTAGTTTGGCTTCATTAAAAGTCTTAAAGGATGATGAGAAAACTCTGAATAATAGAGTTATGTCCATACTTTAATTAATGTAATTGTGTGAGCACTTTCACAGTGCCCTGGCTGGTCACAGGTAACTGAGATCTCATAGGTCTGAGAGTCTACATCCCTGTGTTTGCAGTTGATAAGTTAGTAGTGTTTTTATCAGAAGAACAGAAACAGATTAAAACTGTCATGTAAGACAAAGGAGCTTCTAATTTTATTTGAAATCTTTATCTGTTTTGAAATTTCTCAGCAATAGGCATAGACAACATTGATGTTCTGAATCTAGTGGAGCCCCACCTACAAATGAGAAAAAAAATGTCGAGGCATTTTGATGTCTTTCATAGCCAGACAGGCAAGATCTGTCTCTATCATTCCATTAGGCAGGATTTCAGATTTCATCTGAAGTGGACCACTTCAGTAATGTAATAGCCTTAACCTGAAAGCAAAACATTATTTTCAAAATAAATTCCTCTGCTTACTAGTACATATTCATCATTAGCCCAAACCATAGCATCGTGTCTTAATGAATGGATGTAAAGCATGCTGCCATCACAAATATACTTGATAAAATACAATCTGACCTGCTCTATCCGAATCGTTTTGCAAACTAATTTTTTATGTGGATTAAAAACAGAAACAAAAAACTCTTCAGGAGATTATCAGGTCAATGGTACAAACATGTTATAAAATAGGTTACCAATTCAATCTTTCAGAAAAGCAGACATATGGTTAAACTAAGCTCAGATTAACTGCATTTTATTTTAGCTGCCCTGGTTCTGATATTTTGGAAGAAATATTTTTGTATATGAAAAAAATTATAGCAAAAGAGCTTTAGTAAAGCATTACAAGCTTATTACTTGCTTTCCAACTGCAACATTAATACATGTATTCTATGAGACTTAAAGCAACATTGACAAACATTAATAGAACAACAAGGATGAAAGGTACAGGCAAATATATTCACACTGTGTAGACCTCGAACTGGCCTCAACTTACTTTCTTTTTTTGGTCACTGTGTTGTCAAAGTCAGGAAATTCCTTTTGAAAAGATAGAGAAAAAGGTGTATGAAAATCAAAAATATTTAATCCAAATATAATATTTTTCTCACTGGAAAGACACTGAATGATGTATTTTAACACCTGTTTTTCATAACCGTTAACATTTCCAGTCTTTCTTTTCCCAACAGCTGAAGCTGTAGAGGACATAATACAGCAGAGAATATTTGTAGTTGTGTGTCCTGATTATAGGAGGTTTCAATATCCATGGCTCCGAAGAAACTGACAACTCTAATACCCCTGAAAAACCAGAGAACAAGACTCTTACCCCAAGAATGAATATAATATTTCTTTCATAGTGCCATTCTTTTAAATTTGATGAGGATAAAATGCCCAAACATTACAATGGGATGTGGCTTTCTGAGGGACACAGAAGGACACAGACTCTGTAACCCGGTTACATGCAGGGGAATGTGGAAGAGGGCAAGAAACTCCCAAAATAAAATTGAAAGCTGTGCAAGTTGGCCTGGCAAAGCTCTGAGGGGCACCAAATCAGAAACAAGCCCTGGCCTGGAGGTGAGATCACACAGCCCCCAGGGCCCAGGTGATACGTACCCTGACAAGATGTGGGAAGGAAGAGAAGAGTTAGGTGGGTGTTGAAAGAGTGACCAAAAGGGTGTCTCACTCCGCAAGTGGTGCCAAAACATCCCACTTCATCTTTGCTGTTGCAGGTACCCTGGGACTTGGAGTTAATTTTATCTTTAAGAAAACCTGAGGATGTCATGCTAGGACAGAAGAGATCTCTGATCCCTATGCTATTTTGATATCTCCTCAGGCAGAATATCAAAGCACTGTATGAATTTCATGTCTATTTCTTCCAGCCTGGAAAGAAGAAACTGAGATAAAAGTGTTCATGATGAATGCCACTTCAATCTGCTGTGCCACAAGAGACTTTATAAAATAGATCTACCCAGTCACTATTTTATAAATACAAAAACTTAATTGTATGGGCCTATTTCTCATTATTTAATTTCTTTCTTTCGTGTAATACTATCTACATCTGCATGGTTCTGACCACAGCCATTTTAAAACGATGAAAAGCCTGATGAAAAGCCAAAACATGTACTACATAAAACAATATAACTGAGCATTTTATATTTTTCCCTTCCTCTAGGTAAAAGCCATAGTAGATTTTTTTTTTAAGCTTCTTCAGGAAAGTACATTAAGAAAAGGTTGTTTTACTGCACTAAGGTTACTTTAGCCAAGTGTAGTAGGTCCAGTCAGCAACTGGACATTTGTGAATGCTAATAATTGTATGAAGTTTCCATTGAATATTTTTTGAGTGTGTAGATTTGTTCGTAGATGCTGTGTGCAAAAGTGTATACAGAATTTATCATCTACTTCAAAATACTGTGAGCAACATGAGATAAATTTCTCACTGAAAAGAAATTCAGCATTTTAGTCTTGGAACAAATCTTTTCAATAGCTCTAAAGAAATGGCTAGTTGAGGTGCATAGGCACACAGAGAAGTTGAAAAATGTTGAAAAAGTGATTCTGAGGCTCTTTTAAAAGGGTAGTGTCAACATCTTATTGAAAAATAACATGTTTTATTTCAAAGAGGCTCATTAAAGAAGCATTACACATAGAGGTCAGAAACCAAAGGATATTGTAAATTAGAATCTATATATGATACAGGGAAAAATTGGAGATAGGGCCCTCTCTAAACCTCAGTGTGACCATATACCTGGGAAGACTATTAATTCCTGTCCTCACATGCCAAACACCTGGTGTGGAACATGAAAAATTGGATTGTAGGTTTAAACTTTTCCTCCATGATTTGAAACCAGTGTTTCAGTATCAGTTCCTTAAAATCCAACAAAATATGCATTTATGGCATTACATCATACATTGAGGTGATACTGATGTGAGCTTATTGAATATTATGAGATTCAGTGCCACAATGAAATGTAATAGTGGGCTTAAATGGCCATTTAAAAATGGCACCTTTTATTCGACACACCTCTTCCTGCTATGGCTGAATCAGCTGGCTAAATTGGCATAATAGAATAAGTTTTTAAGTATCTCTTCAGTATTTGGCTACACTTCTTGTACGTAACTTTAATGTGAAACTAGAAATTAAGCAGTTTTAAACACGTTTTATCTTAGAATGTAAATTAAGATTCATCTAGACTCTACTCTCCGCATCCTCTGAAGTGCATAATTACCTTGTTTATGGGAACAATTATTTCCTTTCACATCCCAAACACAAACAATCTGTTTCCTAAAAACAAACCGCACATGTGGAAACTCACCATTATGGAATTATTAATAAAATCCTTTCCTCTCTGCTTTTATCTAACAATTCTGAATTAAAGAACTGAATGAGTCCCTCTGGTGTTTACAAACTGGCTGAGAAAGCTCCTGTGCCTGTTAAGACAGAAGTCCGTTAAGACTTACAAACAGGGAAATGATCATTTCAGATAACTAGCCCTCTTCTTTCCCTCACTGGAATCAAATGCCAACTATAACTCTGCAGAATAAAGCAGGTATCATGACTGATTGTGATTTTCCTGGCAATAATTTAGAAAGACTGATAAATTATTTGGCACTTTTCTGATATACAGGGTAGTTGATCATATAATGGTCAGCAGTTCAAAAATATGTGGATCTCATGACATTTGGAGATTGAAATCTGTCCGGAAATGTATGAAAACAGTTTTGATAATGAAGACTTTTTTGAGAAGTTTAAGACAGCTCACAAAGTAGAAAACTGTAACGTCAAGCTACGAACAGTAGAAATTCGGTTTCTTAGTTAATAGCATAGTTAAGGCAAAGAGTACCCGTATGATTCATTACTGTTGGCTACCAGCTGTTTCAGCTTTGCTAAGTACAAGTTTCCAAAACAATCCAAAAATTTGTTTTTGTTCATTCTGTGTGACAATATTACTGAAGCCGAGTAACAGGCAAAGTAAACAAAAAGTTAACAGGCCAGTTCCCTGGGAGGATTAAAATCAAAAGGCAAGTGTGCATAACAGGCACGGGACAGTACCATACGAACCAAGAGTGGGAACATCCTAGTCAAAACTTTTTGTATACTAAACAGGTTTTCTAAGTTATTTGGAGGAGAAGACCAGTGTACACGAGAGATTATTCTTTGTCCAGGATGTGTCATTTGGGGCAGATATTTAGACAGGAGCAAAAATAATCATGGTTCAAAAAGGTGCCCAAAGAGTATGTTCACTGAATTATGTCCTGCACAGCTTCAGTGAACACAGTACCCTATATTTCCCGTGTCTCCAGAAGAATGTCACAGCCCAGCTATGATTAGGACAAATCACAACAGACAAGATAACTGCAAGAAAATAACTACCTTGCTGCAGTATAAGGAAAAATTTCCTCTAGCACTTGCCTTCCTTTTTTAAGTTGAAGGGAGAAGACCTTGAACGCCTGCCCTATTGATGTCCAAGGTTGTATAGAAAAAACGAAGGAGACAAAGCATCCTAAGGAGGAAATGTGCTGTGCCAGGCTGCTCCACCCTGAGGAGATTTAACAGCTCCATGGAATCTGCATGGCTGTGGTTCAGACAACCATTTAAACATACACTCAAGCCCATACCTACTTAGCAGTGCACTTAAGTATATGCATTACTGAATAATGATAGATGGCTGCATCAGGGCCTGAGGGAGCCAATAACGCTCTGAATTTATCATGCTATGGGGGCCGCCCTGCAGCCTGGAATGAAGTGACGGAATTAAAAATGGGAGAGAAGTACAAATGGGCTCAGTTAATAAGCTTAACGGCTTCATCCAAGGTGTAGGTCTAATAACTCACATGCTAGAAATAGCAGATAAGATTACACGTAGTCCTTTGGCCTTAGAGACGTTTTTTCCATAGGTCTTACTGCAGACATGTCATCACTAATCTTGTTTTCCATTTCCAGAGAGTATTTTATAAATAATCATGTTGATTCTACAGCCAGCACAGTGACACAGCATCCAGCCGTTATTTTTAGTTAAGTGCTCAGCTGAATATTCTCTCAAAACAGAACAAAATAAAAGCCACAGCCAGTCTTAAGAAGCTTCTTGTTAATACCTAGTGAGTCTACAGTTTCCTTACTGGTTTAGCATTGCTTTTATTGATGATGAAATTCAAATTCAGTGATGAATAAATGTGCCATCACTAAAGCATTCCCCTTAGGAAAACAGAAATGTCTGATAAGAGTTAGCAGAAACCAAAGTGCTGGATTCTTCTATTCACTGCTTCATGGACTGTGCAGTGCTATCCCACAAAACCAGCACTGAGCAATGTGAAAAATGCTTTGTTACAATTTGTTCAGAATAACGTACAGGATTTTCTAATTCTACACTAGTAGCAAATCTGCTTCTCTAGGCTGGCTCAATGAAAATAGCAAAAAAAATTATGAAGCCTAACTCTACATTAATATAATGAAAATTCTGAAGTTATGCTGCCAACAGAAAACAGAACAAAACAAGAAAAGTCATGTAACAAGAAGTAAATGATCACTGTAGATTTAATTCTTAGTCTTTCACAATGTGAAAACTATAGCAGAGCACCCTGCTATGGATGTGTCTTTACCATACCTTGACAAAATAAAGGATAATTTCTGGCAGTTATCTATTGCAAAATATATTAGAACATCGTATGTCACATGCTGGGTACAAACAAAAACAATGAATCTGCCTTTAATTTTCATTTTACTTTGTCTAAACCTTATCCTAGCAGATAAACATCTACAGGACAAGGAAATACTAGTGTAGCTGTCATTAACTATTAATGTGGTTTGCAGTCACAGCAAAGGAGAGAAAGACTGAATGGATATAGGACCTGAACTATAATGTCCACCTTTGTTAGGAGGATGGCATGTTTCAGTACGGTTGTGTAACACAGCCCTAGTGAAGAAGCTAGAGATTCACACAACTGAAATACTACAAGCATGCTAGTACCAGGCTACAGCCGTATTTCACAGCTGTAATTAGACACACTTAGCTGTAACAGTGTGGAGGTGGCTCATTCTCACAAGAACAAGGTCACAACCTGATAATGGGGAGAAACCTGTCACACAGGAGAGCATCTCCCACCTACTGCAGTGAGATTATAATGTAGGCACATTGAAGAGCCAAAGCTCATAGATCTGTGCTGATGATATGAGGAATCATCTTGAGATCTCTGCACTGCTACGCTGTCAAAACCAGGACCATTATATAAAACACCAAGGTGATTATCTGGAAGAGAGAGACGTGCACAGTGAGAGGGTTGCAGCAGAAGGGTCTCAGAAGAATTTTCCTATCCCACCAACTCCAGCATTCTCTCCATGCCGGTCCTGTGTGCAAACCTGCTTTGTGATATTTGCGACACCATAGGCGCAGCAGTCTCATAGGTACATGGTACCTAACCTAGAGTGCATATGGGTAAAGCCTGGCATAATTTCTGAAGGGAAAACAGTTTCTCTTCTTCGAATAATGAACAACCTGTTTTCTCTTTATTTCTTCACCAGACTAAATTGTACGTTGTTATAGATATAATAATTATAAATGATGAAGAGTTGTAAAGGAGAGAACAGAGATTATTAGATGAAAAAGATTATGAAATGTAATATGCTATGTTAAAGTATTTGTCAAAGCCTCAATGATATATTATACCAATAACATACCAATAATAAAGGATTAAGCAGGAAAACACTATTTAGGAAGAAAACAAACAAACAGAAGACAACCTCCTTCACATGTTTCCCTAATGAGGTCTTGTAAAATGTAAAGGTTATTCCAGAGGCCATCAGTTACAAAAGTCACACAACTCATGCTTTAGAAATGCATTTTTTTGTTAATAAAAAGTACATCCAAGGACACCTATAGTATATCCTGTAGAGACAAACTCTACTAAAATCTGTGCCCAGCTTTTTCATATGCTATTACTTGCAAAGATAAATTCCTTTGTACAGTGAAGCTGCACTAATCTCACTTTGCTGCTAGCTGTATAGAAAATCATGGCCTGCTTTTCAAGTGTGCTTGTTAAGACTGGAGAGAAATCAGGTCATTGGCTACAGAGACGAGATTTGAACAGTGGCTCTAAAGAGCCTAAATAGTTCAAACTGGCAGTTAAGCCAGCTGAATACACACGTCCCAGCATACAGAGTTACAGTTTTTTGTAAAATGCATTGCATATTTTGCAATTAAATTTTACTTACCAAAGACATAGCCCTATCTGGTGGTCCACAGTTCACATGCATGCTCACTGGAGTGCTAGCCCGGCTGTCAATCATGGTTGTATCTTTGGGTTCTTGATGTTCTGGGACAGGCTCATACAAGCTGTCCATTGAACCCTCCTAAAATAGTTTAAACAAATTTTCAAAGATGAACACTTGTAAACACATTAAAAAAAGAGTAATTTTTAAAAAATAGTTTATATGATTTACAAAATAGAGAGTGATTTTCCTCCCCTATCTTCTGAACTCCTTTATTTACTTCTTTGTCTTAAAAAAGCATATAGAAATTGATTACAGTTAGTACCCAAATGCTGGACTTCACAGAATCATGGTTTAGATTCCACAGATTGGCAGGGGTAAAGCTGAGTGTACAACAAAAATGAACATTATCGGCTCAGGAGTAAAATCAGGTGTAGGTCTCCACATGGACACTACATGAAAATTCCTGTGAAAACCATGAAAACTATAAACCACGAAACTTTCTAGATAAACTATAAAAATATTTTCTAGTTAGTGCATCTTTTTAATGAGAAAAAACTTAATTTAATGCAGAAAGGCAACCTTCTTTCTTAGAAATAAATGGAAAAAATTCTGCCAGCTCCTGGAGTTTGAGAGTCATTATTTAGTACCCAAAATAGTGAAAATGTCTGGAATTAAAAATAAATTCCAAATTTTTGAACTCTATGTTATAATACACATGTAAGGGTTCTTTTCCTCCAGACACCAAGAATCGGAACATTTTAGCAGAAACTAAGATTTTCACATTTATCCCATAACTCCAAGAGTCAGGATTACATATACACACCATCATTCCATAATTCAGGAGTTATATGAAAGCAAATGGCAAAACTAAAGCCACTCTAACTAATGATCCTAGATTTTAGATGTTGCTACTTTGATCTGCACTGAATATTTTCCCAATGAATTTTGATTACTGATTTAAACTGCATTAATTAAGGAATAAATCAAATTTATAGCAGTGTGACTTGCTGCAGAGCAACATCATTAAAATTACCACGGTATATTATAACTTAAAAACATTTGTTCCTTTAGCACAGAAGGTAAACACAGATGTATATTTGAAGTCATATTGTTAAAACGCAAAGCTTTACAGGCAATATTATTGACTGGTGAAACAGCAGTACAAAGACATGACTAATTTTCATAACCACAATATTTATCTATGGATCTTTATTTGCTTCAGTCTACCAGAGTCTTAACAAGCCAAGATAAATGTTGTGTGAGACATATTACAAGTTGAACCTCTTTAAAATACTCAAGTTATGTACTGGAGTTTATTCTAGGAACTAATGAGTTAGTGTTTCCCAGGAAAGTGGCACATGGTAAAAGAGGCACATGGCACATGGCACATGGCTTGTGCTCCTAACAGCCAGCTAAGCCTGGGTTTTGACAACAACTGTGTTTATTTGTTAGAGTAAATATAGTGCCATGTGAAAATGATGGTTCAGGCTCCCAGTCTGAAGCTGTGGACTGAGCATTTCTAGATAAAAATGTTGAGTTTAAAACCTTGTTACACACTTCCAGGGTTCTGCAATGTAAATGCAACAATATACTTCTCCCTCAATAGGAAATAATACAGGACTATAGTGAAGAGAGTATTTAGTTAAGAGATGGAAGCATAAAAGAGAGCTTGTGTGAAAGAAGGAGTATGAGAGAGAGAAAAAAAGATGGAAAAGAGAATGAGGGTGAGTGAGAGGGGAGAGGAAGAGGGTAAGAAAAGAGAAAAAAAGAAGACAGAAAGAGAGAAAGAAAAATATATAACGGAGAGAAGGGAGGAAAAGAGCAAAAATAAGAGAGGGAAAAGAGGAGAGACAAGAAGAGGGGAGAAATAACAATAGAGAAAGTGAAAAGGTCATAAGGGGGAGCACGTGAGAATGAGTTCTCAAGATGGGAAGAGGGAGAGTGTGAGAAAGAGCTTAAACAAAACAGAAAGCTCACGTGAGAAAGATGAAGCTCAAGGCTGCAAGACAGGGCAGGCATGTAAGAAAAAGCAAATATGCAGAAAAAGAGCAAGTGCATGTGAACGAATGAGGGCATGAGGACTAGGAAGTGTGTGAAAGATAACAAGGGCATGAGAAAAAGGATGCATGCAGGAAGTGGAACTCATAAGAAAACAAGAGTGCACACAAGAAAGAGCACAAGAAAAAGTGAGCGCACAAGGAAGAGCAAACACATAGAAGAGAGAGCAGGTGAAGAAGAGAAAGAAAGAGACAAGGCAGGAAGTAAGAGAGAGGGAATGCATGAGAGTAAGTGGGAGAAACCATGAGAGGGAGTGAACACAAGGGAGACAGGGCAAGAAAGAGGGCATGAGTAAGACATATCAAACGAGAAAGAGAAAGCTTGCTTGAGGAACGGTGAGCATAAGAACACAGGAAGGGGTATGAGTGCATGGGGAAGCATGTGAGTGAGAGAAGTGGAGAGTACGTGCATTGTAAATAGCAAGTGTATGTGAGGAAGAGCCAGGGAATGAGAAAGAGGGAGGGCACCAAGAAGAGTGAGGGCATGGAAAGGAGCAAGGGTGCAAGAAAGGCAGGGCACTCGAGAAAGGGAATGCACAGGAAGAGTGTGAGCATGGAGAAGAAAGTGAGCAAGAGAGCGAAGGCATGAAAAAGAGTGCGTGCATGTGCACAAGAGTGTGTGAGAAAGACCATGCAAGAAAGAGGGAAATAGAGATTAAGAAAGAGGATGAGTGGAATGGTGCAAGAAAGAGATGACATGAGGAAGAAAATTAACATGAGGGTGTAGGAAAGTGCAAGTGCCCGGTTGCAGGAAAGGCACAAGGTCACAAGAAAGAGTGCAAGGTTGTGAAAAAGAAAGTGAAGTTGCAACAAAGAGATTAGGCACAAGAAAGAGAACGAGGATGTGAGAAAAGGAGTGGGCATGAGAAAGAGCATATCACTATCCAGAAAGAGCAAGTGTGCAAGGAAAAGTCAGCACAAATGAGGAAAAAGTGTGACCATGACAGAAAGGGAAAGGGAGCAAGAGAGAAGGAGCAAGAAAGCGAGAAAGAACAAAACCCAAATAAAGCAAGTAATATTGAGAAAGAGGGAAGGTGGGATCAAGAGAGAGAGAAAGAGCATGTGAGAAAGACTGCTAAAGAACAGAGGAGAAAGTGCATGAGAAAGATCAAATGAGAAAGAAAGCCCACATGAGAAACAGTGTGAGGGCATGGGAAGGGGCGGGCACAAGAAAGGAAGGCAAAAGTATGGGGTAAAGCACATAAACATGTGAAAGTGTGGTTTCATGAGAAACAGCAAACGTCTGAGGAAGAATGAGGGTGTAAGAAAGAGGGAGGGCACAAAAGAGGGAAGTCCACAAGAAAGAAGGGGCACTCCAGAAGGGAAATGCACAAGAAATAAAGAGGGAGACAGCAAAAGAAGGAGAGATCGCACAGGTGTGGTGGTGGGGAATACAGGGAGATGGAGTGAGAAAGCAAGCATGGGGGTGTGAAAAGGATCAAGCACAAGGTTGTAGAAAGTTTGTGAGGTCACAAGAAAGTGGGAATGTGAGAAAGAGAGAGGGCATGAGAAAGTACGCCCGCATGAAAGAGTGAGCATGTGAGAAAGTGCCCATGAGAGAGAAAATGAGAAAGGAAATACAAGTGAGAGAGCGAGCACATGTGAGAGGGAATGCCCGCAAAACAGAGAACGCTCATGTGAGGAAGGGCAAGCATGAGGGCACAGAGAAGAGCAAAAGTGTAGGAAAGGCAAAAGCATAAGAAAGGGTAAGTGCTTGAGAAAGAACGTGTGCCAAAAAAGTGCAAGCATACATGAGCAAGGGTGCAAGAAAGTGCCCATGTGAAATACAAGAAAGAGAGTACAAGAGAATGCAAGAAACAAAGAGTGTGCTGGGAAAAGGTGGCATGTGAAAGAAAAATCAGGCACGAGGAAGTAAGCATGAGGGCATGAGAAAATGGAGCGAGAGGGTGCAAGAAGGGGTGTGAGGTCAGAAGAAGAGGCATGATGGTGTTAGAAAGGAAGTATCGGCACAAAAAGGATGTGATGGCCTGAGAGAAGGAGCAGGCACAACAAAGTAAGTGTGGGTGGGAAAGAGAGTGCACATGAGAGAAAAATAGAGGAAACAGAGTGGAAGAGCAAGAGAGAGGGAGGGGAGTGGGAAAGAGTGGGAGAGATCATAAGACAGCTTAAAAAGAGGGAGAGAGATCATGTAAATAGTGCAGAGAGAGTGTGTGTGAGACAGAGGTGGCTCACAAAAGAGAGATTGTGCAAGAAAAAGAAAGCATGTGCAAGAAAATGAGCATGTGGACATGAGAAACAGTGAGAGTGAGGTTGTGAGAAAGGGGCTGAGGTCATGAGAATGGGGGACATGGGGTAAGAAAGAGTGCAAGGCCACAAGACAGGGTGTGAGAAAGAGAGTGAGTGCAAGAAAGAGTAGGACAACTTGTGAGAAAGAGTGCACATTAAGATATGGCAAGCAGGTACAAGGTAGAAAGAGAACACTTGTGAGAAAGACAGCTCTTGAGAAAGCTGGAGAAAGAGTGCAAGAAAGTGACCATGAGGGCGTGACAATGAGCGACCATGAAGTCTCAAGAAAGGGAGCAAGGGCATGAGAAAGAGCATGAGGGTGCAACAAAGAGAGTGAGGTCGTGATAAGAGAAGCATGTGGGTGAAAGAGCAAAACCACGTGCAAGAAAGAGAAGGCACAATAAGATACAGCTGTGAGGGCACAGGAAAGAGACCTAACATGTGAGAAAGAACAAGTGTGCAAGAAAGAGTTTCAGTGTGTGCAAGAGATGGTGAGAAAAAGTGTCTGAAAGAGAGTGAGAAAGAGGAAGAATGAGGTGGGGAGAGGAAGGAAGAAGGAGAGACACAAGGAGTGAAGGGAGATAAAGCTCAAAAAGTGATTGAGGTAGGGACTGCACTGGAAATCAAGAGAGAGAGTATAGCAGATGGAGAGAAAGCATGCAGGAAAAAGTGAGTGTGAGAGCATGAGAAAGAACAAGAATTAGGTTAAGAGAAAGAGTGTGAGGTCACAAGAAAGGGGATGAGGTCACAAGAATGGGGATTGTCAGAAAGGAAGTAAGGACACAAGAAAGAGAGCAGATTGAGAGAAAGGGAACTAGCACAAGAAAGAGCATTATCAACTGAGAGAAGTGCATGTGAGAGAAAGGGAGCTAGATAGAGGGGGAGAGAGACAGAGAGATAAAGAGCCCCCAAGCAAGAAAGCTCTCAGGAAAGAGGGAGATATAGCTTGCCCGAGAAAGGATGGGTGTGAGGGCACAATAAAAAGGTCCAGCACACAGAAATAAGAGAGAGCAAGCATACAAGACAGAGCAAGGTTATTGTAACGGGGAAGGGCACAAAAAATAATGACACAAGAAAGGGAGTTAAGGAGCGCACACATTAAAAAGCAATAGAGAGGGAGAGATGAAGCGGGGAGACAAAAAGGGAGAAGAGGATATGAGTAGAGAAAGAAAAAGAAAGAAAGAAAAAGATGAAGTGAGAAGAGAGGGGAGGGGAAAGAGGAAGAGTGAGAAGAGAGAGAAAGAGAGGAAAGAGTGAAGCAGACAATGAGGGTGTGTAAATAAGAGAAACAGGGATTGAGGGGGAGACAGAATGCAGTAATAAGGGAGGGTGTTTAGGAAAGAGGGGTGTTGAGAAAGAAAGCGAGCACAAGGGCATAAGAAAGCGAGAATAACGCGAGAAAGGGTGCAAAGTCATGAGAAAGAGGGTAACATGGGAATGGGGACACAGGTATAAGAAAGGGTACAAGGGCACAAAAAGGGGTGCCTTGGTGCAAGAATGAGGGAATAAGAGAGTGAGAAAGCAAGGAAAAGCATGATCACGTGTGATAAAAAGCAAGTGCACTTGAGAAAGTGCGTGTGTGCATGTGAGAGATAGTGAGTTAGAGATCGGGCCAAAGCAAGAAACAGAAAGAGATGAAAACGCAAAGATAGAAAAAAAAGAGAAGGATAGAGAGGAGGAGACCAAGATATAGAAAACGAAAGAGAAAATGAGTGAGGGGGAAGAGAAAGAAGTAGCGAAATGGAGAGACGACCCAAGAAAGAGGTAATTTGTGTGCAAAAAGCAGGGAGAGCATAGAAGGGAGAGAGAATGTACACATGAGAGAGTGACTGCAAGCACATGAGAAGGAGTGAGAGGCTGCAACAAATTGCATGAAGGTGCAAAACAGGGTGTGACAAAAAGCATAGATCTGAAAAAGACAGTGACCACAAGAAAGAATATGATCACTTGCAAGAAAAAGTAAAGGTGCACAAATAAGAAATGTATGGAAAAAGAGGGAGAGAGGAAGACATGGGCAGAGCAAGAGAGCATGCAAGGAGGGCAGAGAGGGAGCAAGAAACAGGGCGACTACAGGAAATAGAGAGGTGGCACGAGAGAGAAAGTGCGTGCGAGAAAGCTATTGTGAGTGGGTAAAAAGGAGTGAGCACAAGTTTGTAATAAAACGCACAATGGCTTGTGTCAGAAATAATGTGGCGAGTAGGTTTAGGGAAGTGATTGTCTCCCTGCACTCAGCACTGGTGATGCTGCGCCTCGAATCCTGTGTCCAGTTTTGGGCCTCTCAAGACAAGAAAGACATTGAGGTGCTGGAGAGAGTTCAGAGAAGGGCAATGAAGCTGGTGAAAGGCCTGGAGCACAAGTCTGATGAAGAGCGGCTGAGAGATCTGGGGCTGTTCAGCCTGGAGAAAAGGAGGCTGAGGGGGGACCTTATTGCTGTCTACAACTACCTGAAAGGAGGTTGTAGCATGGAGGGTGTTGGGTTCTTCTCCCAGATAACAAGTGATAGGCCAAGAGCAAATGGCCTCAAGTTGCACCAGGTGAGGTTTAGACTGGATACTAGGAAAAAATTCTTCACTGAGAGGGTTGTAAAGCCCTGGAACAGGCTGCCCAGGGAAGTGGTTGAGTCGCCATCACTGGAGGTGTTTAAAAGTCATATAGATGTGGCATTTAAGGACGTGGTTCTGTGATGGACTTGGCAGTGTTAGGTTAACAGTTGGACTTGATGGTCTTGGAGGTCTTTTCCAACCAAAACGATCCTATGATTCTACGAAACAGTGCAGAGTCAAGAGAAACGGCATGAGGGCATGAGAACAAGCACACAAACATGTACAAGAAAGGACGCACATGACAGAAAGGGGCAGAAGGAGAAAGAGAGGACACAATAGCAGAAAGAGAGACCAAAGAAAACGAGAGGAAGAAATTTAAACAGAGAACAATAGACTGAGCGTGAGGGTGGGGGAAAGGGTAGACACAAGAGAAAGCAGGGGAAAGGGTGCAATGTGCGTGAATATGTGAGAAAATACAAGTACAGAAAAAGAGCGAGCACATGAGAAAGTGAGAGCATTTGAGAAAGGGAGTGCACGAGAAAGCATGAGTGTATAGAAGAAAGGGAGCACAGGAGAAAGAGAGTGAGGACTTGAGCAAGCAAGAAAAGGATGGAGGGAGTGAGCAAGGAACAGGGAGTGTGAGAGCACATGTGAGAGAGAGGTGGAAAGACATAGAGTGAGGCACAGTGCAAGAAACACTGTGTGCCTGAGAAAGCAAGCATGAGATTATGAGACTGACTGAATGTGAGACTGCAAGAAAGGATGTGAGGCTGCTGGGGTGCAAGGTTGCAGGAAAGGACATACACTTGCAAGAAAAGGCATAGTGTTGTGAGAAGGAGCATGCGACGCTGCAAGAAAGGATGTGAAAATGTGAGAAAAGGAGCAGGCACGAGAGGATGCGCGTAAGAGAAAGTGAAAGGGAAAAAGAGAAGGAAAAAAAGAGAGTGTGTGAGAAAGCAAGTGCTCAAGAAAGCAGAGCTACCATATGGAAGATAAATAGACAAAAGAAAGGATACTATTTGGCTTAAACCATAACATCAGTGCTCAACTTGAATAACTGATCTGAGGAATGTTGTGACTAGAAGTGTTGTATCCACTCTCTACTGCCATTCTTACACAGGTTTCTGAGATACAAGGTGTCAGCACTTCTTAAGTATCTGAAATTTTCCCATTTCATTAGTTCCATTACTAACGCTGTTGTTCACTGCCAAAGAAGGTAGGATCTAGTCTTTAAGTATGTGTACTTTATGAAATGGAGCCTCATAAAACAAACAAACAAACAAAACCAAACAAACAAACAAATTGAAAAGCCTGTTGTGTGAGCTAGGCGTACAATTGTCAAAGATGACACCATCTGAGGAGATGCTTCTGCTGCTTCTAGGACTAAATGCTACCAAACCAGTAAAAGTACACCCTGTCAGAAAAGATAATAATTCAGGACAGGATTAACTGATTGTGTTCGAGGTGAACTGGTGTTAAGCCCAGTGTGCATATCTTGGATATATCATTTTTTTAGGCAGAGTATCAAAATAGATGGTTTGGCAACATAATTTCTTGCAATCCATGCAGAAGCAGTGCTTGATTTGGGCAACTCTCTGTATATTGTCCATAATACAAACAGCATTGTTCTGGTTTAATTGTCTGACATGCTGAGGACCATAAGGTGGAAAAGACACTGCAAATTCAGGGTCTGAGGTTTACCTTTTTACATGATACATCTACAAAAGAAGCCACATTTGTGCTTCTGATAGTTTTGTAAATGGAAAAGGGACACAAGGTTTTGAAGGCACATCTAATTTGTCTGCAAATCCCTTGAGACCAAGGCAATGAGTCTGACACAAAATTAATCTCAGTTGAGAAACCAAATCATTCTAAAGTCAACTCAGGACACAAAGTACTGCTGGGGAAATACACCATGCTGGAACACTCATCCTAGGAGATCAAAGGGCTCTTGGGTGGCGACAGATTGGAGTAATTTCTGTCTACCTCCCTGGGAAGGGCAAAGTCCCGTCCAGGCTCCAAAGCCCTCACATCCCTCTTGTGACTCTTGAGTATCTTCAGCCTCCACATCACCTCTTGCTAGACTGGCCCGTAACATTGTGTCTCTCATGCTAAAAATATGTCTCAGTTTTGAGGAAAGGTGTGAAAGCAAACCCACAGAGAGTCAAATCCAACAGCATAAACTGATGTTCCTTTAACTTACACACTAGTACCACCACTTTGGATCATCCAGAAGTCTGGTTCTACTCTTGTCATTCCCTCAGGTTGTAGCTTACTTCAACCACTCTACCCTGTAGGGTAGAAAACTATTTTCTGTGCTATAAAACAATGTATTTCCAAAATATATGTGTATGTACACACAAGCACACACCCATTGCAGTGTGAAGTCTTGTCAGTCAGCCTATGTAAGGAAAAAACTTCCATGATAATACTGTTTTTTCTGAAAGCTCTTTTTGTTCTGTCTGATGATAGTCTAGACTTCTCTTCCATGCTTTCAGGTTTAGCAGTTACTCCAGATGTTCACTTAATGTAAAACAGCAGTGATTTATATTCATCAGTGGCTATTTGCATCTGAGAAGGAACCCGCTCCTCTAGTGTCTTTGAAAGATGTCTTCAGAGCCTAATTATTTTGTTGCTGTGCATCACTTCTGACTTGCTTCTCCTGAAGAGAAAAATACCCTCATATTGATATTTCAACCATTTTGTTGCCAGCCTTTTCACAGTCACAGGCTGACAAAATAGCTAGTGTACATACTTGGATCACCAGCTTATTTCCAAGCTGGACAATCTGATTACAGAAAGCAACTGCACTGCATGGCATGCGTAGGGAGGACTGCACAGGGCTCTGAGTTTTATTAAATACATTAGTGACCTATGAATTATCTTTAGATCTTGATAATTTGTGAGATATTTTGCCAGTTGCTCGGAAGATTACCGTGGCAGACAGAATGGCTCCCGTAGAAAGCGTGTGTGGAACTAAGGTTATCTTCTTAGCAGCAATCTTTAAACAGAACCAATTATTTCATTACAGAAACTATCATGGCACTAGCTTTCACTTGTCTGAACCATCCATTATTACTGCAGTCATTATCTCTCCCACAAAAACTCCGGTTTTTGCACACCTGGTTTAATAGAGAAACTGCAACTTGACCCACTCTCACGCACACAATCGAACTTGCGTTTTGTCTAAATGTGGATTTCTCAACTGATGCAATGCTCAACATCTTTTTAAAAAGAGAACCACATAGAAAGTAAGAAGCTGCCCCAATGGAACAATAAAATATTGACACAACAGTTCTGTCCCAAAGAACTGCAGGAATTAGTATTTTCAAGCTGTTACAGACTGTACCACAAAGCCATTGTTAACTTTGAACAAATACACAGGTATTCACATTGAACTATGATCAAAAGTGTCATTGAATTCCCACGGAGTTATTTTTTATGAATGACTCTTGCCACAGAATCCTAAAATACCACTGCATTTTACTTTAAGTACTCCAAAACAGCTTTTAATCCTTATGATCTGGAGAACACCAATACTCTTCACTAAGATCGCATTAGCAATCAGGAACAACAGTTTACACGAAGTAGCTCCCCTATTTGAATTTGTGTCTCTGCAGTCTGAATATTTATTTTTATTTTTCTTTCTAAACATACAGGGAAGATATACCAAATGTCTGGACAAAAGATGAAAAATGGGCAAACAATTCTGCTGTGCTTGTAAATACAGCAAATATACTAGCCTAATTACCACTTCTAATACTGAGAATTGGTATTGGCAGATGGTTAAGCTTTAAAAACAGAAACAGTTTCCCTGGATTTCCTATCGCGATTTACCTGTTCATCCTGACCAGTTCTCTCAGGGTAAAGAAAGAAAGGGGAAAAAATATAAAAAATAAAAAAGAATAGGGTCTTCAATCAGCTCCTCTGTCTGTGAGTAAATATTGCCATACGACTGGATTAGCCCTGATGACTACGTATTCATGCTCGGCTAATAGAAAACTAATGCTTGTAAAGTTCTAGCAGTTCTCCCATACTACTTAAAAAGGAAAAGAGATACTGCTGTCTCAAAAACAAAACAAAACAAACTAGTTTAAAGCAAATTATAGCATACATATATATTGCAATTTTAACATACACAAGATATTTTACTGTGTTGGGGTCAAATGCCCCATGCTTAAATCTGCATGGTTTTGTGATAGTCACAGTTCATTTATTACATGATTTTTACTTAATCTTATTTTTACTGAAGCATATTTAGCTATGTATAATCTCTCATCCATAAATTTTAGTCTCTGCTAGAGAGACTCACTGTCATTACACAACCCTTGCACAGTTTGTGATATAACACTTTGACGTTTTCCATCCAAGCATAACCACCAGTTCAGTTTATCAACTCTGCAGCTAGCTAAATAAAAACATGTCTGTATACTCACCAGAGAAAAACAGAAAAGATTCATGTTGTTATTGCGATCCTTTCCAGCACCCAAAATTCTCCTCCACAAACTCCGTCCGCACAATGCAGCTCCTCCTTGCTGTCCCAGCTGTTTGTACATCTCTCCCTGGAGATTACTGCAAGATAAAATCCCTGCAATAATCCACTGGATTCAGAGCCCATTATCAAATGAGACAGGCTTCCCCGGGCCAGTACAAACTGTTTTCTGAATTAAAGAACAATGTTTACCAACAAAACAAAAGCATGGTCTGAATGATTATGAACTCAGAAGTGCTCTCTTGCAGGCTGCTGCTTCCATTTAGTTTATCATCTAATAGAAATAAAACTCTTTATGCCTAAAACCACTGCAACATACAGCTAACTCCAAGGTAAATCTTCTCAGCTTGCTGGGATTATCAAAAGACACTCAGAAATTCTTGGAAAACACCGACTTTCTATACAGATTAATTACTTTACGAAATTCAATAATGATTGTTGAATACATTTTGAATGGAAGAACCTTACTTAAGGACCTTGGAAAAGAAACCTATGTGGCACAATCAAACTATCTAAACACAAACAAACAAACAAACCACAAATAAACAAGACCAGCCAACCAACAAAAACTCACACTCTAGACCTGTACACTAAGAATAATTAGCAAACTGATGTCTGACATGTTGACTGTTTGATGATGCAGGTTAGGACTAAACCAATTTTGTTATTAGAAAACAAGGCAAATCTGGAAATTAAAAAATTTGGAGTATTCAAAACTGACCCATGGGTTATAAAGAAAAGTATTACAGTCTATACGGGCAGGCAGGTGAAGGGTAAGCAATTGTAAAGAAAAACAGTAGCCTATGTCACTAGCTGGTATAAATCAGCAAAATTCCAACACCCATAGTAGAGTAGAACTACTGCCTGAGGAAGAAATAATGATGAAAGTACTGTGAATATGAAATTGTTTCAGATTATGAAATACCTGAAATTAGACTGGTTTTGGAATAATGTTGCTTCCCAAACCACAATTTATTTCCCACAGCTCTTACGTGGATGCTATAATATTGATATTCGGTTACACAAACAAGCAGCAATTGGTACCAAAGAGATGAGCTGAAATTCAGCACAAATGAAAAGATAGTGTCATTTTGTGACCAAGATCTTGATTTCCTTTCTTTGGGCCCAGAGCTTCATGTTTGCAACTGTCAAGCACTTGGAAAAAACAAAAGCACAAATCTGATGCGCAAAGTAGTATGAAAATACTGATCAATATGGAGAATTGCCTTTTTTTTTTTTTTTTTTAAATGCTTATTTACACGAGTAGCTATCTGGAAAACCCCAGAAAGACTGTGGAGCTACTAAAATGAGAATATATAATAAGGAACCAACACCTAAGTAAGTAATAGCAATGTGTTTTACATGCAGACTGATTTAGTCTCTTGATTTTGGATTGTGCCTTTTGAGGGGGTTTTGATATGCTTATTTACTCTGAAACCTTTAGGAGGAAGTTTCTTAATTGTATACCACAGATTCTTAAAGTAAGAGTGGCTAGGAAAGGACAGATTTTATACTGAGCTATTTGGTTTTCATTTTGCTTTTATTCATAGACATGCAGAAAAGAGAATTATTTAAGAAAAAAAAAAAAAAAATAAAATATAAAAAGCAGCCTGTATCTACACTTACAGACATATACATATATGGGAAGTAACTAATGCAGAGCTGTACAAGACAACCTTCTGTAAAGAGAGATAAATGCTCATCTGGAAACTTTCTAGGGCATTGGGCCAGCTCTTGTTTTGGTTGTTCTTGCTTCACCATTTGGACAGGTGCAATTCATCACATCAGGCTTGAAATCTCACGAGCTAGGCACTATTACATTGGAGCAAAATGTGAAAAATAGAGTCAGGCTTTTCACAGATACAGAGATGGAGACTGGAGCTGGGAGTTATACCAGCTTGGACCCTGTGGATGTGCCTCCTGAGTGCATGCCCTAGATGACTTGTTTGACTTCCTTCATTCTATAAAAGGCAGAACTCCAGAACTCACTTGCTCTCATTTCACACCCTGATGCATCCATCCTCTTGTTTCCAGCTGTGTCAGCTCTCTCCATACATCTGTACTGAAGACAACAGGGTGACAGCATTGGGTGAAAGTTATTCAATCGTGTTTAAAATATCCAATATCCCACTTGAGAAACAGAGAAAAGTAACCTACTCTGATTTCTATTCAGCTGGGCTAATAGCTTTACAAAAAGTAGTTTTCAGTGAACACTTCAAGTGGGATGCAAAAGCACTGCTGTAGATATTCTAGATGGAAGCCACTAAAACCTTAAGATTAAAGAATGCAAATTTATTATTATATGGTTCTGAGTACCTACAGTGTTAAGACTCCTCTTATGAAAAGGTAACATTTTAAACCTCTACTAATTCACTGACATAGCCATCTGTAACAGTCAAGCTTGTCGGTAAGCCTAGACTATAAATGACATTACCCATCAGGTTCCAGTCCTAGGCTGATATATAAACTACCAATTGTGAGGAAATTTCTAATAAAATAATTAAAATAATATGCAACAGCTTGTGATTGGTTGATCGGGATGAATAGTATAAATAAAATACTCAGCAAGAGTTCTTAATACCATGTTATATCACAGCTGTCCATGTAAAAATGTGAGCTTTGAAAATAATTTTAAAAATAGTAACTAAGTAGACCGAATTTGAAGGTAACATCAGTATTGTGAAATCTATGCACATTTTCTCTGATATAAATAATTTGCAGCAGCAGCAGCATACCAGAACAGCAAATCCACACTATAATGAGGGCAGAGAAGTCAGTTTTATCAAACACTAAACACTTGAACTTTCACTTCCTAGGTCTAATCTTGCACTACTGTTAGCATTTAATTCTGCTACAAGATCTCTACATTTTTGGGCTCTGCATCCTTGCAAATAGTTCAGACACGTTAAAAAGAAAAAATGCCCACGAATCAGGACTTTCATATACAGAGGTTTCTATTCCTGCACAACGAAAAGATTTCGTGGCTGAGATCTCTAGGCATCCTTGGCCTCTTCAGGAGACCAGGTTTCATCTGTGCATTCACAGTAAGCAGCAACCCATAATCTAGCCTGGCATACAAGCAGTTAAGGTTGAAACGTGACTGAGGTACTCACAATTCCTCCTCGGCTCCAGGCCCCCAGTGCTATGCTTGTCATTCTGCTGGTGAAGTTTCATCTGTGACTATGAGAACTCACCAGCAGAGCTGTGCAGCTCACAGGTTTCTTCGGTTTGCTGGACAAAGGAAAAATAATGTGTTAGTAGTTGTTAACCCGGACACATTTCAGTAAACCTAGAATTAATATTTGGCCCTTTTTTCTTCTCCCTTCCTTTTTTCCTCCCACAGCATATCTATCCTTAATGAAAAGATACATTTATTTTTCCTCTAGTCATCTTCTATTGGTCATCTGAGCATCTTCATACAGATTTAAAACTTAGAGTAACAATGCTACTGTCTCATATAGTGCGAGAGCTAAATATATAACTAATCATATGCTAAGTGATCACATTTCTCTATTCACTCCACATAAAAGGCTTAAAGGCTGAATTATTTTATCATGAGTTCAGGGTAAACACAGTGCATTGCTACTGTGCTCCACAGGCTATCTTGGTGGAAACTGGGAGGTTCAGAATACAAGTCAGTTAGACGCTTCCTCTTGGCTCTCCCATTTCTTTGGAAAGAGAATGACACTTTCAGCAAGTGGCAACTCAATACACCACCTATTTTCTAACGTGTGAAGGCAACCATGTAGGTGCACACTGGATAAAACCTCTGCCTCATTTCACCTCTTTCTGTTCACTTAAAATAAGCAGATGACAAAGCAGTTCCGAGTAGAATGCTTTCTTCGTTGACTCACAACCCATGACCAAATGCTCTATGAGAAGCCATCATTTGAACTTAGGAAACTGCTATTATAGAACAAGTTTAAAATTTTATATCATGAACACCCCCTGAAGATACTCCAAATGGTAGAAAGCTCCATTTCAGACCACAAACATTTGATACTCCTGAATTAAGTGTTCCAATCATTGGCTCTAAATTACATCTACTTAATAGTTTGGAAAGGACTGATGAAGTATTAACTAAAAATCTGATTCTTTAAACATTATTGATTTTTTTTTTTCTTTTAGATTCTGCTTCAATTTAGAAACAGCTTCTTCATTTCTTCCTTTTACATTCAGCAGCTAATTACAAATTGGTAAGGAAAGAGCTTCATAGCCCCCCTTACCCCTGCCAAATTGCAGTATTCCCCTCCTCCTTTGACAAAACAATTATACTGATGCAATGATCAGTTCAACACAGCAGCTTTTACACCTTTGCAATAATGATTTGCAACAGAGTTCACCTCAGTTAAAGGTTTGTTTAAGCTCACTCATCATAAATAGCCATAACATTTACCTCAGCCCAGAAAATCAAGCGAATAAAGACATGAAGAGGTAATATTCTATAACTCAAAATCAAACAGGTAAGTAAAATGCTTTTACAGTTCCCAGAATCCCAGGGAAAGCCTGTGTCTCTTAAAGTCGATTGCAAAATTCCTATCAAATTCAGTGCAATCAGAATTTCATGCACCTTCTGCTGCTCACTGATCACATTTAATCACAACATCATAAAAGTACATGGTGTTTCCCATACAGTTCATTGTAATATTCAGCCTTGAGGATAACATTCCTTCTAGGATAAATAATCACATTGTTCTTTCCCTTTCCCAGAAGATTTATTTTTTTTCGGCATAGTTATATCTTAATCAAAGGAAAAACTGCACTTGTGATCTACAGAGGAAATGTGTATTTCCTAAATAGGAGGGCCAAATGCTCTGCTCTATAATTTTAATGGAACTCAATCAATCTGGCCCACACATTTTTTTATTGCTATCTAGCACTATACTACAGTTTAGAGCGAAAACTGCTAACTTCTATCGTCAGGCCAATTTATGTATTATCAGACAAAACTGATGTCTACAGTGAATTATGGGTATAGGAGTCATTATCTTCCAGGAGCACCTTGAAAATGAGATGTCTAATCTCAATAATGTAAGTTTCTTGGTTAAATAAATCCCCTGTGCTTAGTAATTCTGCACATTTATAGAAGAGATGTCACACCCCCCCACCTCCTTAGACTTTGAAAACATTTTAAAGCCTCAAGGGGATTTGAATCCTCACTAAACAGAATTGATTTCTGTACTGATTATTTAGTAGTCTTAATCACACAGTTCATGCATTTTTGTTATGTAATGGACTGGGAAATTCAAAGAACCAGCCTATTTTGCAAACATCTAGCTTCCCATCCTCCTCAATTCCCTTTTACTTTAATGGGTATTTTTTTTTTTTTAATATCAAGATGACAGTCTTATTAAGTACACCCTGCTTGAAACAGCTCCAGTCAGCACTGCCCTCTAAGTTTGTAGCCACCTAGAGCTTTTGTGAGCATTTAAGAACAGAACTTGGAAAGGCTAACAGAGGTTTTCCAATGCAATCTGCAAGAAAGGTTGCCTCTCCACTTTTGCCTGTGAGAATTCAGGTTAAGGACTTCAGTCATCTATTTCTTCCTTGAGAGCCTGATCCAAAGCTAAATGAAAACAAAAGGAATCCATCTATCGATCTGAGCACTTCTGGCAACTTAAGACAGGGTTCCTCTGCCAGTTTACATGGTAAGTTGGATGCAGCCTGAGGACAGTCTTCCCAACCTGACTTGCACCCACTCCCTGTGGCCACAGGCACCCACTCATGTTCCCACACACCACGTTACCTCCAGGAGTTACCCACAGATGGCTGCTGACAGCCCCGAGCTCCAAGCGAAACAGAAGGAGCCAGCTGGCTCACGCAGCCACCCACCCGCACCTAGATGAGTAGATTCTGAGCAGAATGTGTAATTTTGTCCATACCACCATCTTATCTGCAGTTTTCTGGGCTGGAACTGGTTCACAGCCAGCCAATTCAGACTTGCATCTGCCTGTATTTGTAGACACAACATCAGATTTAAAATATTCTTCTGACCTTTATGAGTCTGAGACTCTTATGTCCTGTCTCTGCTCTCACCCTCATACAAATCAGGAGTAATTCACTGGAAGACAGTGAAGCCATAGCAGCATCTAGAAGAGAAAAACTAAAGCCTAACAATGTCATTCGTGAGCTCCTGGTTTATGTTTTAGTTTTCTTACCAGTTTTGTGTGAGTCTCATCTTCTTGGAAATGAAAAGTAGGGACTCAGACATTCCTCATTCAGTTTTCATGCATTTTATGGATCTTCAGCTAATTTAGATACGTACCTGTTGCCAGCAGCCTGTTCTTTTACAAATAATTCCAAATAAATTCTTCTGTACAAGCACCACATTGTGACCACACTAATTCTGACTTAGAGTCAGTAGCTTTTTAAAACCGTCTTCCTGATAAAAAAGCAAATCAGAGAAGACCAGCAATCCATATTAGTTCTATACTAAAGGCCATACAGTTGCTGTTGTGTCAAATAAAGGTTTTCTCTAACACTCTGCAACTTAGGTTTCAATCTGTAGCTAGTAAAATACAGTTATAAAACCTAATGTTCTAGACCAGTTCTGAAGTGTGAGTACCAACGCATCCAGGAAGTACAAATTGCTTAAAAGACAACCGTCTAAACACTTTAGGACTGCGAATATATAGCCAGGAACTGGAATCAACCACATAAAATAGTCCATGTTGCAGCAAGAAATACGCGTGGCTATACAGAGCACTTCTTTCCACCATACAGTTTTACAGAGTTCAACAGCTCCACACTGTTTGCACAAGCCCTTTATATTCTTTAGAAGTTACTCTGGATAACCCTTTAGTTGGTAGATAGTAGAAGAGCTTTATGTTTTTCATCTAGGTTATGTCAGCTTGTCCAGTGTCACCAAACAGTTACAGCCATGTCGCTAATTTTTGCGACAGTGCTATTTTTCAGAGGCAAGGATACATCAACTGACACAGCGGCAATTTGAGCTGTTTACATCCCTGTGCATGTGATTTGCAGAGCCTCCAGCTTGGAGTGTCCTCGGTTTTGACTATCCATGACCCTGCTATACTGTCTTACTGCTTCTCCATGTGTTATCACACCTTCTTTCACTTCTACAAACATACCATGCCATGTGGGAGAAGAACTGTATTTGCCTCTTAGGGATCCTTTAAAAAAAAAGTAGCAGTCCTCATGCCCTATGGCAATACATGCCTTTATGCACCTGCAAAATATGCCCCGTCTGTACCCACTACTGGAGAAATTACTGGCTTTATTAAGGTAATCAAATGTGCAGAAGAGGCTAATGTTAAAGAGAAGAAATCAGTACACTGCCGTCAGGACATGTTGCAGGAACAACACATAGGATATCAGTGTGTTCTAAATTATTTGGGGAAAACAAAATTTAAACTTGATTATCACATGCCAGCAAAAAAAATTGAATCAGTTACACACTGTCTGCATCAGTCACATTAAACTCAGGCTTATACAGTAAGAACTGTAGATGCCATCTGCAGCCCTAGAATAACCTTGGCAGCATACCAGCACATATTAATTTCTGTGGAGAACAGCCTTGCTTGCTGTAGCTGAGTCCTCATGGTACCTCAGACTGCCAAATTGTCTCAGAGCTAGTAACTGGATATTATCACTCATTTAAATCCATCCTAGTTAAACAAGATGCTTGGAGCTGGCAGTTCCTGAAACTTTATTAAAGGTTGAGTAGATAGCCTTTCTCACCCCCCGGCCCCAATTTAGCAGAACATGATTACCTCAGGCAACTCACCAAAAGCTTATGATGGATAACTTGAAAACGGGAACATACATGAAAAAAAGGTAGAGGGAAAAAAAAATGCTGTCGAGGAATTTTCAGTTTTGTTCTGCTTTAGGTAGAACAGAGTCTTTCAACAGGAGAATTAATATCATCCTAATGAATTATAGACCTATTGAGAGGGGAGACAGAGAGGAAACTGCACAGCAGCATTTCTGTATTTGCATAGGAATTTCTACCTGAATAGTCTAACTTCTTTCAACTTCTGAGAAAAAGGAACAATCAAGACAGTTCTTGAAGAAGACTGGCATCCACAGATCTGCAAAAAAGGTACAGACAAGAGATACAGTTACAGTTCAAAGACTTGTACATCAAAGAGTGACCCATCCCCCTGTGACTCCCCATGCTCTTATTTCACTCAAATTCTTCAAAGTAGGATTCAATGGAATGGATGACTTTTTTGTCCTAGATAACCATGGAACAGGCAAGATTTACTCTATTGAATCCAGATGTGGTTCAACAACCTGTTATCCTAATAACACACGAAAGAAAACACCTCTGTATGCAGAAAGTAATGTCCACAAATAAGCTCCAAATGCCCATCAGGAATAGCTTAGTGAACCACACACATGCTGGTTTGGTGCTACAAACCTCTAGAAGCAGTTTTACCCAGTATAGTGTACAAGTAGGACTGCAAAAGTGGCTCTGCTAGACGTACATTCCCACCTCCACTGTGGGCACCCACATTATACCGTTATTTTCAGATCTAAAACTTAACAGTCTTTAGCACAGTTATACTTTGAACCTCCCTACAACAGGAAAACCAGTATAGTCCCCATGTTATCACACAGCTGAGCCTATTGTCTGGATCACTAAAAAGCATAATCATATACATGTGATCTAGTAGTCACTGATGATGGGATGTCCGAATCCAAATCACTGATTTTCAAATCTCTAATTTAAGTTACTTCCTCACTCTTCAGGTGCTTAAAGATACTTAGAAATGAAAAGTCTGACTGTGAAGAAATACAGATATTGTAAAATTCTTGATCCTATAGACCAGCTAGACAGCTACTCTACATTTAAGTTAAATCATAACATGGATGCGTAATTTGTGCATTTATTTTCCATGTCACCTCAGTGATTAATCTGACTGCTTTTGTCAGACCAAATTTACTTGAAGAAGCTTTGTAGAGAATAAGGGTAAAGGAGTGGACAGAACTTGCCCCTCCTGCTGCCTCTTACCCAGCAGCCCACTGACTGCAGCCCAGCAATTGCAGCATCCTTTCTCACTATGGGAGTTGGGGTTCAAATTCTCTTGTGATTTCTTCAGCCACCAGGTGAGAGACCTTTTCCTTCTGCAGACTCTTGAATTGGCTCTTCTACTTTATACAGACTAATTATATACCAGCTGAGCTAATGGGGGGTGGGTACGTGTGCGTACATGTTTGCGCATGACTCTGGCCTCGTTGCTAGAGCAGTCACTTGACAGGGGATACAACTGGATTCTTCAGGCCCAGCTTCAATAGACATTAAATACTGATTTAGTTCACTGAAGCAGAAATGAAAATTGTTGCAGCAAGTAAACTAAAATGTTTTGGATGACTGGCTATAGGTGCTCAGGCAAGAAGACTGCAGAAGACAGAAATCCGAACCACACTTCAGAATTGTAGATTTGTGTCCTGAGCATCCAGCGAAAATACTTGCTTGTCCTCAGAATGAAAGTGGAAACAGTTTAATTCCGCAGTTAGTTTGTAAACTGTGCAGTGTATTTAGTACAATTGCCAGTCTGTAATCTTCTTTATTATCTCTAATGCATGACTTCTGGAGGTACGAAAGTGGGCATGCAGCTGCTTCTTCCACCAACTCCCTCTGCTTGCTGCCTGCTTCCTTCCTCCGGTCTCTGGAAATCTGCAGGAGAGAAATTGTCAGGGTGAGGGAGGAACCGTCTCATAAAGCCAGTGCAAAACCAAATACCGTGAGCTGATTGCTAGTAGCTTGGTGCTGTGTGTAGCACTAAGCACAGGGAAGTCAGACCACATTGTCAGCAGCACCTTGCTGTAAAAACTCACTTGGATTGAGCGGATACAGGGAATCTTCTTTGAGACAAAATGATATGACATGAAAATTGATTAGGAGAGGATAAATGTGTATGCATATGTCGTAGCCCAGAGCTGGAAACTCATACTGCTACTATGAGTGGTGTTAGCTGCAGCCATAGCTTTTCTGGATGCCAGTGTTCACTTACTTAAAGAAGATATAATATTTATCTCACACACAGCAACTGAGGCATAATATGTTATTAAGGGATTAGATAGTCAAAAAGAAAAAAACACAAGATGAGGGCTGGAATTATTTTTCTGAGTATGACTAACAACAATTTCAGCCACTGTTGGAGCTGGGTTATTCATCTGTTCATGTCCAAACATCTCTATATACTGAGCAGTGTGTCTGCTCACGTGGTCTCAAGCAGTCCAGAGACGTTTCCTCATCTTCAAAAGGTATCCTACAGTTGCACGTCACCTGTTGATTTTATATTAATCTTAGTAGTGGAAGATAAGCTGAGTCCAGCCTAGAAAAAGCCAGTGGGAGTAAAGATGAATAGAACAAAAGCTAGGAGATGATATACAGATCTGGTAGCAAACGCAGTGGAAACAGTCAAAAATACCAGTAACAGAGAGATTCATTACAGCTGTCTGTGAGAGGTCCAGGATTTCATGCAGAATCCTACTGAGTTTGACAGAGAAATCGTATAGAAAAATTTTTAATTGACTTACTACCTTCAGGTTGAAGTGCATACTCTTGAGGCAGAGAAGTACATACATAAGTATGTGTGTACATACAGAATTCCACTAACTGGTTTAAAATAACATCTAGAAAACCCTGCAAGTATAGATCTGCTGCTTGCTTGCTTTCTTTCTTATTAAAAACCATGTTATGTTAATGAGTTTATTTACAAACTGAACAAGAACTCTGTGATGTCATCTATTTTACAGAAAATCACAGTGAACTTGCCACTTGAGCATTATAACTTTGGATTTGTAGAAACTCAGAAGTCATTGAAAAACTAATTCAGTCATAAAGCTCTGCTAAATCTAAGTGCACAGCTTAAACAGAAGTGTCTAGAAAAAATACCAAAGCACACAAGTGAAAACAAACATGAGGGGGATATAATTACAAGGGATAAAGAGACTTTGGTTGTAATCTCTTGCATGTATTGGTATTATCAGCTGAATCTTTGGATAGGTCTCATCTGAAGTCTGCTAAACATTAATGAGGGTATTTCTTTTGATTTTAATAGGTTCTGAACTTAATCCTAAAACATTTTGGTTTTGTGACAGGAAGCTCGGTATACGAACACAGACCTTGTATGACATGAAGTATCACAAAAAGTGTCTCAGTATTCTTTATTTGTAATGCAGCAAAAATAACCTTTTTAGAAATACAGACACTCACCAGTGTATTTCTTGGGTCCATGCATTTAGACTTTGGCTTGGATGTACTATGATCAATATTTCCAGGTGAAGCAATTAATTTCCTCTGTTTGGCATGTGAATAAAACTCTTGCAATGCAACTTTGACTTTCATTTTACTTGCAGTCTATTATTGCTAATGAAAAAAAATACTTCCTAGCTTTTCTAATGTATCAGCTAGATAAATTGTTAACACTTAAGAACTCCCCAGGCGGTAATGAATGACACAGTTTTCTGTGTTATCCCTGATAAAGTTTAGGATATGGAAAGCAGTTTAATCCTCTTTCTATACTCTCCCATCTGTGCTTTAGAGCCACCATAGTAAATTACTACATACTGAGGCACTGCTTCAGATGCAATTTCATATTTTCAAAGCTGAGATAATTTTACTCCACAGTATATTTTTTAATCTTTGTAAAAAAAAGTAAAATGTTTAAGGAAGCCAGGTCAGATAAAACTGTTGCATTTAAGAGACGGATGGTAGTTTTCAGTGAAGTAGACTTTTTTTAAAGGTTGCTTGGAATACAGAGCTAAGCCAAACTAATCACTTTGTTTACAGAAAATCAGCAATGCAAAGTGTTAAGATTTAACTCAATTGTAATCCTTTGTTAATTATAAAACACTCTTTATGCAGGAATAGATGCTGACAAATATGGCTTGAGGCACTCTTTTAATTGTACCTTAAATATGCAATTGCTTATGCCTAATGTCTTCGATTCTGCTTTCATGTTGCAGAATGAATTTACTTGGTGCAGTTTTGTCATTAACCTGTTCGGTCACGGTTAGGGCTCATTTCTTTCTCTGTGAGGGAAGCTTAAGTTTTGTGTTGGATTTCTGCACATAACACCAGATGTACATTTTGCTGCTGTTTAATCATTATGGATAAAGGGACTGATATAGTATCTATTGGAGTAAATTGACTGACTCAGTTCAGAAGCTGAGCATAAACAGCTGCTCCAAGAGCAGAAGTGAATATAGAGGTGGAGAGACTGATTTAATAAACTTCTCTATCTTGCATTTTTCTGCATCCACATAAAAACCTACATTCAATAACACCACAGAAATCCAGTCAGTCCAGTGTCTTGCTCAGGTCACCATATGGTTGTGGAACAGCTGGTTAATGTTAAACCTTCACAAAACTGAGATTATACTTACAGGAAGCAGCAGATACTTCGAAGAATCTGCAGCCACAGTGCCGCATCTAAGACAGACAGCCACAAACCATCAAAACACTCTGCTAGAGAAAGAAACCCTCCATAACCCTTTGTTACATTGGAGTTCAAATTGACATCTTACTACCTATTTTATGTCCTGGCACTAACCTGAAGACTACAGGCCATCCCACCTGGTGACCTAAACCCAGATAGACAAACACCTGTCACCTCACAACCAGATTACGGCAATCCAGCACTTTCTCTGAGATGTGACAGTTGCTTCTAAGACTATTGAGGCGTCAAACCTGAGCAATGTGTTTTCCTAGAGCCAAAGCAGTGGCAGCAGTATGGTCACACTACAGAGTAGTGGCTCCCTTCCTTCTCTCTGTCCCCAAAACCAACCCAGCTGCTGCAGATATACAGGGGTCTGGAAGGTACCCTGCTCTATCCTATGGCGAAATAGCATGTCCATGCTCCAGAGGAACATGCATACCTGACAAGGCAGCAGGAAAATAAAAACCATAAGGGATCTGTGGATTTTTCTGCAGGAGCAGGTAACCCAGCTCTGCAGAGGTCTGCCTGCTAACATGGAAACAGAACTGCTTAAGGCTGCGTATGCCAAGAAGAAACTCCTCCTGTTTAGTTGATTTGCTCTAGGCCTTCATTGCCACACTGCTGGGATTGCTAAGGAAGAGGATCCCATCTTCACCACCCTACCCACTCGTATCTGCTTCTCCAGTGTGGTGTGCAGTGGGCAGTGAGAGGTGAGAACCTCAAGTGGCAAACAGGGATTTGTGCTCACCAGTGGGAAAAGTGACACCAGGAGTTGAAGACAGATTGGTAGCAGTGGAAAACTAGCCAGTATATCTAAATTATAGTTGCACATTGCTGAAAAATAGTGAAGCGGCACAGCTATGCTACTGTAAGGAGAAGAGTTTTGGAAAGCTCATGAAAAAATAGAAATACCAGAATATAAGGTGTTCATGTGGTCTTAAGTCTGCCCCTTTGGGTAGCTAGTGTGATGCTATTGATATTGACAGTGATCCACACAGGAGACGCAGGGAGAAGGTCTAAAGCCTGCCTCCAGGAGAGAAGGAAAGCTCACTTTAAAGCCGACGCCTCAAGAGGCAAGAGAATGAGTTACCTTGAGCCCAAGAAGGTCAAAGAATAGGGAGAACTGCTGCAACAGCCTGCTTCCCCCCTGTTTTTCCCCTGCTTCCCCCTCGCCCCTGTCCCAATGCCCTCCCCAGGAAGGCAGGTGGCAGCCTGTGGGGTTCTGCCTCCCGCACAGCCCAGCTCCCCAGGGGCAGCATCCAGCTCCCCAGACACCCCCGGGGGCTCTGAAGAACCAGAGGGGAAAACAAAAAAAGGAGGAAGAGGTAGAGAGAGGATGGGGACCTGGATACTCTTCTGTATATTAACCTGGACGTTGTTTAGTAAAATTAAATGACAGATGCTTCTCAAGGGCATGACAGTTTGCAGAGGCCTCCTTGAAGCAGGGGAACAGCTAAAGCCTTCCAGCTGAGGTCGACAGATTTTCTGATAACAGAAAATGAAGCAATCTGAAAATATGCTCTTCCAGCTACAATCAGTTACAGGTTGATCATACTATGTTTCATAAATGCCAAAGCAAGCTGTCCTGACATCGTTAGTCCTTTATTTAAGACACTGGTAGAAGAAGAGCTAATTCTTTATGAATATACAAAGTGCTGTTAGGACAAACAAAGCATGAAAGCAGATTGATAAGAACACTCTTAATAACCTGATCCAAAGACAATTCATGGTTTCCAGTCCTGACTTTTTTTTTTCCCACTTTTCGTGGCTATGATACTACTTGAATACGTGTTATTTATTCTACTGCTGTATGCAATAACGATTTAGAGGTATGCCAACAGAAAGTAAGCAGGCTTCTGAAATGGCTAGCTAAAAATTAGCTAGTTTTTATAACTTGCTGATAAAATAATAGAAATACTGTACTTGATTTAGTAGAAATTCAGTTTATGCCTTGGATACAAATATAGAACAAGACACATTGTTTTCCTAATGGAACAATAGAATTAGCTAACCTTTTAGTGAATTCGTGTGTTAAGTTGGAAATCTTGATAAACAAGGTAACAGATATTTTGGAACTGAGCATTCATATTAGCTGCTAAGGAAGTAATGCTGGGATTTCTGAGATGTGGAAAACTACTGCTTGAATAATACTATGACTCTGCAAACATCATAATATAGGAGGGATGTAAATAAAATACTAAATATATAAAAAAATAGGTATTCAAAGTATATTCTGGAGCACCAAGCCAATAGATGGAACACAAACTCCATCATTTAGGCACAAAAACAGCAGATGCTTCAGTCATAGAAGGCTCTGTTTCTATAAAACATCTTTGTCAAGTCTTGGGAAGGCACAGAAATCCCGACTGGGATATAGGATATGTGGGATATGTGTCTTCTTAATAGTACGGAACATTAATACTAAACAGTACTTATATGTTGCTATGTCTACCGTGCAAGTGCACTGTATTTCCTCCTAAATTTTTAATAACATTTGTGGAACTATTTAGAAGGAAGAACTCTATTCAACATCCATCAGAGAGACTTACCTGGCTTACCATTATCTGACAATCAACAACTCTTCTCTGGAGCTTGGGATACAGACAACTAGTGTCTCATTGTGAAACCAAAATGTGTGACATGAAAAGCATGGAGAACATTTAACAATAGAGTAAAATGACAGGTAAGAAGCTTTCGATAAAACTGTAAAAAGAGTTCTTTGTTCTTTTTTTAAAGGAAAATTTGTGCTTCCTCTCAAAATGCTTTCCAGGAATTACTTATTTCCTAATCAACTCTCATTACAAGTTATTAAAGGCACTAGTGTTTTTGTATCCCCCTGACAAGAAAAAAAAGCAATTAAATGACACAGATGTCACTTGTTCTCATGAGTGTGCCCAACTGTGCCAAAATAGTATTACCTGTAAAAGAGAGCAAGCAGCATTTGAAAATATAGGTATTATCAGCCAGGGACAGATTAAATTTGGTCTCATAAAAAATAAGAGCAACAAGAAGAAAGGGGTGGGTGAGGATGTTAGAGGAAGCAAGAGCAAAGAAGGATATGAGAGAGCTCCATTCATTCGCTGCCTTGAGTTGATTTGCAGACACACGACCCAGTCTGTTTTTTGCAGAAGTGTCAAGAGTGTTGAAAGCAGCATCCATCATTTCACCAAAGGGGACAGAGATTTGACCCTATCCACTCATGCACTGGCCCACAGAGCTGGCTGTGAGTGTATGCTGTATATGTATATGCACTCTATTACAAAGACTCTGTCAGAGGCTACCAGAGGGCTCTCAGGAGAACTGTGTAATGTTCTCTGAGTGGCTCCTGCTGTTCTGTGCAGATGAGGTGTCAAAGCAGTAGCTAGACCAGATAGGCCCAGTCTATGCATTGAGATAAATTGTAGTTAATTAGTGGTGCCTTTAATTAAACTTTTGCTAAATAAATTTAGTTAATTGTTCAAAACACATTTGTGATATTCTGCAAAATGAGCAGCTTACCCTCCACCTTTGTGAAATTGCTGTTAATCATTCACTAATGTCTGCATCATCCTAGTTAAACCTTCCCTCTGTGGTTTAGACTTCTCTCTGCTTGCTAATCCACCACAGGGGAGTGATATGTAAACATGCAAATACATTTTTATAGGCTTTTCCTATTTGTGGTGGTAGGTTCTATCAAGCCATATTTATAGCCTCACTGAGAATTATTTATAATTCATTCGTCTCACATTCAATTGAATTAATTTAAAGGTATAATTCAATTTAACAAACATGCAACTCAGTGTACTGAGCAGTGAGCCATACTGCAGCTGTTTCAGGCATGCTGCACTTCATCCCGTCTTTCTGTTTTCAGCCAGCTTCCTGGCTCAGTGGTATTATCATATATCAAACCAAGTATACCATCAGAACAACAATGGACCATAACAAGACAGCATCTTTTAAACAGCATCTTTTAAAGACAGCCTCTTTTAAACCTCCAAGCTGTGTGACTTTTACCTACCTGTTCCAAATTTCTCAAAAGTTCTTCTTCTTCATGAAGAATATCTCCTTTACTGTGCAGCTCTCTGTTATGAAATCCTGTTGGTATGAACTACCGTGCTTTTGCTCCTGACTCTGCTGAAGTACATTATGGACAACTCTTTCCTGTTATTTATGCCTCATTATAAAAATCAAACCTCTTGGTTGTCAAAATAAATTGACTGCAGCAAGCTGAAGGAACGAACTCTCTGACATACAGCACCATCACACCAGTCTAGGAGTGTAATTCCAAATGTGATGGAAGGATATCCTCTAAATACAGAGCTCTCTTAGAAAGGAAAGTGAAAAACCAATTATCAGGTTGAGTGAAGAAAGCGCAAACTGTCTCTCTTCTAACCTTAACCCTAACCACCAGGATGGGCTGAGACGTGGCCCACACTCAGAAGCCATCACCCAGATAAAAAAGCTGTCAGGACAAAAACTGTTCTGCAGGATACCACTCCTCTCACCAGCCCTTTTGCAGCCCCACTACAGCTGGAGATTGAGGCATTGTCTCTCTCTTAACACTAAACCTAATCTTCACTGTACTTTTAACCATAGACCTAAAATGTGTTGTGCTCTGAGCCATAGCCTGGGACCTCCAGCCGTGGTTGAGAGGAAAAAGTTGTCACAGAAGAAATCTTTTTGCAGCCTACCCCTTCCCTTGGCAGCCCCCACGCAGCCTTACTCCACCCAGATCCCCAAGATTTGTCTCTCTCCTAACCCTTTGCCTAATTAGAATGCTAGTCCTAACAGTGGATACAGACTAAGTGTCAGCTAAGGATGAACAGCTGTGGCCCAGAAAAATATTTTGGCAACCTACCCCTTCCCTTAGAAATGTCTCTGTATCCTCCAGTGGGGGATATAGGCTTTGTCTCTCTCCTAACTCTAATACCAGCTCTAATGTGAAGGATGAGCTGAGCCTTAACCCAGGATACTGGCCATGGCCCAGATGAAAATGGCATAATGAGAGAAATATTTAGCATCCTAATCCTACCCTCAGCATTCTCTTTGTAGTCACACTCCAATGAAATCTCGATGCTTGGTCACTCTCCTGGCACTAACACAAAAGCTAGCCAGCACCATGGTGCTTACCCACCACTGCCTTGGTAGATCATTTCCAACCACTTTGCAAGATAAAAACAGGATTCTGCCTCTCTCTAAAACTAAACATAACCCCAATTGTTTAGCTTGGCCTTAACTCAGCACTAGCCTAAGACCCCCAGACACGATACAGATTAAAAAGTAGTCAGGGCAGAAACCTTTTTGCAGCCTACCCCTTTTCGCTATATAGCTTTTGCACATCCGCTCCAATGACTGCTCTAGGTTTTGTCTCTAAACCCAAACCTTAGCTTAAACTCAAGCCTAATCTCAACCTTATTACTTGGCCTTTGCTGAACCTTAGTTATGGATCCTCCTACGCATGGCTAGGTAAAAAAGTCAGGAGATGAATACTCTTCTAGCTCACCACTTCCTTTGGCAGCCCTTTTGCAGTCTGACTCCAACAAGAGTCCTAGGCTTTGTCTCTATCCTAGTGCCAACCCTAACACCAACCATGAGGGTTGGCCTTTGCTCAGCACTGACTTGGCAATCCCCATGATGGACAGAACTACAGCCAGGGAAGTAAGTTCTTTGTAGCCCACCACATCCCTTGGCAGCTACTTTGCAACACCACTAGCCTTTGTCTCTCTCCCAGAACCAAATGAGAAATTTCAGGCTTGCCTCATGGCCCCCGGGCAAAGCCCAAATTAAAAAAGAATTAAGCAGAATAATATTTTTCTAGCCCACCACTTTCATTGGCAGACCCTTTTCAACCCCATGCTATCTCAAGCTTCAGGCTTTGTCTCTCTCCTCACCCTGACAATTGCCCTAACAATAACTGTCACAGAGAGCTCAGCCTTACCCCAGGACTCTCAAGTGTGGTCCAGATGAAAACGTCGTAGTGCAAGTAATATTTCTGTAGCTCACATCTTCCCTTGGCAATCTCTTTCCAGCCCTAGTTCAACAAGAGCTCTGCACTCTATCTCTTATAAGTCTAATCTTAATGCTAAGCACTACAGAGAGTTCGACCTTTCACCAGGATTCCCATGCATGGCCCGGACAATAAACTTGTCAGAGTAATAATCTTTGCGTAACCTACCACTTCCCTTGGAAGCCCCCTTGACAACGCAGTCTAAAAGAAAATCTAGGCTTTGTATTTCTCCTAACTCTGAAACTATCTCCAACACTAAGGGTGTCCGAATCTTACCACTTGACTCCCAGGAACAGATCCAATGAAAGCATGTTCAAATCTTTCTGAAGCCTACCACTTACCTTGACAAACACTTTCCAATCCCACTCCTACAGGAGCTCTAGTCTTTCTCCCCCTTCTAACCCTCACCCTATCTATCCCCAGCCCTACGTCTTGACACTGACATTGGTTCTCAGGCAAGGCCTAGATGAAGAAGTTGTTAGGCAATTAATCATTTTGTAGGTGCTACTTCTCTGGTGGTCCTTTGCAGCTCCAGTCCAAAAGTAGCTCTGGCCTTTGATTGCCCCCTAACCCTAATGCTCACCATCACAGAGGGCTCAGACTTAGATCAGGACACCCAAGCACCATCCGTATGAAAGCACAGTCAGGGGAGAAGTCTTTCTGTAGCCCATCACTTCGTTTGGGAGGTGCTTTCCCACCCCACTCCAACAGAAGCTCCTGGGTTTCTATCTCACCTAACTGTGGCTTCAACATAAGGGGTAGGATGGGCCTTACTCAAGGAACCCCAGCCATAGTCCAGGTGAAAAATTGTTCAGTATAATAATCATTCTGTAGCCCACCACTTTCCTTGGCATTCCTTTTGCAGTCTGCTCCAACACTGGACTTAGTCGCTCTCCTAACCTCTACCCTAAGCCTAGGTTTGGACTGAGCCCTACCACAGGACCCTGCTTTCTACCTCTTATTCCACGCAACAGCCTTTAAAAAGTAACCATGAAAAACACTGAAAATTATGTGTAACTTTGTAATTTCTGAGTAAGAATACATTTTTATTTTACATGTAAACCATTTATTTGTATAGTTAATTATTTGCTGAATCAAAACAAGAAGCACAGTACATGTCCAACAGACCATTATATCTTTCTTCATTGGTCTAACCAATCATTCCTCATCAGTGCTGAAAGCCTACCTATATTCCAAACTTCCCTCCAACCTTTGGCAATTCTAGCAAAAGAACGATTTAAAATTGACAAAGATATACTGCATAGGTCACACACACATAATAAAACAAAGAATCCAGATTTATGCTTTTCCTTAAAAAAATAAAGATGTAATAATAAATCGGTTTTATTGGAGATATTTCTTTTACAATTAATGACGCATTGCATAAAGACACATAGTCTTTCTTACAGACACACATACTCTAGACTCTAGCCCCTAGTATATTGCCTCAAATTTTCTTAATTTTCCTCAGCTATTTTGCAATATATTTATTCTATTTCTTGATTTTTCTGTGTTCTGTTAGTTTTAAAACATTATTTTCTTCTTCTATTTACTTTGAGGGCATGCAAGTTAACTGAAAGCACAGATACTACTAGAGGTCTGTAGGCTACCCTGTATATCCTGAACCCTTTGTTTCCAGAGAAGTTACATGAGCTTCTGCAGAAAATAGCACTGAAGGTATCAAACAGCCAGCTGCATTTCTGATGGGCTTTGACTTCACCATGCACATGACCAAGAATCTGTTGTCAGCAAGACAATCAATAGACAGCTGTGGGACTGAATCTGGAACAAGGTTTGAACTCACACCTCTGGCTCAGCAGTGAAACACCTTAGCTATCTCATCAGAAAGTCACAGATAAATTAACTTTGCTTGGTATTTTAAAAATTATATCCTTATGCTGCATATATTAAATGGCAATAGAGGCCATATAGAAATTGAGAAAATAAAGTTTTCCTACTATTTTGCTGTATGTAAGAAATCTTAATGTATTTACACTATCCATATCATTTTCCTTTTTCCTATAATTTCTTTCTTTCTGCTCATGCACACATGCATGATATCTCTCACTAGTCTTAGCTTCCTTCTTTTCTGTTATTCTTTGTCATTACCAATCTACCTTAAAACTTGGGAAAAGGTATATATTCTATTACAGCTGCTGTTCTGTGTTTCCCATACTAACAGAGCAACATTCATCATCCAAACAAAACAACTGAATATGTCAAACGGATTGCACGAACAAACTGAAATAGAAGAAAGCTTTTTCTCTCAATTTTTCTGTTTTCATGCTTGTATCACAATAGAAGGGGCCATATACCCTGACAGGTGATTCTTCAGTTGATATGCCCCTTTGAGATTTAAAGATAACCATCCTCTTAACACAGATTGTGACTTTAGTAAAACTTGAAATTAGCAATCATACCAGGCTTTGGACTAAAATGGTTTATTAGGGGTGCATCCCACACCCCTATCATATCTGAAGAACATTATGGCCTTACAATGGCATGCTTTTTGAACCCTTTCCAATTTCAGATATTTCCTTTCTCTTTTAATACCTCATTGCTTTTGCATCAATTACAGCCTGACCTAAAGCCACACTGGCAGTGAATGTGATATATAGTAGAATCCATTTAAATGAATTTCTGATGAAAGAATAAAACTGTTAAAAGAATAAATTTACTACACAGTTTTATACAAATCCTGTATATGCACTGAAATCCTCTTAAAGAAAAAACTGATGGAAGATTAAAATGTTAAATGAATTAAGACCCAGCATCCTAGTGAATTATAATGATTATTTGACCTACTAAATGAATAGTTCCACTGACCGCATAATGGTAATTATTCAAATATATGTCAATTTTAAATACGTAATGAAAAAATGTAAAGCAAACAGTGATCAATAGGAATATCTATTCAGACAATAAACTTATAGAATAGCAGTGAAATGTTCTTGAAAGGACTTTGTTCACCCAGGCGTGAAGCTAGTAAGTCTTTCATTTCTGTTGAGAAAGAGAGACTTTTAATGATTATCAAAAAATATTAATTGCACAGCATAAATGTAATTTTTGCTTTGCTTAACTTCAACATATTAAAATGTCTGTGAAAGTCATTATCTTCCCTTCCAGCTGGACTCTCCACTTGTGGTAAATTTTTAGGGGTCTGCTTTAAAAAAGATGTTGACCAACATTCACCGTTAGGGATGTCTGTATTCCATTTAATGGAAAGTACCTTTTAAAACTGTGCCAAATTTGTCATCACTATTGAAACATAAAAAATATACATGTGAGCACTGTAACATTTATTTAGCTTTTACATAGTCAAGAATATAGCATATAGACATATTTCTGATAAATACTCTGTCCATGTATTTCAATGCTAAAATAAATAAAAAGCGTTTTGTCTTTCCCCATGAAAAGCACTACTTTGATGACATCAAAATCCTGTGAAATGATTCTATTTTGAAAAAATGTATGCTTTATCTGTATACCTTGGCTTTGGCCAGTTTTTCAAGTAACTGGTTTCAGGTTTAGATCCCATGTTAAACCACTAAAAATGTGCACTCTAAATTCCCTGGCAATAAGTTGAAAATAATTTTATACATCAGCTTCCTACCTGGAAAGAGTTGAGTTCATACCCAGTTTAGATCACAGGTGAAATGAGTTTGTCAGTCATAATCTAGTCTGTAATGAATTTTTATCTTGATCACAAAATTACTGTACTACCCAATTAAATACTGCCTGAGGGACGGTTCATTGGAGATGGAGACCCAACACTGGTTATTAGAAATGAAAGTGCACCTTCAGTGAACGAAGAACTGTACAGTCCCTAGATAGTTTTGTCTTGGTAGCAAGATGTTATGCGTGGAAATAACATCCTTCTTTCTTTTGCACCACTTTGTGTTTATATAACCTTAAAAATTCCAAAAATTTCATATCAAGAAATAGTATAAATCTTGAGTCATGTCATTCTCTGCAGAAAATTCTTTGTAGAAATTCAAGGGTTTTTTTAGTGACTAGTTTTTAACTGTGATTATCCTTTTGCCATTTAGCTCTAAGCCTATATTTTTGAAGAATGTGTGGATAAGGCAAAGCCTTTATTGCAGGGGCCTGACTGGCAGTGAAGGATGCTGAAAGCTACAACTTCACTATACTGAAGGAACAAAGAGCATGTGCAAACTACAGGCCACCAGAAGAATGCAGAATTAAGGGTATAAACGTATCAGTACTTTCTTACAAGAGATGTCTTCTGCCTGTACCCCTGCTGAAAGCAAAATCAGAGTAGATTATGGAAGTCCAGTATAGATAGCTGCCCCTTCAGGTGAGAATAACTTCAATTCCTTTGAGTTTCCCTGTGGCTCTCCCATCGGCTCCAGAAAAAAATTAAGGAAGGGAAAATTTGGCTGCCTGACTGGCAAATGCAAAGAAAATATGTCTTGGGATATTTGATAGTGGAAACCTTCTGAGGTAGAATTTCTCCTTGAATTTCCCTTTTTATATGGGCAATATCCACTTGTCTTCCATTCACACTGAGATCTGGGACTAGAAACAAATTTTTAATTTGCCAAAACTCCATCCACCATTATGTTGTGATCATCAATACACAATAATAGCCATAAAGAAGAAAGCTGGAAATAACCATGCAAACACTCCACTCATCCTTAAAATTGTGTTCTACCGTACCTTAGAGAGCAAAAATGTACACTGAAAATACATGCAGATGATAACAGGGAGACACAGAAGACAAGGAACACATTGAGTCAGGGTTTTTCTAATTAGAAGTTTGATGAAGAGATCAACGCATTCGAACTTTAACACTTCTGTTAAGATAGTCCATAAGACTACCTCATTGAGAAATGCAGACTGGCTGAGAGATGGGAAACAAACGACTCCTGTTGACAAGCCACTAGAGACACCAGCCACTGGAAAGAACAGAAGGTGGCTGCATAAGAAACGGGGGGTATCCAAAACCAATTAGGAGTCACCACAGTTCAAGCAGGAAGCTACATGAGAAATATAGATACAGAACCCTGTTTTGGTAACAGTTTTACTGGGCCAGACAGAGTGAGTATTTTTTCTTGATGATGTAGTTGCAAACTAGATGAAATGTGGAGCACATTCCAAGAAGCCCTTCAAAGCAAGGATGGAGAGGATGCTGCAAATACATGCAAGACTTAAATACCTTTTGAGAGATATACAAACACTTTTAGCTCTATAGGACAGCAGAAAAATGTTAATGAAAGAGAGGTCTTGATTACACTGTTGCCACACATAAATAAATAACAGCTTGCATAATCCAATATTCACAGTATAATCTTTGGCCACACTCCAGAGAAAACCACATTTCCATCTTTGTCTCTTGGGACTCTTCTTCTGAAAGACTCCTCCTTTTTAACAGTTCAGCCCATACCACTTTCTATTACTATAAAAGGAGACTCAGTTCAACACAGCTGGTTAAACTTTTGCTGGAGCACTCAGTTCAGGTAGCTGCAAACTGTCCTCTAACTCCTTTTTTTGCCAAATTCTTCTTTTAAATCCTTGCTTGTCATAGCAACAAAAAAGACTGAATCAACATGAGAAAGACTTAAACATTTTCGAGCTTCGTGGAAATAAATAACTGAATCAGGTTTTGAAACTATGAATGGTGCTTAGTGGGTTAATCTGATTTAATCCAAGAAAATTAGACTTAAACCATGCTCATTGAGGGTACTTCATTTTGTTTTCTGTTTTTAAACAACCTAGGAAACATCCAACCTCCCTGCAAATAATTTCCCTGTACTATTCATAAGCATTTTTGAAGGTTCTGATTACAGTGCTGAATGTCAATAGGATCCTATCTACTGTTAATGTTATTACGATTGCTGTAGCACTTAAAAGCTGCAATTATGGAGCAAGGTCTGACTAGTCTATGAACTACACAGGTCAAGAGCAAAAGACAGTTAGTGTCACAAGAACAATATGAGAGATTAATAGTTAACAGGGATCTACAGAAGGAAATAAACAACACTTTCAATTACATAGAAATGAAAAGAAGAGAGAAAATTGAGAATGTACTTGTAAAGGCATATGAAGCTAAGGGTGCGTATACAATTTTTATTAAGATAGGAAAGACTGAAGTATGAACGTACTGTGAAGAGACAAGTTCAAGCAGAGGAAGGGAAAGGACAAGGTAAAGGAGGGAAAATATACAGATATAAGGCAAATTGAGGACAAAATAAGATGGCATTGAGGCAATTTGAGGTTATTAGAGAAGGAGCACAACTCAGAAACTTGCACCTGAATCAGGGGAGAAGATGACACTCGCAGAACCATTACAAAGACTGTAAGGCAATCTGGGATGAGGCAGGAGGGTCAAATGGTTGTTTCACGGAAGAAAGGCATATAGTTTTCACCGGAATAAATTGCCATCAACACGTGCAGGGAAGTCAAGAGCAGCAGTGTAGAATGTTTCAAAAGGGGGCGCAAGGTAGGAAAAATGTGACTGAGGTGGTTGGTATGGGGTTCAGCTGAGACAGAAGAGAAAAACTGTTTAGTCAGAAAGACTATAGAATGGAAATACATTATGATTTCTGTTGTAGTAGAGAGAGACAGGCATGGAGAAGCAGCTGCCACTGAAACACTGTAGCACATATGCACAAGTGCAGGAAGTTGAATGCTGAAAGTGATTCGTGTTGCAGCTTAGTGGGACAGACCACGCAACTAGAGAATACATTAAAAGAATTACTTGTAAAAGAGAATGGAAAGAAAACAATGCATCAATGTGTAAGTTAAAACAGAATAGTCAAAAAAACAGACCCATGCCCCTCCTCTTGCCTCCCCCCTAAAAAAAAACAACCAAACAAACAAAACAACAACAGCGAAAAACCACCAAAAAAAAATCCCTCAACCTAGAAAAAGCCTGAGAATGGATGAGAAGTTATCTGCTATTGGCTGTAAGAAATGGTGGGGGAAAATATCAAGCAAGAGGCCTGTGGGTGACACTGCCCTCTGTATCTTGAGAATAAACACTTTCTTACCATGTGTTCTTCAGGGTGGAGAGATTCCACACTTCAGATCAATTCTATCGATGCAGAACAGGAATGTGCAATGATTAAATGATCTGTGTGAGGTGACACAGGAATCAGAGCCAAACACTGACCCCAAGACCCCTAAATCCCAGGTCAGATAGTTTGTGAGCTAAAAACTGTCTGCTGGCCGGTACAGACACAAGTCTGACATCCCTCTGCTCTCTGCAGAACCCTCTTTCTTTTCCCAGCATAGGTCTATTAACAGAAGGGCATCTTAATTAAGATGCTACTCAAGCTGAACAGCAGATTATGCCGCAAAGTATTTTTCCTTTCTCAGTTTTCCGTATTCACTATGAACTCTGAAGTGGTAGGAACGAAGGCACACCCAGAAACGGCTCATTTATCTATCTGCTGATAGGTGGGCAGTGAGGAAAGCAAACTATGCCCCATCACATCATAGAGTTTAATGATTCCCATAGCACGGAGAAACAAAAGGTAAAAATTCACTACTCATGAAGTTTCTACCTATGTCAACAGCCAATTTAGGCCCAGTATACATGCTGTGCAGGGAGAATAAATTCTTATGACACATCAAGTCTGGAATCCAGGGCAGCCTGGTAGCGGTAGTGAAGTTACATGCTATTTGCTTACTGATTTCTGTGGTACTGCTCTTTGTTTTCAAAAAACATATTCATGCAGTTCCACTGGCAACATAAGTGCCATATCCTAATAAATGAGGAATCCAGCATGAGAAACTATTTTGTTAACAGCTTATTCTATAGCTGGAGACGCCTTCTAGGGTTTTGGCGGTTGGAATCTGCTTGTAGAATAAAAATTAGAGATATACTTCTTGTTCCCTTTTCAGATTTTGGAGTTTCAAAATATCTCCTCATCTATTTTTATAGATTCTGTGTACCTTGTGGAGTCATCTAATGTATAATTTTGATCTACTGATAGTTTACCGAACATTTAGAAACAACATAATTCGCTGGCTTCCTACCTTCTATTTGAAGGATCTTTGAGACTTTTAATCTGCTTCTTAGCTAAGTACTTCTTTAGCTCTGTGCATTCAGTATTTTGAGAGTTGCTTTTAATAGATCTGATCTCGCATGTGCTTCATCTGCAGCACAATAAACACTGAAAGGACTTCACCTCAGTATATCTCCTCAGTGGTTTTGCGTGACTTTTACTTCGCCCCTTGAACCTCTTCAACACACTGTCAAACTGACTGTGCTCTCTGCTTATCTGAGATTACTTTCTCTCCACTGAAATGCTGTTCATTACTTTCTTCAATGGAATTCTAAATCTGTTCTCTAATAGATTTCTAATCCTTAGCAAGCCCATGCATTACGAAGCAACCACTGTGCTTGCCATATGGTTAACCTGATTTTCAGTGACCCCACCGCATAATTTTCATTAAGGGCATGTGATTAGGAAAATACCACACCAACAGAATGTGATTCCCCTTTCCGACTTTCCCTTATTATTCCAAGGAGATTCTGATTATCACGCATCTTCCAGTCGCAACAGAGAACTGTTATTGTTTTGCCTGAGAAATCTCCTGTTCTGGCTTTTAGGCATATTCAAGAGCATCGAAAGACCTTGCTTCTCAAACTCAGAGTGATGGGTGCACCACTGGACTTTTGTAGTTCACTTGCTTGTAGAAGAATCAACAGATCGATAGACTTCTGATCTATTCCAATAAGGATGGCACTATAATACAAAGCAGGTTTCCATACTAGCATACTGTTAAAATAAAAATGTTTTGTTTTATTTTTATCCTATCTCTGACCATGCAAAGCATCCTGACCACTTGTGATCATTAATAATCTTGTGCAGCTTTTCACATCAGTAGAGGACGTCATAAAAATGTCCTTGGAGAATTCCTGCTCATGTAACTGTATATCACCTCACTATATCCTTATTTCACCAACAGTGTTTCACCAACAGGGTTTCTATCTCATGTCCTGTTCCAAAATGTCCTGAGATTATACTGAAAATTTTTCAATATTAGCAACTGTTAACCTCCAAAGTACAGAAATTTTTGTTAGAAGGAAAAAAAAAAAAAAGTATACATGTATGCACATGAGAGGATAGTGATGTCTAAGTATCCATTGCAACATGAACACAGTAGTGAATCTAAACAATTTGCTTATTATTCAAAGAAAATGAAATATCTAACAACACAAATGAAGGATGTTTAGAATGATCACATTCAGCAGTGATTTTCAGATCTTTAAGGTGGGATATATTATATAAATGTTGATGCTTTCATGTTTTGTGTTATGTTTTCTTTATTGGTTTATTATGGTGTGGAGTTCTTTTGAAGTAATGATTTTAATATTCATTTTAGAGATAACTTCCCAACGCTAGGCCATACCAGGTATTTTGGGAATGAGTCCTACTGAAGAAAGACATTTAGGAAGTAATTATTAAGTAGGTGAACATATTCATCTTTTCACAATTAAAACACATAGAACTTGTTATTTTCAAGGAATAGTCTGTTACCATGACAAAACAACTCCTTTATCTTGTAAAGACATTGTAGTCAGGACTAACAGCTCTGGAATAATGATGGCAAGAATCAGTAGTGGAGAATGGACAGGCAGCTGAGAAGAGTCATGACAACAGTTCCAAACCAATCATACAAACATGTGATGATGCAGTGCTTGAAAAAAGACTTCTCTCTCAGCACTTTTGGCATTGTCAGCTATTTATTTCAATATTCTATATGCCATCAGTACTTTGGTAGAAAGCCCATTGTGTTCATTTTAATACTCCTTTTATATAAGCAGCACACATAAAAGCACAGTTTTGGAATAGGTCATTAATCTTCACTTGTTAAAGGCTGGTTTGTCAAAATGCACTTGGTAGCTGCATCGTGTGTGTTACAGCATCTTCTTAACCCATGAAAGTAAAAGCTGTAAAAATGCAAATAAAGGCCTTATAGATCTTACATTTATATGTTTGACTGATAATTTTGCAGAGGAAAAATATCTGGGTCATCACTTTCCAGAAGCACAAGTGTCTGTGTTTCTATTCCTGGGCAACATTAGAACATGTTCCCATGCCTGTTCTCATGGTCTTTTCCCTGCTGATGTAACTAACTAGACAGGACAGAAATACAAATGCTATAATGAGAGACAGTGATTTCCAAGTAGGACTAGAGCTGACAAACATACACTACGAATTTTAGACAGTTTTAAACTGTTGTCTTTTGGCTCAAATAAACCTCTGGATTTAGCTGGTTTTGCTGAAAGCGCAGGCTCTGACTTGCTATGACCAGAAGCTTCAGTGCTGTAAACAAGCTGCATACAGGCTTTTAAAGATGTTCCTGGTTTGGGAGCATGTATCAAATCTATGTAAACAGCTTGGTTTACTTGTAACATCGATGGGTGGAAACCAGCACCAGATCATTTGAAGTGGCTCAGTTCCACATATTAAAGTGAGATTGAAAACTAGCAATGACACAATTCTTTCTGTGCCTTTTAATTGACTATTGATCTCAGCAAATTGCACTGACTGTAGTGAAGAAGGCCCCAGCACTAAAAGCTGGTTATTGAGAACCACCTCCCTTAGATAGACAAGAACATTCTTCTGTCCCTCCCTGCTTCATTAACACTTCAGTGAACCCAGCTGGGACAAGGGATTCCAGATGCCTCTTGGAAGAAGTTTTGCCTCTCAGGACCTGATGTTTTGCAGCTAGAACTGTATCTGTTTCTGTGAAAAGCAGGTGTATCTCACAGCTATTAAATCCTACTTTTGATGTAGGATTCATGCTGGTGACCTAATCCCTGTGAAGTCAATGTAACAGGACCATAGACCAGATTCATAGACCATAAAAGATCCGCACACCCATTCAGAAGTCTTCCACTATGCTCCTTGCAGATGAGTTAAAATGTGAATTATTTGCTGGAAAAATTTGACAAATAATTTAAAGTAAGAGACAGCTGAGAAAACTGAGACCGCAGGTAGTTCATGAAGAAAATAAAAGAAACTTTCATAATTTACATTATTGATTAATAATTACCTGTCCAGCTGTATTTTCTGTCCATCCACTGCCAGTGAGGAACATGCCATAACCACAGCCACATGTTTTTCTCTTGTTTAGTATTTTTACCTCCTATGTTTGTCAGAAATGTTCTGAGATTTGCAACCAGTGCAAGTAGGCATCTCTCACTGACTTCAACTGAGTTGGGTCTTTGGCTGGTGAAAATCACGTATCTCCAGCTCTATTTCTCTCCCTTTTTTCCTCCTCTACTTGCATGAATAATGTGCTAACTCACATACACAATCCCACTGAACTATTCATCAGGATAAGTGAAGGCTACATGACTAAGCTCTCTGAATCAGACTTCTGATGTGACTTTAGTTACAGACTTTTGGAAAAGAAGATGCATACTGCACAAGCATATAATAGCCATAACCAGCTGCTTCTCCTTCCTTTTTCTCCTTTTGTCTTATATCTGCCCTCCACAACTGATGGCAGCTTTGTGGAAGCATTTAGATTCACCTAGAACCCAGAAGAAAAAGGATCCTTTGAGTCTTACATATTTAATTTGAGGCCTTGAGCTCTGTGGGTATCTCAACATATACAAACTGTGGCAGCACACTCTAGAAATCACAATTTACCTCACCATACCTCTGTATCTCTGGACAGCTGACAAATACATGCAAGTCACTCATAGCATCAGAACTCCTTGCAGGACTTTCTTTCACTTCCCAAGGAGCATGGCACCCAAAACGTTCATAAAATGGAAGCCCCCTTCCCATCATGCTTAATGATACCACAGGTGCCAGCATATATAATTCAGCCCACAGCACTGTTGCCACCTGACCCCTGAGGACCACACACTAGTCTGGGTTCAAAACCACAAAATGCTGCCAACTGCAGTCAGCTGAGCTCAAAGTGTATTTCACCTGCAACATTTGACACCTTTCATTCTCACTTAAGATGCATAAAACCTCCTGATAAACGTCACTGTGAGAGATGGGACTTTTATCTAATTCCCTTGGGACAATTATCTATCAATTGGAGTATGAGAAAACAGCCTGTCCTATGAAGGTGTAGGCACAAAGAAGCCACAGGTATCAGAGCACTAAATATTCAAGTTCATAAATGGTGAGGCCAGAAAGAGCCATTACACTACAGAGGGAACCCCCTATTTAGGTCAGATAAATACCCATGGTCATTAAACTATCCATGTATTGAGCCACCCATTAATATATCTGCAGAACTGCGAGAAAGGCACTAAAACATCAAGAGATGGTGAACCCACTGTCTACAGGTCTTGCAGCAGTTGCTGAAACTCACTTCTCAAAGTAGTGCTTTACATTCTTTTCTTCCAGCACCACCTTTGGTGATATTGTTCAGGGAAGAGGATCACTGGATTAATAGGCTGTACAACAAGGAGCTGCTTGGAAAAACCAAAATACAAAGCTGAACTCCAGATCCTGTTGCAGGTAAAGCCTCCTCACTGGGCTAGGGCAGTTTTAGGCTCTCTTGAAGCTATGCTGAGTTTTTTTCACATCAGCGTATGTTAGAGTTATTTTAAATTGGAGTTTACCAAAAACTCCAGGGGACCATTATGACAGCTAGAGATTAACGGTGAATAAAGATTTGTGGTATGTCCCCTTTGTAATATTTGCTGCAGGGTTGTAGGATGAAAATTAAGGACACTGTCTCCTTAAGGCTCTCCCACATTTTCTGACTTTTCAGATAATCTTTCTCTCCTCCAAATCCCTTTATCATTTTATCTCATTGCCCGTGGCTCCTTCCATTGGCCTCTCCCCTGGTTTGTTCTATAATCTGCATCCTTCCCTCCTCATCCTGCCCTCAGCAGGTCCATTGCTCTCTGAAATTCCTCTCCAGCACCAGCTTTCAGCTTTGCCAGGTACGCTTTAGGCCACTGTCAGCTTTCGTCGCACTCAAGGCCCATCTTTCTCTTTACTCCCTGTGTCTTCCCCCTCCCCCACCAAGTACCACGAGCTGCTACAAATTTTCACATGTATTTTCTTCCTTCAGAAGCTTCTTCAACGTATCAGCTGCAGTTTCTTCCACTTTATCTGTATTTTCAGTAACCTCTATTTCCTCTTCCCAGACTGTTCGCACCCAACAGATGCTCTCTTCACCCATCTAGAACTATTTCTCTAAATTGTTCTTCATCTTTTTTCTTCTGTAGTGATCTTCAAAATTACCAGTTGTCTTGAAAAACCTCTTCATAGCCCTTCTGCAATTCCAGTTTTATTTAATGGATGGCATGGTGTTGGTATAGGCCTGTATTGGCCTTTAATTTAATTGTACCATTCATGTTTCGGTGACCACAGTTCTATTCAGCACCATTTAAAACGAAAAGTAATATTCTGAAGCATGCTTTCTATTTACATTTTCTTCAAACGTAGTAGCTCAGCTGTAGAACCAAGCATGTTTTCATATTCCCTTTAATATTAGAGAAGCTTTCACTCCCATTCTTTCTCCCATGATCTAAAACTATGCTCTATTTCTCACATTTTTTTTGCTTTTTGTTTGTGTATAGTTGTCCTTGGAGAAAGTTGTCCCAACAAACACCAAATTAAATACAAGCCATACCAGCAGACGAATATCAAGCAGACAAATCCCTGCTTAGTTAGATACAGTTTAAAAAAAACCAAACCAAACCAAACGCAACAAAAACCTCCCAAAAAACCAAAACCATAAACAAACAAAAACAAAACCCTGCCACTAAATGACAAAAATACCCGCAGAATTCTGGATGCCTCATGTATCTTAGCTCCTTCTGAAGCACTCTTGTTTGCAATGGCAAGAAACCTTACACTAGTTTCCTGAAGGTTACCATAATACTACAACAATATTTTCTTTCATTCCTTCAGTGGATTTATTTTGTCAATGATTGTTCTCTGCCTCAGCAAAACAGCTTCATCCCTCTTCTCTATTTAGCTCATATGAGGCTGGATCCTGCAGTACTAGTCCCAGTAAAGCTGGTGGGAGTGCTGACTCCGTAAGAACCAGATGTGTCCCATTGAATAATTATCTAGGGCTGAGCATACTCCCAGAAGTTGTATGTTCAGGCAAGCATCTGCATCTAAAGGTTGTTAACCAAAGCAGGAGCCCCACTAAAAAAACCTTCCCTACCACCTCTCAATAATGTGCTCACTGACCTTTCCAAATAAATATTTCCATTAAAAAGGAAAAAAGAAAATAAATAATAAAAAAAAGGGATGATTAGATTTAACAAATAGAGATGCTCAAGTATTGGAACGCTAGACCTTTCCCAACTGTAAGTCATTTTGATTTTTAAACACAGCTCAGCTTTTTTTCTGCTTTAGAAATACATGCAAAAATTTTCAGTAGAAAGTCGCTTTCTGAAGTTTTAATAAACCAAAGTATGTCAGAGGCATAGGAAAATGTAGCTCTTATTAATGTTGAGGAGTAGATAGTAATCGCAGCATTTAGCAATTTATCTATCAGAGTAGTATAGTAAGCTATTGCAGCTTGGTTCCTGCCTTTTTGCCACCTGGTTTCTAACTTATCTTCCACATTTTTCTTTCAAGACAGTGCAGATACAGCCTATGAGAAAACGGGGGAGAAAGTTTGTTCTCCTGGTGAAATCACTAAACAGTTAGTGTCTCATTTTAATAAAAATTTAAAATTTACAAGCGAATTGGGTGTTAAAGTCAAAAGCACTCTTCAAATTTTAAAATGTCCTTTCTGGTAAAAAAATAACATGAACTATGCAAAACCTGAGACACTCAGAATATATTTTGAAGATACTTCGATTAACATCTTATTGGTGATGCAACTCACTAGTAGATAAAGGTGCTATTCACTTTTTTTTCTCCTTGTTCTCACACAAGATGAAATCCAACAACCCAGCAGAAGAACTCTGTGCTGCCAGTGGTATAAAGGAGAATATGAGAATACAGAGAAGGTCTCAAATTCTGGAGATTCATCCAAGGAACAAACTCTCTTTTGTAGCACTTCTGGACAGGACCCACTGTTTCTCAAAGCACAAGGCAGAAGACTAGTCATTTGAGGCTGAATATTTGAGCATCAATAAACTTGTGCTCTGAGCAGAACTTTACATCTGAGAATGTTTTTTTCCAAGTAAGAAAGAGAAACAGTGCAAAAATATAGTGTTCATTAAAAGAGTCACTTTGGGGCTGTTTCCTAAAGGAATCTGCTTGTAAATTAGCATCTTTTGGCTCTAACTTACCACATGGAGCTCAGATGGACATTGTGCTGCAAACCAGAGATTTTCCAGTTGCCACAGCATTAGTTAGCTGACACCTGAGTAACAGTATCAAAGAAAGATGATACTGGACAACACATCCATGCTGTCAGAAGCATCACATGGCAAGCAAATGAAGAAATTTTTTTTTCCTTGCATGCAACTTTTTTTTTTTCATTATTGTCTTTCCCACTAAGCTTCTAAGGTGTATGGGTCTGAGCCTGCCACAGACTCTGACTTGACTTCAGCCAGGTACATTGGAATCGATAAACCCAAATATTTAAGCTCATAGAAAATCTGGGAAAGCCCAAACTCATGAAGGTGCTCATATTTTGGGAGATGTCCTGTCATGTGTGTCAGGGGCCTGAGGGTGTCCCCCCCACACCAGGGCTTGGAGCTGGGGCAGCCTTGTCATAGCAGGGCTGCGGAGACACCCGCAGACAGGGCCTCTCCGGGGAGTCAGAGCAGCTCGGTACCCTGGGGTCAGCCCCCACGGCAGGCAGGTCTTGCGTGGCCCAGGGGCCAGGCCCTGCAGGGCCAGCTCAGAGGCTGAAAGTTCCTGAGCTCACTGTCGGGGTGCAGCGCACCTGGGGGTGGCCTGGGGCAGCAATGCTGCCAGGGCAGTGCAGTGCCCCCTCTCTGAGGCCAACCAGCCCCGTCCCGCAGGTCTTGAAGCTGAGACGGGCACAGGATAGGAACCATGTCTAGCCACAGCCTGGCCACCCCCAGGCACCACCTCAGGCTCCAGGCTCAGCTGAGACCATCATAGAATCATAGAATGCCCTGAGTCAGAAGGGACCCACAAGGATCATTGAGTCCAACTCCCGTCCCTGCAAATGACAACCCCACACTTCACATCATGTGTCTGAGGGTGTTGTCCAGTCTCTTCTTGAACACTGTCAGGCTTGGGGCCATGACACCTCCCTGGGGAGCCTGTTCAGTGCTCCAGCACCCTCTGGGTGAAGAACCTTTGCCTAATGTCCAACCTAAACCGCCCCTGGCACACCTTCCTGCCATTCCCTCAGGTTCTGTCATTGGTCACTAAAGAGAAGAGTTTGATGCCTCTTCTTCCTCTTGTGAGGAAGCTGTAACTGCCATGAGGTCTCCCCTCAGTCTCCTCCAGGCTGAACAAACCCAGTGACTTTAGCTGTTCCTCATACGACTTCCCCTCCAAACCCTTCATCAACTTTGTAGCCCTCTTCTGGACACTCTCCAGTAGCTTTATATCTTTTTTATCCTGTGTTGCCCAGAACTGCACCCAGTGCTCCAGGTGAGGCCGCACCAGCGCAGAGCAGAGCAGGACAATCACCTCCCTCGCCTGTCTGGCAATGCTATGCTGGATGCACCCAGGACACAGCTGGCCCTCCTGGCTGCCAGGGACACTGTTGGCTCGTGTTAAAGGCAGCCCCTCAGACTGGATGGGACTGGGGCATGGCTGTGTTGGGGTCGGAGCTCAGGCCTGGCCCAAGCTCAGCTGAAAGCCATCCCAGTGCTGGGGTCAGTCATGGACGTAGCCTCCACACAGCCCAAGGCTGTCTAGCCACGCTCCCCCATATCCCCCAAGGCGTAATGTATTATCAAATGGGAATGTTATACTAAAAGCTACAACAATACAATATGGCAGGGCTGCTTTTGCAATGTTTATCTGACTGAGAGAAAAGGAAAAAGAAAAAAACATTGCTGAGGTATTGTTAGGCAACTGCCAACGCAGGTTGCTAGTTTTTTATGTCTGTCACCCTGACTTTTAAAGTGTTGGTAGCACGAGGACTGGGGCAGCTCTTACCATGGCGCCAGTGGTGTCCATCCCCACAAGGACTTCACAGCCCTCAGTAAAACCTTCCTGAGTCTTATGTCCCCCTTGCACCAAGCAGGGCAGCACACAAGCCCACACCACAAACACCACAGCACAGGGATCTCGCTCTATGTCCCGCGGTGGGGACACCTACCAGATGAACGTCATTAGAGCTGCCACCAACACAGACAGCTTCAGAAAAATAACTGGACATTTTACACTATCAATAACCCTTCCACAGCCCCTCCCTGACCAGTCAGTTGTAACTACTGGCAGTCTGTAGTTGCACTTAGATTAAAACTTACAGGAACTCTTTGGTTTTCTTTTTTTCTCCATAAGGAAGCTGAAAAGGTAAAAAGCAAAGCAGATTACATTCTGCAGAGAGACACAAATTTGTTCTGCTGACAAACCCAAGAGCTAATTACTCCCAATGCTGCCAGATGCTTCAGTGGGAGGGAGCAGGACGTGGTCCTCTCATGTCATTAACAACACACCCAAACGCAATTTGTATTGGGCCAGGTGAGTTATAACTAGAGCTTAGGTTTCAGTTGAGGCATTATTGATCCTGCTCTGGCTTACCTGAAAAGCAAGAGCTAAGAGCTGCACTGCCGCAGAGAAATAGGTCAGAATGGAAGAAAAAGGCTTTGATGCTATCCTGATCGAAATGGCATCCCAGCCGCGGCAAGAAGGGGAAAGAGAAGGCTAGATGGCCTGAGAGAATGGTTATAACTCAGGTTCATTCTCAGATCTCTTTCTGGGGCAGGGCTGGTATAATATAGCCTTTAATATATAAGTTACTGGTGGAGAATACTATAAATACGGAACATCAAAATGTCATTTCCATGGACACTTTAAACAGATATGTCCTAGCACTCTCTTCCTTCTGTGCAGGAAAGATAATAATCTGTTAAACTTTCTCCTGGAACCATATTTTAGCATTTTAATTAGAGACCCAACACATGCACTAAACACACTCTCAATAAAGGGCATGCCTTAATAAAGTCAGTACAGCATGCTTCCGTAACCCAGCAAGGTCACTACCTGAGAGGAATCACCAACAAGGCGACTGGCTCACTGCCAGGACAACCAGCAAAGTTACCTGGGCCCGTCTCAGGAGGCCGCTGCCGCTGTTGGCCGACGGAGAAGTGCAGGGAGGCAGCGCACCGCCACTTATCCACACCACTGTCCATCCATAGGAGAGCAAACTCATTTAAATGAAATTTCTTTCTAACGGAGGGCTGCTACTGGTCTGAACATTATTCACTGGGTTGTTACTGGTGGAGGAAGCCTGTGCCTTTTTTCCTCCTTTGAGCACTATCTCCCCCTGCTGTCCTGCCACAGCTCTGCGCTTTGACTCCAGAAGGTGACCTCTAAACTGTAACCAAAGTAAGTAGAAAACTTGGGTAAATACCTTGTAAAAATTTTGCTTAACGCTGTTTGGTTTCATCAGAAACACTTTAATGTCAGGAAGGGTCAGTCCCAAACACTGGAGGCTTTCCAGTGGAAAATACACAAAGAACAGCTGGGAAATACATTTTCTCCTTATGGAGCTGCCCAATCAGGTTTCCATTATTAGTAAGAAGTAATCAGCAGTAACACTTTCTTCTCTGGGAGGGAAGTAACATGAATTTCTAAGTAGCAGAGATCCTCTGAAGAGAAGTGAATATGAAAAGTGTTCTCAGCTTTTGCTTTTTGATGGAAAGAAAATATGGGGCAAACGTCTGACCAGGGCAGGGGTGGTTCTTGCGTGTCCCTATATCCGTATGCAAGATATCAGGACTTAGAGGGCCAGTTCTGAGGATATACTATGAGGTGTACGGAGATGGATAACACCTCTGAGAAACCTAAAATAAAGGTTGAATAGAGGTGCTACTATGTCAGTTTTCATTGGCATGGATGATTAAGTCTTTGTGAGTTTGGTGATCTTCAGACAGCATGATATCAGCCTCTCCAAGAGAGTCTGGTCTCTTCTCTATTTGCAGATCGGCAGAACTCCTAAGTCAGTCTCAGTCCTGAAAGGTACAGTGCCAATGCACTTAGGCTTTTGCTTTACTTGATATTTTTCCAACTTTTTTTGAGAAGATCTGAAAGTTCATTTCCTTCCATAAGCCCACAACTAATAAAATATTCTTGGAGCAGTAAGGTGAGCTCACACTAGATTTGCAGTGTCAATAGTTTACTTTTGTGAACCCTGATGATACTGTCCTGAGTGACAAAATCCTTATTAAATCACAGATTGCAAGCACAAAGCTACAGTCTTGATGGTTCGTTTTTCCAAACCCAAGTAAGATAGCAATTTACTGATTGCACTGCTTTGAATTCTTAAGTTCTACTGTGATTTAACAGGTGCCAGAATTTATTCTTATTTGGTTGTGAGTCTTTCAGCACAGTCAGTGTATGCATATGAGGACACATTTTGCCCTTGTTATTTAATGTACACACTACAGTTCAAATTCTTCTCTTAAACACAATTAGCATTAGACACAGTGAATGATATTTTATTTACACTAGCGGGTGAGGTGTTGAGATTTTAATTATACCAATTCTTAATAGTGTTGAAAAACGAGTGTCGTATTTCTCAGTCAGCACCATAGGTTGCTTTTTTTTTTCTACAACCTCTAGATAGAAACACTGGGACAATCTTGCTTCATACAAACTAGGAAAGAGACTGGAGCAGAGGTTCAGCATCATTCTGTAGCTCTGTGCAGTACCTGATACATCCAATTAACTAATAAAATCTGAATGATGGGTGGGCAAAACAAAACAAATCAGAAAAACAACTGAAAACCACAAAACGTTTCAAAATCCGCTGCCTTGTTATGGGTCTCAATGGCTCATTGGCAGATATCTGAACGCATACCTGAGCCATCTCAGAACAGCTTCCTCAGGTTTCTGCTGCCCAGATACCTGATAATATTGTGCTCTTTCTGACACTGTAAAAAGGTTTCCCTAAAATTATATGGCTTATAATTCAGGTATTGATTGACTGGTTTAGCATTCCTACTTACACCACAGTGTAACATACGTATAAATAAAATATTTAATTCCAGAATATGTAATTCCAGAAGAATATAAACCAAGCAACAGAAGCACAACAATTGCAGTGCGCCACTGATATACATGGACCCATGGACCCAACATCTACACGCTAGTGAATTAGCATACTAATGATGTTACTGCTTTAATTAACCATGCTACTGTGCCTGTAGTGAACTCTTTCCCAATAACTGTTTGGGCTACCACATAAGGCAAGGACACTGATTTTCTTTTCTTTTATTTTTTTTTTTTTTATTGACAGGGCTGCCAAGCTCACAGAAGAATCAATAACCAAGGATATTCACATAGGATAAGATTCACAATGCATGTTTCACAGGCAGTGAAAACTAGGGCCTTGGAGCACCTACTGAAACCAACAAAATGACAACTGATATGTCCTCCAGTGAATCCATGTTAAGACGTTCTGTCTGCAGTAATTAAAAACTAGGTAATCTCACCTGTGTGAAAAGCCCACCGTAAAATCAGCTCCACTTAGTAGTGTAACTTGACACATTGACTTTTTACATCAGCAGCTATGTCCTCTAAGCCAGCCTCTGGTTTCAATATGCTGAGTAGCACCTCTCTTAAATCAAGTAAAGGAGAGTAATGCACTATGCATATTCTTCTCAAGTGATCCTTCTTGCTTTTCCTATTCTCTCTTCAGTATTATGTCTGTGATGGTCTGGTAATCCAGTAATTAATTACACCTGAGCAAACACCCAAAATATTTTTTTTTAACACAGTTCTTTTTGTCATACATAAGTTTTGTAGTAATTATGTCTCTTTTTCAATTATTTGAGCTTATTTAAGCAAATATTCCTGCTGTCAGTAAAACACCCAAATTTTCTATTGTGTGCTAGTAGCTGTGCAATACCTAGATATTGCCAAACACAGGGTATTCAAACACACTGGATATTCATAGCGTACAGTATAAATTAAATTAACTCTATTTCATCCTATACTCCAGAAACATCCTTAAACTTCTACCAAAATCAGAACATGCATATGGAAATAAGGCATCTTTTCCATACTTCTTTCATACATATATTTGTACTGACTTCATATAGCAACTTCTATGCAAAGAAATAATGAAGGAAAAAAAAAAAAGGAACTAACCTTATCACAGGTTATTGCATGTAGAAAGTATTATAAATATTATTAATTGCTTGGCTCACTTCCTTCTCTGTCATATTTCCCTCAGGTCTCTGTTACATGCTCAAGGCCATTATTTGATGGGGGAGGTATAAAGTCATAACAGGCTGATGTAAATTTCCTTTGAGATGCCTTATATATCACAGATACCATGAGGGAGATGAAACAGCAATTTTGTTCCCCTTCATAAGTAAAGATAGAAGAAATGCTCCATCTGAAGAGAAGTAAACTGATGCCCATTCTCTAACTGAGGCCAGTATAGTATATTATTCTTTGGGCAAATCTTTGATAACACTTATTGCCTTTTTCAGGTAGATCTTTGATAACACTTATTGCCTTTTTCAAGACCCCTTGTGGAAGGAGGGCTTGTAATTCTGAGGAGGAAATGAATAACTCCAAAACTGAGGGAGATAAAGAAGATGTCTGTGTCAAGAGTCTGAGACATGCTCCATCAGTGCATAGAATTTTATGCTTCTGCTAAATTAAGATCAGAAACAAGGAAGTAGCTCAGGCAGTCACTTTTTAAGATCACCATCAGGTTCTGAACAGTTCAGAAATCTTTTATCAGTCTAGTGTAGACACCTGGGTTGCTGGTTTGAAAAGGTGCAGATGTACAACTCCGACAGGGATACTTTTGATGTCTTAGCTTTCTCGCGTGTGCCAAGAAAACCACTTACTGACCTTAAAAATCTTCATTAGGAATTCACCTATACAAATCTACAGAAGATGATAAAACCTGGGGAGAAAATTCATTTTAAAAATGCTATAATGGGTCTATCCAGGGAAATAAAATAACACATTAGGTGAGCATGTTCCATACCGTGAATAAGTCTATGTCCAGTACCCATTTCATCTCCACACACTGCTTCAGATGAAGTGCCAGATGACCTTTTAATAAAACACCAATGAAGTGACATTTTAAAATATTTCTAACTTAACCGCAGTCTCGTTTGTGCCATTCAATTGGTAACCCGTTTTTTTTTTTTTTTCCCGAAGAATTTCACCACCTACATTAGCAACAAAGCAGATCCTGTGCAGATGAGAGTTTGTGCAAGTCTACTGCAGACAAGGGAGGTACTGTGCTGCTTTATTCACGGTTCTATTTCAGAAACAATTTGTAACTGTCACAGTTGTGTTTTCAGATGAGCCAGTTCATTTGAATAAACTGGAAGGGGGAAGTGATGCTGTTTGTCCTACAGCTATCTTCAAAACTGGGTGATAAATATCAACTTTGGTACATCAGTGGACCCTGTTAAAATTGTATAGCATAGCTCAAGAGGAAAATAATTTGCTGAAATCTAGTTCTTGCTCAGATGTGGACAAGAAGATGCTTTTACACACGGGTTTTGCTCACAGCAGTTTAATTGGTGAGGCAACAGTATCTGTAGTATCTTACTCCTGATGGGAAGGGTTGTTACCTATTCAAGATACATAGAGGTAATCACGGTATTTTGCCATCAGAATCAGTGGTAGTACTTTATAAGCAGCATAAAACCAAGGAAGAGGATAAGTGTCAAAATCTAAGTGGATAATATTGGATGAAAAGTAGGAGGGAGGGGAATTACATGATCATTTAAAACAGAGCATCAGGAATTGATGAGGAATGAGTTGGGGAGCCAGAAAAGTGTCTCAGCAGCAGAAGCTGGCATAGCTGATAATTGAACTACGTAGTCAAGAAGATAAAATATGCATGTATGTTTCCTGAAGAATGGGTTTCCCAGAATTTTGTGTGCTATTGATTTTTTTTTTTTCCACTTAAGTGACATATTTGGTTTTCTAAACTGCTTTCACTGAGACTCTGTTGTGGCAGAATCAGAACTGGCTAAGAAAGAAAAAAGTGGTAATGCATTCAGATATGACAGTGAAACGGACCATATAAGGGCTTGCACAGGCAGAAACCGGCAATGTTGTATATATTCTTAAAATTTCAAGGGTCAGGCTCCACCAACCCATTTAATCCTATTAATTTCAGTGGAAGTCTTCACTCATAAAGATACTAATCAATAAAACTGTGGAGAAGAGCAACCGATCCTTAAAGGGAATGGCATCACTGTAAGACTTCTGTTCTTCTGCATCTATTACATAGCCATTTTGACAGTTCTTATACATTTATCCTTGTCAGTATATAACATTTTTTAAATTACTTTACCTTGTATTATCAAGGTCTTAACCCTATATATTTGGAACCTCAAAATTTATCTTTCGTGCTAAACATTTTTTTGCTCTCTGATCCTGATCTTTAGAGGACTATTGTATCTCCATCTTCGAGACGTATTTTCAAAATGCTGATAATACTATATGATAAGACTGTCATATGTAATTACCAGGCTAGCAGTTATGAGGACATTGGTATCTGATTCCCTTAGGTCTACAAATATATGACCATAATGTTGCGAACAGCTGTCGATCAACAGCTCTGCTTATCAACATCTATGTGGAAGGGTTTAAATATCTTTTCTCAATGCTTGTGAGCTAATATTCTCTGCTGCCTTTTCTGCAGGATGCAAGGCCAGCATAACTGGCAATCCATGCTCTAATCCCAGTGAGACCAGAGGGAAAACAAAAAGCCAACAAAACTTGCTGCACTGTCTTTAGAAAGATAGTGAAGGTCAGACTAATCAATCTCAAAAATGACACTACATGAAAATTTCCATTTTGTCTGACTCTATATTAATTCCTTCCTAACAGAACATTGAAGTCCTGCTTCACAAAGCAAGTCTCATTGCTGTTTCTGGGAAAGTACCTGCAGCTCTTCTACAATCAGCTGCTGAAATATCCTCCTAGTTTAGTCAGTGCATGTACTCATTCATCCTGTTCCATACAAAATATCACATTCCCTGCAGTGTCACATAGCATCATCTATTTCAGTCACATTACTAACAACATTTTCTCCATTTTTGGGGAGTCATGTGAGTATAAAGTCATGCAGGAACATGATCCTGATGGTGCACAGCAGCTAGGCAGCCCCCAGTTTCACAGACTTCCAGTTAAAATAGTTACTTAGAACGTTAACAAGATCAATTATTTCAGAAATACATTAATAAAAATCGTTACATTTTTACAACTAACTCCTTAGCTGGTGTGAATTAGCGAAGATAGATTGACTTTGTGTTAATTCAACCGTTATTGGTGTTAATAGAGTAATGCTAGCTAGGGATCTGACCCTGACCAGCTGATCCCTTTGGAAGTGGCAGAACCGCATTTGAAAAGGGACAGCACTCTGAAAGATATTCAGTTAAAAAAAAAAGAAAAAAAAAGTCATGTAGGAAGGCAGATGAATGCAGAGAGGATGGCCACAGTGGGATGGCTGTAACAGAATTTACCCATTAGGCTGCAGCAGAGAATACACATGGGAAACCCTACAAGTGTGTCACCCCAGAGTGAGGCTTTCATTAAATACCTTCTTAGACCCAACTGAACCCAACCGCCTGGCACAAAGACCCTGGAAAACAGGCTTTGTAACTTTTACCCCCTGCAGATCTGCTTCTTATGTTACCTTTTCATTATTTGTTTTGATCAGTAAAGTTTAGCTCATGAAAAACATCAGTTTTTCAGATATGACAGCAAAATGGACCCTATAAGGGCTTGCACAGGCAGAAAACGGCAATTTTGTAGATATTCTTAAAATTTCAAAGGTCAGGGTCAAAGCTCATTACTTACCATGAAAAAGGTGTATGAGGTCATAAGCTCATTAGTTACCATGAAAACCAGCCTTCCACTCAGGTTCTTCCCTACTGTTCTTTGAAACATTGAAACATTACATTCTTTGAAACTGTTATAGATGCTTCCAAAACTCCTTCCTGTTTCCAGTATTTTTAGTGGGTTTTGAAATCCATGTCTATAATAACACTGAAGTCCTGGTTTGGCAATTTATGAAGAGCTTCTTTAAAATTCAGATAATTTATGAACTGTCAATGTCAATCTTGAGTGTAATCTTATCAAAAAACTTGAGGTTAATTAGGAAGGATCTCATCCTTCTAAATCCATATAAGCTTAACATAATAATTGAGAGTTGAGATCAATTACTCATGGTATGTCAAGGGTATGAACTTATATGGTAATGATTGACTGCTTGGCCTGAATGCTCAAAAGTCAAGGTCAGAAACCATGCCAAATGCACATTTAAAAATTCTTAAAGTCACAAGTGGTGGGATGGGGGAGGGAATGAGATGAAAGTCTAACGTGTAGATCTGAAAGCTCGGGTGCATACTGATCCAGACCTTTGACGTCTAATTCAAAAGACATTGTAATAGTAAATAGAGAGAGAATCTAGGAATCACTGAGTCTGAAAATGGGATTGGCAATAGTTTAGAAGCGTTTTCATGAAATAACTCGGAAGTTCCACTTCACAAACATGTATCTAGTTTTCCTAGTGGGTTAATAACCTCAGCTGAAGTAAAAGTAAGCCCCTCTCTCCCATGCAGTACCTGAGACACTCATTGTGCTATAGACTCACCGTAACATGATACTGACTGTCCCTTCCAAGCACAATTTTCACGGCATTCTCCAGTCCTCTGGAAACCTGCCGCCCCTCCTACTCTAGTAATATCAAGACAAAGAGAAAAGGAGAGTCCTGAAACAGTCCTACACACCCAAGGAAGCAACAACAAAAAATGACTGGAAGAAGACTTATTTTGTTTTTCTCTATTTTTCTTTTTTTAAATTTTTTTTTTATTTTCCACCTTTTATTGTTGTTGATGTTATTGTGCTTTTTAATTAAAAAAAAAAAAAAAAAGCCTATAAAATCTATTATCACTAACACTCTTGAAGGAGCTGCCTCCCAAGTGAACCATTGCAACAGTGGGTGGACTGGATGCCTATGAGTGTGTCTGTCATTGCACCAGAAGTTAAGAATAAAATCTTCAATAAGAGGACGTAAAATTGTAACAAATTACTTACAGTCTGGGACATGGCACTAGATTACAACTGGGATTTTTACTGTCTAAAGTCAGCTCTGTAGGCTCACTCTGTAGGTCAGAGGAAGTAAGGACTTGCAGAGAATTCATCCCCAGCCTCTCAGACACCATGGCATTGATAGTTTGTGCATAATTCACCACATCCTAAAAATGGGATGATCTCACAGTGAATATGTGAGATGAAGCACACTGAGAAGACCTCTCTGCTGATACTAGGCAGTGCATTGTAAAAGATTAAAATCAGACCTGAGCAAGCCAGCTCCATCCACTACCTGAAGCAATATAGATGTGTTAACACAGCGTTCCACCAGGCAGGTTTGCACAGTTGGCAAATTCCCATTCTGCAAAGCCCTGCCCAGGCTGGGCTAAACATCCCTGATGCAAGGTTAACCCAGTGAGGCGCAGTGTCCCTCCAAGGTAGCTCAGGACTCTTATGGCAATGCAGTGCTGGCACAAGCTTTGAACACTGAGCTTCAGTTCTGCAGCATATGGTTACCATACGGCAAGATGAGTACATGCGAGGCTCAAGTAACATTTCAAATCTTCTGCAAACACATTTCAACCTTTCTATACAAGAAGACTCCTGGTGAGCCTTCCCTGGAAGGCAGTGCCACTCCCTCAGTATGCTCACAAAACCCGTGCCACGTGAGGCCAGCACCTCAGTGGATGTTATGGCCACAGGAAGTTCAACAACTCTGCTATTATGTGTGGTCTACTATGGCTAGAGATTTTAGTTATCTAACTTCCACATGTCATATTATGAATACAGCCTGCTACACAGGAATCCAGGACTCCAGGGTTGTGGCCAAGTGACAGCACACCAGCTGTGCTGATGTGACTCCTGGTTGTGTGTTCCCACATAAGCCACAGTAGCTTCATCATGTGTTTACACCGCAGGTAGCACAGGGAATGAAGGAAATCTCCAGTGGAGACAAAGTGGTACAAGTTCAAGAACAGGAATCAGGCATGAATGAGGAAAGGTAAGAAAAGAAGAATAGTGTATCAGGAAAGTAAAAGGGGGAAGCGATGATGACAACTTCCTGGTAACTGCCTACGGATCCACTTTGAAGCAATATCTGAAGAGCTCTCCATCCTCAGAGATATGCTTTCTGTTTCTTTTTGCCCTACAAATATGGTCACAGTGTTAAATTCATGTCATTCTAAACCCATTACTTCAAATTATATAAATGCTTAAATACTTACAACAATACAAACTCAGACAAGGCAAAGCTCTAAAAAACCTTTTTGGATATTCAGACAATAAATTTATCAGACTGCTGTGTGAAACCTTTATGAGAGTCTATATTCTGCTGGTATCATTACAAATTCTCAGTCTATAGCTTAGGTCACTGAAGACCTAAAGCAGGTCTATATTATATACTTCCCAGAGACCTGGGTTAGTCTGTAGTGTAACTGTATTCTCTTAGCAGTCAGCTATGACGTACAACACTGTCAGGCATATTCTTTGCAAGTAGGTTGAATCTTTAGTGATATCTGTGGCTTAGTGTCCTTTTTGTCAGTTTCTCTAGGTCAGAAAGTGTATTTCTGTCATCTATTAGCTCTGCTGTTGCCAGCCCATGGTTTGATTGATTATTTAATGGTTATTTAATGCCTGCAAAGAAGTTTCTGAATGCTGTCCCATGCTAATGCTTGACAACTACAGTTGTCATGACTACTCAGCACCTATGTGAGGGCTATGTTGGAGAGCTATTGCAATGATTCCTGGGCATCTTCCCTAAAAATTAGTATCCTTGCCTCAAAGTCTTCTCTTCAGTCTCTGAGAGACTAGACACAGAGGCAATCTTGCCATCCAATGGAGGAGGCACTGCAGTGTCAATTTGAAGCTGACCGCTGTGCCTGCCCGTGAGGGTCCTGTGGGCATGGCACTGTGCTAAAGACGTTTTCCTGGTAACAACACAATGCAAAGTCCCTGGGCCTCCCTGAGAGCCAATATGCCATCACCAGCTGGTCTGACCAGACCTACCTGACATGTTCAGCATGGGGACTACTGGAACCAGAGGGAAGTCATGGCACTTGTCTGCAAACTTACCATTCACACTGCAGGTATGTGTGATTTAGGAGCCTATAAAGTGAGGCTTGCCCTGCAAAGACACAGCCCTTACTTTTCCTTTAATAAGGTCAGTTGCAAGATGGTCACAACCTTTCCATATATTATTTCCCCAGTGTCTATTCCCATCATTTCAGAAGCTAAGATACATAACCCAATCCACAAACCCTTTCTGGCTTCCAGAGATATAACACAGTTAAAACAACCTAAAGCCTTAAGTTCAAGACGAATATTTTGATGCCAGAAGTAACAGCAGAACTGTGCTCCATTTCATTCCTGCTAGAGCGGGTTTTGACACTAGCTTAATAGTGGTTGACTCACAAATCAAAGACTGTCTTTGAGAAAACTTTCTGTGGGGTTGACAGACAGCTAGCATACTCTAAGGCATTTTCTTCTGCATTACTTGGCAGGAAGCCTGAGACAGTTTGAACAACACTGTGCACAACGTGCCCAGCTCAGCCAAAACTCATTAAGGGTCTTGTCTTCTCTTGTGCGCTTTGTGGAGCACATTACCGCACCCCTGATGGGCAGCAGTTATGCTAAGATTAAAGATCACCAAATACCTTCAATGTACCAGTCAAATTGCATTTCTCAGCTGTGTATACATTGTAAATGTTCTGCTGCTTTACCAGGTGAAGGATGAAGATGTAATGGCTGTTCTCCAGTTACTGAGCTTGGTTAAGGAATTGCTCTGAAAGAGGTTTCATGGGATGATAATTTCAGGAAAATGTGAGACAATTGCAGAAAGATGCTCAAGTTCATGACTGCATTAACTCCGTTTGCTATTGAAAGACTCCTCCCCAGCGAACAATGTAAGAAAGACACAAGTGTCTTTGATCACTTTGAAGCATTCTTTTAAAGAGTTGCTCTGGATTTTGCCCTGTCAGTCCCACTGATTTGTGAGGCAATCACTTTAGTTAAAACTCCATTCACAGTTAGCTTGAGAGCACTGCTGACTCACAGCATTCCAGATTGAAGGGAGAATGGGCTGTTGTATTTCTGCTAAACTGGGTGTTACAAATACCCTCTTCATTTTCATGTACTTTCCTTTCCCTCTTTTTCAGTTTGTGGGAGTGTTCATCTACTGTGGTATTTGCTAACTGGTTTCATTGTTTTAATATTGCCAAACAACAACCACCACCACCCTACTTTCAGATGTTTACAGAAGTAGGCTTCCCTGTGTCAGCCAGTTCATGATAGAGGGGTCTTAAGCAAAAAGAGCCTTCTTGATAAAGGATGGTTAACTAGATCTTGGCATGATCATTCAATGTCATTTTTCTAAGTACAAGAAATAAAGGAAAAACACTCCTAAAACTGGCGGTTTGTGATACCTTCCTATATTGGACTTATATGCTTCTGCAACTTATAGCATCTGAACCACAAATGTTTATATTGAAGGATCAACTGATCAACTGATCTTTCGAGGTCCCTTCCAATCCCTAACCATAACAGTGACAAGAAGAATATCAAAACCTAGTTAAATGTGGTGAACATTCAGCTCAGTGAATGCAGGTTAGGGATAACAGGCCACAACGTTGGGTTAAGAAAGAGATTCATTTCAGAAAAAGAAGTAGATGCATTTGCCTTATGTAAACTCTGTGCCTGCTAATACACAGGACGAAACAGCAGATGAACTGGGGGAGTGAAGAGGAGGGAGTACATTCTGCCAGAGGGATTTGCTTTACCATTCTTACTTTTCCTATTTTCACTACTGCAAATTCTCTCTCCCCTGCCCTCCCATCTACAGATCAGCTGGGGTGAGAAGCAGCTACAAGAACCATCAGGTTGATAACTCCAAATTCACATTTTTTGTTCGGAAAGTATCATGAGCCTGGTTCTTCACTCAACAAATCTATACTGATTAGCATTAGTCAAGGTCACCCCTTAAGCATCATTCACACGCAATGATGCTACTAGTGGTAAATAAGGAGAATGATTCAATGAGTGCTCAAATGCTATGAAAATGACAGATGAAAGCAGCCTCTGCTTGAGGTATCAGAAGAAATATTTTTGCCTTGACTGGCTAAATCATGGAACAGAGATATGAAAACAGCTACAAGAAATTTAAAGCAAAATTTGCCAAGAAATGGACAAGATTCAAGAACAGAAAAGTCAAGGGGATGTACAATATGAAAAGGATTTCAGCCAAATATGGATAGCTCAAGAGCCAGAAAGTATGATAGAGATGTTTAAGAACAGGTTTGACAAGGATCTTCAATGCACACTGCCTTTGTCAGTAGCTGATAAGAGTCTTGTCAAAGCCAAGTAGTGACAGGCTTTCTTCACCATGCAACCCAGAGGCATCTCACTCCCAGCATCAGCACACTGAGACAAAGTGCCCATACAACTTATCAGCTTAATCAACCGGTTCCAAAATGAGTGAGGTTTGAAGGAACATCAGCTGGAGATGATAGTGTTACTAAAATTGTTCTACAGCAACGAGACTAGGACAGGAAGAGAGGAAAGGAAAACATCGTTGTTTTAACGATACAAGCATTTTGTGGGGTTTTAGACTTAAAAGACTTTCCCAGCATTAGAGTAACTAATTAACAACAGAGGGTAAAAAGAATCAGTTGGGATTAGTAGCTGCACTCGCCAGCCAATTTGGAGTTGTGCATGAAAGCAACAATCAAGATGAGATGCAGTTTAAAAATTGTACACAAGATGGCATGAGGATGCTCCACCAGAATTAGCTTAGCATTTGGTGCACCAACCCCAATGCCCTTATATGACTCTTCTGTTGGAAATTCACAAGGACAGGAGCTTAAAGAATAAGCTGTTTACTCAGAGCTGTACCATGGTTAACAAACATACATACGGTAATATCCTGAAACTACCTTGACCTTTAACCAAGATGCTCTGTTGTGTTTGAGAGATCCAAGCTCATCTTTTGTAAGCACAGCTAACCCCAAACTGCATTTAATCTACAGGCTTTAAGAATGCCCTGCTGAAAGCTGAACCATGGGCTATGTTAGGGAAGGTTTTGGATGTGAACAGCCTTAATTTGAATGTTGCGCAATTATTGATGGTCTCATGAAATCAGTTTGAGAATCAAGTAGAGCAAAGAGGACATGGAAGTAATTGTCTGCAACACTAGGATAAAGCTTGGAAAATAGAACAATGAACATCTGGGAACACAAGCAAATTTGCTGGAACAAGGCAAAATATGTACAAGAAAGCCAGCTTTGATCACAGATAGTGCTTCCAGACAAAGCCTATTGTAGTCCTGCTAAGATCACACAAGAACCACAGGCTCAAACAGAGCAGCTGAGGCAGGAAGGCAACTCTGGAGATCATCTAGTCCAACCCCTTCTCTCACAGCAGGGTAACCTACAGCAAGTTGCTCAGGGCCACATCCTGTCAGGGTTTGAAAATCTCCAGAGCCTCTCTGGGAAGCCTCTTCCAGTGTTTGACCACCCTCACAGTAGAGCAGTAGTTTTTTCATGTCAAATGGAATATTCTTTATTTCAGTTTGTATCCATTGCCTCTCACTCTGTCATGAGGCACCACTGAGAGAGTCTGGCTCGCTCTTCTTCACTCTTCCTGCTCACATCAGGTATTTATACACATTGATCAGACCCTCCTGAGCCTTAGGAAGCATCTCTGATCCTTCTCTACTCCAGGCTAAACAGGCCCAATTCTCTCAGCCCCTTCTCATATGAAGATGTTTCGGTGGACTTGCCCCTATATGTCTGTGTCTCTTGTACTGAAGAGCCCAGCACTGGACTCAGCACTCCAGATGTGTCTCACCAGGATTTAGCAGAGGAAAAAAGATCACCTCTCTTTGCCTGGTGGCAACGCTGTTGGCAGGAGGTTGTTGGCGTTCTTTGCTGAAAGGATGCATTTCTGGTTCATGGCCAGCTTGGTGTCCACAAGGCCCAGGGTCTTTTTCAGCAGAGTTGCTTTCTATCTGGTTGGCCTTCAGCCTGTACAGCTGTCTGGGGTTGTTTCTGTCCAGGTGCATGACTTTGTTGAACTTCATGAGATTCCTGTTGGCCCATTTTTCTAGCCTGTGGAGGTCCCTCTGGATGGCAGTACAACCTTCTGGTCTATGAACAGCTCCTCACAGTTCTATATCACCTAGAAACTTGCTGAGGGTGTACTTTGCCCTATGAATCCAAGTCATTAACAAAGGTGTTAAACAGTATTGGACCCAGGATTGGCCCCTAGGCTACCCCACTAAGGACCAGCCTCGAGCTGGACTTTGTACCATTGATTACATGAAAGAAGAATCCACCAGTGAGCAAGGGAAGATGTGTCAGTCAGTGTTGAAAAGTTGCTGAGACTTAGGAAGCATTTCTGAAAGATACTTGTTTTTTCCAGTCATTGTTTCACAGAGGAAGACTGAAAAATACCTGAATGGAATGCCCTCAAACATCCCTTCTGTCAGACTAGATGTCATAAAGGTAAATGACAGAGCCAGGATTTGTTTAAAAAAAAAAAACAAACAAAAACCACAAGCAAAACAAAACAAACAACCCACACACAAACACAAACAAAAAAATACAACCAACCAACCAAGCAAAAAAATGCACAAATGGATTGTGCCAAAAACGCTGACTACAAGCAAGTTGGAACTACCTTTTATCTCAAAAAATGCTAAGTTTTCAATAGAAACAAGTATGTCCCCTATAATTTTAGGCAGTAATAAATTTGTTGATTATTCACTAGGTCGTTGTCTTCTCCAAAAACGATTATCACTATAGTCAGATTAAACGACAAGACTTGAAGATCTCAGGAAACATATGGGTTTTATAATAAGAACAAAAACATCAAGTGACTTTTTCACATTTAATTCCCAGTAAGGGTTATAAATTTAATAGAAAAATAAGGTTATTAACTACAGCAACATAACTTTCCATGTGCATCAGTGAACTGTGTAAAACATCTGAAGGGAAACTTGCTACAGAGGAGATTGCAGGTTAGACACATTGAGAAATTTTGTACTGTCCTTGCCTACCTATCCTTTAATCAGCTCTGCTTCACACCACTGAAATATAAAATAGAAGTGTTGTTATTTAAACAGTCTGGAAATAGTTGTAATGGGAGATACAGGAAAGAAAAATTTGTAGTAAGATCAGTACACCAGAAAAGTCAAGAAAATAAAGATGAAAATTAAACCATAAGACAAAAGCACCTTAACCAACACCATTCTTTTTCACGGCCCTTAAAAATATAAGTTAAGAGCATCTGAACACCCTGCATTTGCAAGTGTGGGTTTGTGAAATTTGGACATCCATGACATTTGGACGTCAGTGACAAGGCCAGTTAATGGAGCTCCTACCCCCTTGACCCCTTCCATCACCTCTGTTCTCATCCTCAGTTCATACCTACTCCTTCAACAACCAAGATGTGCTGATATACGGGTATGTTTCAAATGCCTTTCTAAAAGAGAATCGAACAGGGTCATTTCATTCAGTCCTGAGAAACTGCAGCATCATTCCTAGCTGTACTGAGGGGGCAATACTAAGGCAGAGCCAGGGAAAGGCAGGAACTTCTTAAGCTAAGACTACATTTATGAAGCTACACCTAAGCACCAATAACCAGGTTAATGTTGGTCACAAAAATCTGGTCAACAAAAGATTTCAGCTAGGAGGTGTGAGCTCAGCTTTAAAAGGCAATTAAAATAAGACCAAACTTAAAACCTGAACCTTGAAGATGTTGGCAGTAGGCCATGGACTCTCTAATACATGGAAGTAAGGCACTTTGAAGCAGGAAACATCCCTGAAAATGTGAAGGCACTCAGGCATCTTGCCCTATTCCCTTTCAGCGTGTGCTCTGTAGTCCTACATGTGCTGCCAGGAAGAGTAGGAACTAGTCCTCATTTCTCTTCCCCTCAGCTTGACGAGAATATACCTCTGGGATGTGAGAAACCCCTGTTCAAATCTTGTCTCTGACCGGAGTAGGGATTCTAACCTCGATGATCTCCCTGAAGATGACATCACCACTGACCTTCACTTATTTTTAGACAGGTTGTTGCTGGTCTCACTTGTCCACTTTGTACAGAATACTCAAACATTTCCTGAGCCAAGGACACGGATAGGTTAACACAGTCACTGGGCAGCTCTGAATATGAATCTCTGTACAGTGGTTGCCTCAGATAGGAAAGTCCCTCTATAAGTCAAGCTTGACATGACATCGGCTATTACCTAACTGTTCCTATAGCTTGAATCACATGCATTGCTACCAACCACAAACTCCTATTCCTTGAAGACTTCCTGGATTAGGAGTACCACCGAAGAATCTGTTAATTTTTACTTTGATTTCATACTTAGTTGAAGATTAGACAATATCCAGTAACCAGGCTGAGAAATTAAGCAATCTGAAACCTAGAGAAATTTCTGTGTCATACCCTTACCAATCAAAACAGAATGAACTCCTGGATAACCGGGAGGTCCCAGTTGACTAGAAGATGGCAAATGCGACACCTATCTACAGGAAGGGCCGGAAGGAGGATCTGCAGAATTACAGGCCAGTCAGTTTGACCTCAGTGCCAGGGAAGGTCATGGAACAGATCATCTTGAGTGCTGTTGCACAACACATACAGGACAACCAAGCGATCAGGCCCAGTCAGCATAAGTTTATGAAAGGCAGGTCCTGCTCGACTAACCTGATCTCTTTCTATGACAAGGTGACCCACTTAGTGGATGAGGGAAAGGCTGTGGATGTTGTGTACCCAGACTTTAGTAAAGCTTTTGACACTGTTGCCCACAGCATTCTCCCAGAGAAGTTGGCAGCTCATGGCCTGGATGGATGTACTCTTCACTGGGTAAAGAACTGGCTGAAGGGCCGGGCCCAAAGAGCTGTGGTGAACAGAGTCAAATCCTGTTGGCAGCTGGCCATGAGTGGTGTTCCCCAGGGCTCAGTATTGAGACCAGTTCTGTTTCTTATGTTTGTCAATGATCCGGACGAGGGGATCGAGTGCTCCCTTAGTAAGTTTGCAGATGACACCAAGTTGGGTGGAAGTGTTGATCTGCTTGAGGGTAAGAAGGGTCTACAGTGAGATCTGGACTGACTGGATCGATGGGCTGAGGCCAATGGTATGATGTTAAACAAAGCCAAGTGCCAGGTCCTGCCCTTGGGTCATAACAATCCAAGGCAGTTCTACAGGCTTGGGGAAGAGTGGCTGGAAAGCTGCCTGGCAGAAAGGGATCTGGGGGTGTTGGTCAACAGCCAGCTGAACATGAGCCAGCAGTGTGCCCAGGTGGCCAAGAAGACCAACAGCATCCTGGCTTGTATCAGAAATAGTGTGGCCAGCAGGACTACAGAAGTGATTGTGCCACTGTACTCAGCGCTGGTGAGGCTGCGTGTGGAATCTTGTGTTCAGTTTGGGGCCCCTCACTATAGGAAAGACATTGAGGTGCTGGAGAGAGTGCACAGGAGGGTGACGAGACTGGTGAGGGGTCTGGTGCACAAGTCTGATGAAGAGCTGAGGGAGCTGGGTCTGTTCAGCCTGGAGAAAAGGAGGCCAAGGGGAGACCTTATCGCTGTCTATAACTACCTGAAAAGAGGTTGCAGTGAGGTGGGTGTCAGTCTTTTTTCCCAGGTAACAAGTGATAGGACAAGAGGAAATGGACTCAAGTTGTGCCAGGGAAGGTTTAGATTGGATATTAGGAAAGATTTCTTCATGGAAAGGGTTGTCAGGCATTGGAACACGCTGCCCAGGGAAGTGGTGGAGTCACCATCCCTGGAGATATTTAAAAGACACATAGATTAGGTTCTTAGGGACATGGTTTAGTTCCAGAGTTAGGTTAATGTTTGGACTCTATGATCTTAAGGGTCTCTTCCACCCAAAATGATTCTATGATTCTATGATGGGCCAGAACTGGAACAAACTTTTCTTCAGTGACACATTAGATTTGAATAAAGCTGTATTTTAGTTGGGTACTTCAACAGCTTGTCTTTCTTACTATTATCATTACTCACGAATAAAAGCCTGCATAAAAGTGATGTAAATAAGCAGAACTTACTCCTATTTCTGTTGAGGGGTCAAAAATTGCCAGTTGCAGTCAATATCAATGCAAGAACACCTGACTTTGATCAGAGTAACTTACTCTCACATCTAGACATATGTAGTTGCTCTAGAATTTGCTGTCTTTCCTGAAAACATCAGCAGGGATGGGCAGGGATCTGACTGGTTCATACTGCCTGACTAATATATTTGAACCAGAGCAAAGCCCAATATAACTGGCTAAAAATACAGGTAAGCAGTGACACAGAAACAAGAGGGGGAGAAAAAAAAAAGCATAGAAAGAGTCATACCTTAGACCCAGCTCCAAGAAAGCACAGCTCTCCAAGGCTGTCCCTGAGGGGGGTAACTTGTGCAACTCAGGGGTTAGGACAAAGGTATTATTATAGGCTGTTGTCCTCTCCGTAGCATAGGAGAGCCCTCCAGGCAACTTGTTTCAGTTTTCCTCTGGTTATCCTGGTAATTCCCAAACTTTAAGCTGTACTTAATTCAATTAGTCCTCCAGCTCTAACGTGAAAATCCCCTGTCTCCTCATCTCCTTTCCAGTCACTGAAGTACAAACTCAGGATCTCCCGTTTCTCCCTAGCAAAGCACATTGTGCATATCCCTCATTTGCAATCTCTGTCCCAGCTCTTCCCTTCCAGCAGCTATCAACATTCCTGAACTGTATATGGTCTGGTCTTCTGCTAATACTCAGAAGTAGGAAGCAGCAGTTCAGAGGAAATTCCTACCTACTCCTCTTTATGGCTCCTCTGCCTTGGGAACTAGGTAAAATAGGAGCATCCTGAGTTGTCTTCCCAGTGCTCTTTCCTAAACATCTGGCTTCTCTTCTACTGTATCCACCAAATCTGTTTCTTAAGTCCTCCTTTATTATTCTGTCCTTCTCTGGAGAGTCTTTGAAGGTCTCTCTCTCTTACTCATTTTTTTGCTTTTCTTTCTCCCTTTCTCTTTGGAAAGAGTACAATTCTCCTTTCTGGAACTATGTTTCACCTGTGACTGACTTCCCTTTGGAGTCATGCCAGTGTCAGATCATCCACCTGCTGAGCATTAGAGCCATACAACTCAGTTCTCAGTGACTGCTAGTCATCTTTTCAGTGCTTTCGTCTAAAGAGGCCATAACATGAACTTTCTGCCCTAGACCCTAGAGGCCCTAAAGAAAATCCCATTAAGGGACACGATTGGCAACTTAGGCAGAGTCTACTCATTTAAATTAGTCAGCTAGACTCAGTTAAAATTAATGGGCCAGAAAAAAGTGGTTCAGAAGCAATTCATCTCATCCAGAAATAGGTACCTAAATACGATTAGGTGATTTGCACCCTAAAAGCTCTTATTTACCATTTAAAAAAAAAAAAAAAAAAAGTACTGTACAGTAACTAGCTTGGATGAATGTCTCAATGTGGCAGACATCTAAAGAGGTGTGAAAAGAATGGCAGCCAAAGTAACCCTAAGAGAAGCAGAGATGACAGAAACATTTTAAATATCTTAATTGTTCAAGGAGAACAGGGACATATTTTTTGCAATTGTTTTTGGCCTTCTTTTCAACTAGCTCTCTATACTACTGTATATGCAACACTGGTTGAGTACTTGTAAACACATCCACTGCTTTATTTTATGTCTTTATAACAATCTTTATTCAGCAGCAGATGTTATGTCTTGTGAGTATACTAGATACCCATCTGTCCCACATACGTTTCTGAAAAACAAAAGTCAAAGGCTGAGTGCTCCCACCAGTGTGGGTACACAAGGTCATTGCTAAGATGTACTATTGCTATTTTTTAAGAAAACACATTTATACATAAAAGCTGATTACAAGACACTTAAGTAAAAATGGCTGTATTTAGTCTAGATTCTTTGCAAATACAAGATATTTACAGTGCAGATATAACTCAGTTCCCAAAGTCAGTGGTAGTTTCACCAAACACTTCTTGAATGATCAGAAGCCTGAAAAACATGACCCTTGAGAGACTATAGAAAGAAATGGGCTTGTTTAGTTTAGAGAATTGAAGACTAAGAGGTAACACAATAACAGCTTTCAAATATGTAAAAGGTTGCTATAAAAAAAGGAAGGAAATAAACTACTTTTCTCATCCGTTGTGGAGAGGACAAAAAAATAATGGCTTTAAATTGCACCAAGGAAATTTCAGTTTGGCACTAGGGAAAGCTTTTCTAAGCATAAAGACAAATTGCCTGGGTTGGCTATGAAGTCCTCACACTGGCAGTTTTTAAAAACAGGCCTGACAAACATCAGTCAAGGTGGTTTAGGTAGGACTGATCCAGATTCAGGGCAGAAGGGATGACCCTTCAAGATCCTTTCCAGCTTTGTTTTCTATCAATTTGTAGCTCATTGAGAAGCAGCATTAAGCAAAACCTAATTGTCATCTTGGAAAATTTCACTATCCTATTAATTCGTATATCAACATTATCACATTTCATTAATTACGTATTTAGTTAGACAAGCACCAACCTGGCTGCAATACAAAATAAAAATAGCTGGCACAGAGGCGCAGCTTGTTTGTTGAACATGGAGCAACCCATGTTCATGGAGCTCAGCAGGTCTCGGCCCACCTGCCTCCCTGCTGGGGATGCCCAGACAGCTCAACTAGGCTGTCCCTGAGAAAATATACAATTCTCAGATATTATTACAACATCCTCTTCTATAAAATCCGTGTGGTGTTCCTTCTGCATCTTTATGCTCTCCAAACATCCCTTGTAATTTCCATAGCAAATTTCCCTAAAATTGAAGGCAAATGCATAGTGTGAAACCGACTACTTACACTCATATTAGTATCAGTTTGTAGTGTTCTTTTTATAGGTATCTCTGGTTTCGTAATGATGAATTTGAAGGGTAAAATAAAAACTCATTATGGCAGGCGCAGCAAAGTGCTCTGCATTTACAGTGAAAGTATTCTACTGTGCTTTTTCTTAAGGAATGGATCATATGCAATTCAACGAAAGAAATACTGTCTCTTAACCTAATTTTATAAAGTAGTCAGACTGACCTCTTCTACACACAGTAGATGAAAAAAGAAGAGCCTCCAACAGACTAAACAGAAGCTACCCTAGTTTTTAATCAATAGTCCTATTCCCACTGGCTATGTATTTCAGTTCAGAACATTGTAATTAAATATAAGGATGAGCTGCATTTCTTTATGAATGAAATCTCTTCCTTTCATATAGCTTTATATAAAGACACTCTAAAGTATTTGCTGCTAAAATCCAACCATGATGAGTCTAAACAAAATAAAAATGTAAGGAGTCTTTAAATTTCAAGGAGAAAATGCATTGAATTCTGCCAATGAAATCATAGGTTTTTTGGGTTTTCAGAATAGGAGAAGGATATACTATATTATGTTATGTTATGTTATGTTTCTTATGTTATGTTATGTTATGTTATGTTATATCTTAAATTCAAGAGTCATATTCAACCAAGTGGTCCCACTGATTTCCTGTAGACCTACACAAAAGATTAAGGCAAATGGGGTTTCAGTCCTACATAGACCTTTTGAACTTATTTTCCTTTGAAATATAGAGGTTTCAAATAATTCATAAGAATGTTCAAGCCCAAACAGTAATACTGGAAAGTTCACATACAACCTACCATTTTGCCCATAGGCAGTTTACGAAATCGTAATTACAACTACTATTGCTTAGCAATCACATGCACAGAAATACTAAAAGATTTAGGAAACATAATTGCATTTCTAATAAAGTTTCACCACTTCGTGTCAATAGATTAAACTATGATTTCTTCTTAGAAGTCAGAGATAAAAAATCCTTGCAATTTTGCTATTTTGAAATGATTAAAAAGCCATATGAAGGTGCTGTGAGGACAGTAATATCTTCGTTCTAATCCTCAGTGATTAGCAGCCTATCTACAGTGATTCTGCTTTGCATAAGAATATCCTTTTGCCCTTGACTTTATGGCAGGCTAAAGTTAATGGGCCAAATGCATCCGTTGACTAAAATGGTCTTACTCCAAGGATAAGTTTGGCTTACCGTACAGAAACACGGTTGAGAGCAGCTTATAGAACTGTAATCATAAGAAATAAACCTACCTCCTGGCACCACCTTTTAAGAATGTCGCTTGCCTTATATCCATATTCAAGGTCAAATGTGCAAATTAGAATGAACAGCTCTTGTTTTCAAATATTACTTTTTGGTTTAGTAAGTGATTTACGTACTTTTTCAGTTCTAAGGCTCTCAGAGCCAAATATTTCCTGCTAAGCAATCAATACTTTAAGTATTACATGCACGAAAGTATCCTGCACATACATATGCGCAGAGAGATTGCATAAAGAAAATGAAATGGATAGCTTTTCCCCAGCTTAGACACATCACAGGCTGGTTTCTGCCACACCTAAAATCACTTTAATAATGTGGCAAACTAAATAAATTTTCACCAGATGTGCATCCTTTGAGAGAATTTACTCAGCGAAATCTACCGCTATGTCCACAGGTATCTCCACTGAAAAAACTTCAGTAGTCTGTCACAATGGAAAGTTCAAAACACTGAAAGTGATGCCAGCAATAGATGCTTCTACTTTTGAAAAGAGAAAGTGTATAGAATATTTTTCCCACTCTACTCATAGCAAAGGAACCAATGGATATTAGACAACTTATTAAAGAATAATGCGGCATCTAAGTGGATATCTAACTTAGGACACTGAAGCCTCTATTTGCTACTTGTGAGTCAGTTTAACATTTTATATGGAAGATGGGAAGCTCAGAAGGAGGTGTTTTCTTCTTTAGAAGAAAGAGAAGAAGCTTCTGGAAAGATTTTGCAGAAGAACGCATTACAAGATAAAAGCACCATCGTGCAAAACTTTTAGTTACGCACGGGCAGTCCTCTGCTCAAAATACAAGGCTTTGAGGGTTCAGTTGTTACATGAAATATGCTACAGATCTCAGAGGGCAAGCTGATATAGAGGATTACCTTATAGAAAAATCAGCTTTGCTGGACGTACACCCAGCAGACTCTTCTAGGTCCTTCTAAGATCTTTTTGCAAAAACAGGCTTATATCAAACAACAGTAACAGACCAAGTATTTTGACAAAAACTTGTTAAACTACTGAAACATTTTATAACAATTAATCCTTGAGTGAGAGGAACAAGAAATAGAAGTCACACATAACCCTTAGATATGCTATACTCTGGTTGTATCTCTCTTAAAAATTTTGGATTACGCTGAACAGCAGTTCAACCTGATCTCCCTGGAAAAGACTTACACAATCTTTGGATGCACTTGAGAGAGGTCAGTCAGCAGGAGAAGGGCTAATGAACATACCTTGCTGAATCAAACTCATGAGATATATCCCACAATGCTACATGCAGGTCTAATGCTTACATTTTAAAGCCAGAACACAGAAAGGAGACAAAAAATATATGAGGGAAAGAGATGATGCCTTACACTGGGAGACAAATTCATCTCTTTTTCTTATCCAAAAGATCAGGAACTGATTGTCTACTCCAATTATATCAGCATTGGAACTGATTTGATTGCAGTTAAAATCACTTTACTAGGGAGAAGGTGCTTGCATCTTAGGGGCTCATCAATTTAGCAGAGAAATTCATAACAACAAAAGCAAAGGCCGAGATCTTAAGCGTAATTCCAGTGAGGAATTAAGAACATACTGTTAAAAGTGAAATCAGTCAGCATTCTGTGCAGGGATATGGTAGATTCTCCTCCTTCTGATGCCTTTGGAAAAATACTAGTTGCCGATATGGAAGTTATTCTTTGTTTAATACAAACTACTGGGCTTGTATCAGAAAGCACCACATGGGCCAAGCCAGACAACAGCATTGAGGTGAATGTACCAAGACCTGTTCAGCTACCCAAAAAGCTAAAAATGCCCCACCCTGTATTACTAAAATACAAAAAGATAGAACAATTAACTTTTTAGATAGAGAAAAATCTCAGCCGCTGAGAAGGGTATTAGAAGGGTTTACCAAGCACTCTCTCTTCTGCCCATGCTATCCGTGCAGGCACGTCCCTCTTTCAGTCTTGGTATCAGTTACTCAGGGATTTTCTGAGTGCTGCCAGCCCTGTGCAGCCCTGTCATTGCGTGGGGAAATGTTTCTGTTCCTCTGAAGAGGGCTCAGTGGATGCTCCCTGGCCAGCCATACTCCCTGGGATTGTCCATTCCTGAGCAGGTTCAGCTGCTCACACCACTAAGCACAAACATACTTTTTCTCCCAGGGTTTCGGTTCAGACAATTAAAGGAACATAATTCACCTTCGAAGAAAGGAAAATACGCATATATACACTCACACTCACATATGTATGGATATTAGACTACTTGTATAATTCATATAGTACTATATATGTGTGAGTTTGTGTGCGTGTATAGGTATGCAAATGCAAGCACACACACCCTTGATCACCAGGTGATAGGCCAGATGAAATTACATTCAGGTCAGAACAAATGGTCTAAGGGCTTCTTCTGGCTCCTATTTTGAACTCCGTTTTAATTTGCCTCCCTCTACCTCAAAACTTTGTTGAAATTGTTGCAGCTTGAGTGAGGAAAGAGATGTTTTTTTGCTAATAAGAAGTTAAAAAAAAAAAAGCGCCACTTTTGCAAACTTTTTTTCTTTAAACTAAGGACTGCAATTGTTATTGCATGTTGTTACATGAGACCGCTGTGGCAGATCTTGCCAGCATTTGAGTAGATAAATCTGAATAATTCCTATGTCATCAGACATTGCTTAAGGCACAAGCAAGCTTCACCATGCCTTCTTATCATGTATTTTAAATCCAGAAATAAACACAGATTGACTCGAGCTCATAAGTACCAATTATGGGAGGAGGATGACATAGACCATCTGAACACTGCTGCTTATACATTAAAAAGACCCCTTTGTTAGCAAACAGAAGTAGTACGCAGTCATTCCTCAGTGAAACAACCACTAAATGAAAATGCTATGCACACTTAGCAGGACTGTTATCATAATAATAGATCTAAACTTGTATGCAACTCTATCAGCTCTGGAACCCTGAACTATTTTTGTTGCCTCATCTGCTGCCTCTTTTTCTTACTTCCCCATTGGAAGATGGCGTTTCCACTGAACCATGAACCTGCTTTGGCATAACAAATGTTCCTGGATGTTTCTCAAAATGTGTCATGAAGCGAACATCCTTTGTCTACTCCAATTATATCAGCATTGTTCCCTTCTTCTAGCTGTCATTTGAATATCTTCTCTTTTCAGCCTTTCTTCTAAGCATTAAGGCCTTTCTTCCTGAATCATTAAATTTGTGTCTGATCATAGAAAAGAGTCACCATGCTGTAGGATGTAAAAAGGGAACATTGCCATTTCCTTGCCTTTTGTTACATCTTTTACCTGGAGAAAGGATCTCATCCTGCATTACTAATAGCTCAAAGGTCTTCCAATGACTTCAGTCAGAATTTTTAAGTCTAAAACTCAATACAGGCTGAGACCGTAAATCTGCCTGTTCATTCTGAGCCAGCTATGCAGAGTTCGATATTCAAGACACTTGTTGGAAGAGTATTTCCCCTAGTACTAACAAGAGAGGACTTGGAATAGTGCAACTTTTCTATGTAACAATGAAGTCTTATTTACACAACCATTTCAGTCACATTTACACTGAATTAATTCAGTTAACTTGATTACCTATTTATTTATTTATTTTTGAATTCAAATGGCAGGCCTAGCTGCCACAATACTTTTCAGGAGTAACAGCTTTGCAACTGCAATGCCATGACTATTTCATATTATTAGAAGCCCACCTGTATTGCTGAGGCAGGAGTAGAGAGAAGGTGATCTGGACGCCACAGCAATCATTTTCCTACAGAGGGGATATGGAGACTAATTGTAATTTTTTCTTTTCTCCCCCTCTACACACATGCATTTGATCAACAGCTCTGAGCTGACCTGAGAGTGTTTTTGTATTTTTCACGGTGACGGTGGGCTGGCACACACCACTTCGGTGTACCAACACTAAACCCTGAAGTTCCCTGCCGTGGGGATAAGGGCAGTTCCTCCTGCAGAAGAGCTGCTGTGGCTTGCAGGCTCAGAGAGCTCTGCAGAGCTATGCGACAAAGAAGGAGAAGAACAGGAATAATTCTTCCATACATTCCCATAATCCACAACCCTAATACAAGGAAGGCTGGGCAGCAGGCTGCGTTTTAGAGTCATCCTACACAGCAGAGTCCAGCAGCCTAGAAGAAACCTTCTCCACTGTGTGGAAATCTCTTTTTCCCTGACCCTAAGATTTCAAAGTGAGACTGAACCCTTGTTTTTACGCAGGCACAAGCACCATGTAGGGATGCCTCACCATCCCCTTAGGCTGAGAAACGGCCTATGTACCCCTGTACACAGCAGAGAAAGAACTTTTCCTGCAGCAGCCACAGGGAACACCTCACAACCCAACAGGTGGCAATACGAGCTTCAGAGCATCTGCATGGACTTCCTAGGGTCCCTCAGTACACACAGCAGGGGCACTCCCACCCCTCCTCTGCACCTCTGATGCCCTGAGTCCCTCCAGCTGCAGGCTCAAGCCCTCTGTTTCATCCTGGTGCACCCTGACACAAGACAGACCTGTAGAAAACAATGGGAAGGTTGATTTAACCTGGTTGGAAGCCAAGGTTCAGAGGCATGCAAGCAAGGGTTGGAAACAAAAAGGCTACAGGAAAAACGAAATACAATCTTGCTTGCAGTACCTCCTATTCGTTAAGGATATTCACCAAAATGTAGTCCTTGGACTGCTGATCATTTATTTCCATACGCTTCCCCCATTCTCATCTCCTAGTCTGGATGATTTCCTTCTGTGACTTTTCTGACGGCTTTTCCTGGAGAATTACACTTCAGAGACTCCTTCATATTCTTTCCTTTTTTGCTTTATTTCATATTAAGTGCCCTCCTGCAGGCTCACATGACTAATATGCATCCAGAAGAACCTTTGAGCTCAAAAACATCCCATATATCACATACTATGAACTGTATATATTGCCCTCGTATTTTGTCAAACAATTCCAGACATAAGAACGAGAATCTTGATGAGATATATCTCAAAGCAGACGGCTCCCCATGGCTCTTATTTCCTGTTAGTTTTTGGAGATTTCTAAAGAAACCGAGTAGGTAGTAGGTATTGCATAAACTCAGTTGTTTCTGTTTGAAATAAAACTATCTGCTTTAGACAACATGTATTTAATAATACTTCAAGCTTTAAATTTTTTCAATAGTTAATTCATTTCATTTGTAATTCCTGCATTCAGACAGCTACCCTGCGTAGCTACGAGTTTATTTCTCTGGTTTTTAGAACACCTGAAGCATATGTAATATTTAATTAAAGTAAAATGTATATATTAATATCTCCTCTGTGTGACATATTTCTCTAACGTCCTGCTTTCAAACTACAGAGTAATGGCACATACTCAACTACTCAGTTTTGCATTGTAAACTCTGTAAAGCATTTTAAAAAGAAAGTAGGGGAAAGTGCAATCTCCAGAATGTTAAAGCTTTCAGGCTTTCTAGAAAACGAGTTATTTCCTTAAGCTGCAGGCCTAGAAAAAGGCCCTTCTCACCAAAAGATTTAGACATCAGTACAGTCAATCCTGCATTGCATTTCCTGTACTGCAAAGGTTATGATACAGTAGCTAGAATCAGCATAGAGCAAACTGCAAATTAGATTACAGAGCTGAAAATAATTAAGCAATAACGACAGAGGAACAGGGTATTTCCTGGGGCTTAATGACTGCTGGGAGGAGCAGAGGTCTTTAATGTTACTTTCAGCTAAACATCAGGAAGAAAAGTGCTACAGTATATTTTTTTTCCTGGCCCTTGCGTGTACAAAGGGCAATGCCACTCGGTTGCTACTCCCAGAGAATTAATGTTCAGAGCGCTAGTCAATCACATTTATTTATTTGCCACCAGACACAGTCTGGGGCACTGCAGGTCCCTGTCTATGGCAAAGTAATTGGAGATGAGACAACAGAAAGATGACCGTCTTGGCCAGTTTCTCTAGCATGGGGGAAGAGGGATTAAATCAGTTGTCCACTGAAAGTTTTCCCACTAACTACATGGCATGGGTGACTGCAGTCCTCTCTTCTCCCCTCTCTACCAATAAAGTCCCACTGTCTCCCTCCCCCAGGCACCTTTTCTGACCTTTCTGTCAATCCCACACTCTCCAGAAAACCTCTGATTCCTCATATTAGTCTTCCCAGCCAGCTCCATCCCTCTGCCCCGTGCCTTTCTCATACCTTCCCACACTGAAGGCAGGCAGCTCCCTGCTTGGTGCCCCACCTGTGCAAGGCAGACAGGGCTTTCCAGTCCCTTTTGCCTCCTCCTGCCTATCCCGACAGGCTCGTGCTGTCAGCACCCACACTTGGATCTCTCTTTGCACCTCTGTGGAAAGCTCAGGTGAGCACGTCCCCTCTCCCTGCCAGTCCATTCCCACCGCTCTCGGCTCAGAGAGGAGGCAGTGAGCCAAATGGACCAAATCCCTCCCTTGTGTTTGCAGCAGAATTGTATCTGTGCTTTCAGCGAAGAATGGTATTGCACAGGAAGACATAGCTAAGGTATGATATTTATTTTCTCTTCTGATTTTGTTACGGTTTACAGTCTTATGGTTATTTCTGTACAATGGCTAGAAAACAGATAAAATGTACACTTTTTTTTTTCAAACTAAACAATTTCTATTCCAGCTCCAGTTAACGCCAATGAAAAAAAATACCTAGCATGCCAGCAAGAATAAGACTCCACCCAAAAGCTAATTTTCTATCCCTAATCAAAATAGAATTATTCTGCAGGCTTGAGCTATAGTCATCTCTTGTGCAACTGTGCTGGAGTCAAGGGAGTCACACTGGGAATGGATTTGGCCCATTCTGTGGAAAACAGAACTCAAAGGGCAGGGTGACCTGATTTTAGCAAGAATGTAAATACAAGTGATAGAGTATTTTTTTATTTTAATCACTGAGCTGCAGAATAGTAATCTAATTCCTAAACCCGGAGTTTTGTTCAATGAGGCCCAGCAACACGAGACGAGGTTTTTCTGCATGTTGTATAGCGAATCAGTAGTAAATTGCACATCAAAACATGGATCATAGTATCTTTTTTACCAAATTATTATTATTGTAAGATCAACATTATTAAGTACTTTTTACAGAACTGTATCTCAAAGTGCTTCACAAACCAGTCAAACAAACTGTAGAGCAGAAATCTCATTGCCTATTCTTAAAAAGTAGCCACTTCCGTACTGAAAACCAGCAGCTGTTAACACTACACAGCTGTACCAGACAAAAGCTTGGGGCATAAAATGAAGATGATGACTCTACTTATTCGAAATTGCAAGTGAAGTGTAAGTAGGTAGAAAGCATGGTAATAATCCAAATACAGAGAGTAATACACTGCCACTCTCTCGCCAGAAGCAGGAGATTGTACTTACAAGGACATCAGTCTTATCCAAAAGCCCTGCAGATCTTTGCCCACTAATGTCAAAGGCAGTCTTCAGCTCTGTGCTGCTGTAACGAGAGGGTCACAGTATCTAACCTGCCAGCTGCATCTTCTTTTTAGAGCAGCTCAAACTTTTCCCAAGAGGACCACCTAAAAATGGTTACCCTAATCTGCGAGTTCTCACAACTCAGTGCTGCAGCAGATCACAAAAATTCAGCTTCTCATGAACAAAATGTGTTTCCCATCTCCCTCTTAACACCAGTCTCTTCCTTGCTTAAGTGAGATGGGACTGATGGAGACTCCTTTACATATTCCCCAAGCCCTCTCCCTCCAAAGGAAAATTAATTGCTCTGCAACACCGACAGCATAAAGGACAGAATCTGCCATCTTTCTTCCTCATGAGATAAATTATCTTAAAGTAATATAGCTAGAGATTGCATTAAGTATTGGCATGCACGTCAGTGTGTATGCACTCTAAATGCCCAATAAATGCACAATGCTTCATCTTCCCACCAGGGCTGCAGGCTTTGCTTCGGATATCACAAGTGTCACATCAGAAAAGAGGATTCTCCAGTTATTTCAGCACTTTTAAATTTATTTTTTTTAACCGAAAAAGTATTTTTCAGCCTCAGTTGTAATAGCAGCCTGCTCTGTGATTGACTAAAGTTTGCATTAGTGTATGCCATCTCTGGATGCAAATTACATGACATGTTATTTTTCCTGGCTCTCTTCAGATCACAGTTGTCATGAAAAAACTTTCAATAGACTCACAAGAGGAGAAAAATATAAAAGCCCAGTAATGTTGTCATCATCAGAGACACAAGCTGCCTAGATGTTCCTGCAATGTACAATATTCCTTTAATTTCCCTCTTCTCCCCTCCCCAGTGGACCTGAAGCCCCCAGAGAGACCCCATCCTCTCTCAGTCTCACTGACAGACATCCCCACAGTAGGGGGTACCCAGCCATTAAGCAGCCTGTTAAAAAATTCTGCCCGCCACGATAACAATAAGAAGAAAGGGGAAAATTGCCCAAGATTCATGCGATGGATGAAAATGTCCTTGTGTCTGTCAGGCTGCAGTAAAGAAAACGCCTCAGAGCCAAAAAGAGAAAAGGAGAGAGCAAGGATGCCACGCCAGCAGGTGAGAGCAAAGGCTTTTTGCTTCACATCTCCTGGGGACAGGATGGAAAGATATACGTTTCTCTGTGGGTTTTGCTCTCCCCTCCCTTGTTTATGCACCTCCAGCTGACCTGATTATGTCAATGCCTCCTGAAACTCGTTATAACAACTTCTCCCCATCGCAGTGACACTTCTGATGAAAGCAACATTGAGCTGACCCAGGGAGCGGTGGCAGATTCCTGGAACTGGCTGCGGCTCCTGTGCCACCGTGAACTTTACAGATTGGGATCTGCTACCCTAAAAGGAGAAAATGGCAGAACGCTGGAGGAGAGCATGGTGCTGTGCCCATCGCCACCGAGGAGAAAAGGCAGGCTCAGCGTGGTCCTAACACAGCTTTCATGCAGTGCTTTCTGCATTCGTACTTTTCCCCTTTCTTCCTTGGGGAGGACTCTTTACATTAGGTATGTCAGTGCTAGAAACAAAACGTGAAGTTTCATCTGACACCAAAATTACCCTTCTTCAGGGAACAGGGTACTTGTAAACAAGAATGTCTTGAGGCACAACACAGGTGCATTTTGTTAAATGTAGAGTGTATCAGCTAATAAAGCAAGCATGCCAGATTTACTACTGTGACTAGCAAAGACGAGGGATTTTTTTGTGCTTAGGTGGTAATGTGTTTTAAAAGGAGAGTGAATTGCATTTCTTGGGAGGGAAAGCTGAGGTACAGCCAGGATTCCAGCCAGATGATGATTCCTGATGTTCTTTCACTGAGTCAGACACTTAGCTCCATTTTTTCATTTTGTTGAGAAGTTAGGAAACTCACCAATCTTTTTATTTGCTTATTTTCTGACTTACTCTTGGACAATATGTAAAGATGGGCAAACATTCTAGAACATAATAAGGGTCCTTTATAAGAGGAAGTAAAGCGCAAATTTCTGAGCTACTAGCAGCAATCTTTCAGCAATGTGGAATTGAAACCATCTTTTCTATCCTACCTGTGGCCACTGATTTTATGGCATCTCCATCATGGTCACAGACCACTGTTTCATGCTTTGATTTGACTTTTATAGCACATAATAAAATGAAGCCTTGGGGATAAGTAACAAGCATCCAAAACCCCACACATACAAAAAAGTACTCCTCGAGTACAGTATCCAGCAGTTCTGATGGTCCTATGGCCAATGAGGTAGGATTTGAGGTTGAGATTATAGATCAACACAAGTTCCTGAACAACTTCCAAAATATCCTATACTTCTGATATCAAACAAAACCCTTAAAAATTTCAGCTACATTTACTGTTACTTTTTATATATTATTTTTAGTTCCTCATTCTAATATTTGACACTAGGAATACTAAAGGTATCCTATTTATGCAATGTTGTATAAGGCACATTGAAAGGTTTTAAGGATAAGTAATAATGGAATAACATGTAATGCATCACTTATGCATTAGAGAACAACACTCTGTTGTCTCAGTAGACAAACTGAAATGTGTATTAGGAAAAGCATTTTATCTGATAAAGAGGCTATGCACTTATGCTTTAAATATAAGATGTGGGGGTTTTGTATTGATGAGATTGTGGAATAAACCAAAAATTTATATAAGCAAAAATCTGATGAGTAGTACATTCTTCTAAAATAAAGACAATTTATGTGGCTTTTGCCTTGCAGCTCTTCACCAAGGAACATGAGGAGTAATATATCTTATTATATTATCTGGCTTCGGTTAGGCATGAGGCGTGAGACAAGAACACACTTTGATCTTTATTCTGTGTAAGAAGTCCCACTGCTGATATTAAAAAATTAAGCAACTAATAAGTAGTTTGGACATGAAGATGAGAAATTACTAATTAATGTGTCCCTCCTTTTGTATAGTTCTGTAATTTACCCAGTGGAGAGTAATATGCTCTCCCTTCCTGACAATTAATACTATCCAAGGGAGGAACTTTTCTATGCCAGTAGCCAGCTTAGCCAACAAAATCTGAAATATAATTGATAACCTGATTGGGATGCTCTTCCGTTAAACTGCGGGAGGTGCTGCCATGGCACCGAAAAAAAAAAAAAAAGAAAGAAGTTGTCTACCATGGTGATGGCTTATGAAAAGTTCAGCTTCATAGGATGAGCTTGGAGCTTAAATGTAAACTTCCCTTTGACTTGCTCACCAGTATCTGCTTGGCTACTTTACAAACTTCAGACACATTGCTCTTAGCACCTGTACCAATGGATCAGCCTCACAGCCCCAGAGCCATCGAAAAGTAAAACAGAGCAAACCCACAACAACGTTTTCCAACTCACCATAAAGAAAGGCGGCTTTGACGAGCATGCAGTCTGTTTTGCTAATAAAACTACTGCTCAGCCTACATCTATTCAGGATTTTGACTTGACATCCTTCACTATCAAGTCTCAAATTTGATTGCGGGCACTTTTCAGCAGGGATTATGTCGTCCTCCTCCCTGTGGACACCCAGATGTCTTCTCTGCAGAGTCATAAAGTAACAATGAAAAAGACACACAAACATCCATCAAACAACCTGGCAGAAGGAGTAGTCACTGCAGACTAATCTTTGCACGTTATTAGAATTATAATCTAAGAGAGCAACAGCAGAGGAGCAAAAATAAGCCCAAAGTGAGATTTTTCAAGCTTGCCTTTGAGAAATGCAGTGAGGGCACGAATGCACAGCTTCAGAGTAGCTGTCAAGGAATCACTTTCTGGATCCCTAGTATGGCCCCTGTTTGATGGCAGATCTTTCTCCTTGCATTTGTCCTTTCAACTACTCCTGCTCTCTGGCACTTTAAACCAGGGTCCTCCCAGGGCTACATGATCCACTTGGTGTGAGGGGTGAAGCAGGTAAAACATCCCATCAGCAAAAAAATGCTGCGGGGGGAAGTTTTAATACGAACCACTTTTGTTTACCAATGCGGCATTTGGCTCTCAACTCATCGGTCGAACACCCGCAGCCATGCTGGGGCCTGCCAAGGGCAGCTGCAGGCAGAGCAGGACCACGCAGCGATGGATGTGCTTTCTGCCAGCTGTTACCTCTGTCACTATGACCCTGAATAACTGCACATGTTCAGAGATAGGTTTGGCCTTTCCATTTAGCTCTGTTATGTAGGGTGCTATCTCCCCTGAATGCCCAAGCAGAGTTTGTAATTCTGTTATAACTCCTTTCTGTCCCTCACCTTGACCAGAATTTGAGCTGTAAGTGTCCCTTTGCAAGGTGGAGCAGGTTTTAATTCCACTTCCTTCCTTCCATGCAATACATTTCAGCCTTGATCATTTGGCTTTGAAGGACTCAAGGGCAGAGTGTGTGGGATTTGACATTTACCAGGATTCCTCTTTTATTCTTGTTTCAGTGTGCAGGGCCAGGTGAGAATTTTGCTTTCCAGTTTTTCTGAACTCTGTCCATCACACACCTACGCAGAAAGCAGGGAAAAGAAAAGCTACTTGCATTCAGCATGAGATAAAGATAATAACATATGGACTGGGTGCTGGATTTAGAATAGCACTTTGAGTTTATAAACCTTATACTGACATGGTTTCATCCTGAAGTCCTGGTAAACCATTTAACTTCTGCTCTCCATCTATATAATGATGATACTAATTATTTGGTTTATTTTTTATCTCTTTCTGTAATACCTGTATGCTCCATCCAGGAGAAAACACAGTGTAGTTTTGTCCCAACAATATTTTCCTATATGATATAATTACTTTGAGGATTAACTGAATTTCCTGAAGAGCCTTATATGATTGCTGAGTACTATGACTACTTTTTTTCCTGCTTGCATCTCTACCTCCAGTACCACCTGAACACATTCTTCATGCTCAGGAGGCAAGTCTGCAAAAATAGATGAGGCTGCTCTTTTTTCTGAGGGACAGCAAATGTGGATCAGCAGAGCTGAGGGTTTTGCCAAGGAGAACAACTGGTGCCAGTCCACCGATGCTGAAATCCAAGGGAAAGCAGAAGTGCAGTGCTTCCACGGGCACAGCGGTGCACAAGGACAGGTAAGTTTGCAAAGGTCTGATAGAGGAAGGTACCCGCAGTGTCTAAACATCTGTCTAATTGTCTTCCTTAATTCACACCTAGGGACAGGCTCTGGTACTTACTTCTCACAGGAGTAGCTCTGCAGCACAGAAACTCGTGCACATGTTGACACTTTCCATCGATCCACACACTCGCACGCATACACATTCATGCTGACTTTACATATTCTGTCTCTGTGTATCAACTGTGAGGTTGCAGGAGGGGCTGGTAGCAAGGTTTCCCAATGCTTGTTGTGATAAACACCCTGCTATCAACTGCCTGTAACTTTGCCAAATTTCTCATAACTTCAGCTGAAAGTTTCTGTGCCCGCTATATACCACAAGCTGAGAGTTTTTTGGAAAGCCTCTGCACTAAAACAGTTCAGACAGTTCAGTGGTCTATATCAGGGAAAAATGCACTGTTGTGTGCTGGGAAAAAAAAAATTAGGTAACCTCCTACTAGAGATGCTCTTACTAATCCCATACTTTGCAGCAGGAATTTAAGCTTGTCTGGAGGACTTGGGCCTTTATTCCGAGAGTGCTTTTTGCCACCCACATGAAACATTGCCCACTTTGGCCTAGGGACCAGAGTTTGAAGACTCCTACCTTGCATTTGAAAACCTGGAAAATCTTCAGAGCTAAAAGTTGCAAAGGGAGCAGGGGAAATCCTGCCCAGCCTTCATCTTGCTCAGTGCGACTGGTGAAGCAGGAGATGAACCAGCTCAGCCTGAGCATGAGACTTTTCTGTGGTTTTCATGCTCCCCTCTAAGGCCAGTGCATGATGAAAGGATTCACCCTGCTCCAACAGCAGAGCAGAAGAAAGCTGGCTTTCGTAAGCATATCCCTCCATCTTTCTTGGTGCACCCTGAAGACGAGGCCGTGTCCCCATGGCCAAGGCTCAACAAGACCCACTGCTAAGTTGAAGGCCTTACATAAGAAAATTCATGTTTAAGAAAAATAAATTTCATTCATTTTCTTAGATGTAGAAACTCAAGTGTTCTTCCCTCCATTTTCTTTTTTGACTAATAGCAGCGTCTACTCATAATTTCACTTTTCCAGCATATAAACAGTAGCCTCAGTACTTTCCAGAGCCAAGACTTCATAGACACTGAGCAACACTTCTTTCAGATTCAACACAGCATATTTAATTCAGACTTGCTGTGACAGCCCTACTCCAGGAAATAATCAGACACCTCTATGGAGGGTTAATATCAAGTGCCTCTGGTCACTGGGCCCATGTGGTCGTGCAGCATCCGTCTACTTACAGTTTTGGTCCCCACACATCCTAGTGTGGGTCACTGTGAAAACTTCTAGGTTAAAAACAGGCCAGAAAATAAACCTTAGGAGTACTCATAATGTGCTCCTGCCACTATGGGTGTTGGTCTCCTGGGTTCAGACCAGAGCTAGCATGAAACAGACCCTCCACATGCATTCAGCATGAATATCAGGTCCCACCACACTGTTTCATGCTACAGATCTACCTGAATTACATCACGCTATCTGGTAATGTAGCTAGTATCTTTAAGCAGTAGAAAAACAACGAAAAACAATAGAAAACCAGGCTAATCTGGTGCCTTTCCAAGCAAAGTTGCATTTTTTGCAAAAATTTCAAAGACTTGTGTCTTTCAGAGTTCTTTTCACCAGGACATATAGGATAATCCCCTAAATAACTGTTTGATTTGTATATTTATTTTTAAAGGGATTTTGTTTTTCAGTGCTCAGCTGGCTTCAATCAAGAGGTTGGAAAAATCTTCCAAATTCAAAACTTTCAAGATGCATGCATTCATACTTACCATTTCATCTAGCCACCCTAAAATTTTTTTCAGCTCATTTCCTAATAATCCTAATGCAGCTGTTTCATGCTCTAGTACATCTGCTTCCAAAAGACATTTTGCAGTTTTTCCTGATTGTGTTTCTGCAATTAGAGAAAACTGAAATAAATGTTACAATTTCTATTGAACACTGTTGAGTTCCTAGTGAAGAAGCCAAACTATTGCTATGATTGGGAACACCATGATATATAATAACCATTTAGGGAACAAGAGGACACAAACTCACTTGTGTTCTTCCTTTTCTTATGGTGAAAAAAAACAGAGGATACCTGTTGTTGACATTTTGCCACAGATGCTTACAGCTTTCTCTTGCAGAAAATATTTTAATCCCAATTATTTGTATTTTTTTTTCAGCTAAGTTATTTTATCTCCGACTACATGGGCTCACATGAATTCTATTTTACACCCCAATAACACTAATGCTAGGAGGTTTAAACGAAGCTTTTACTGCTTCTCACATTGTTCCCCAGACTAGTTCATAGTAAATGGTTAGCCTGACAAACAACTAACCACAGATAATCATCTTGCTGAGACATGACACAAAGATTTTTTTTTGTTCATTTATGTTATAGCCCTGAGAAAGTACAATGTATGTGCTCAAATACAGAATTCACAATGCTACTTGTTTGGTTACTTCCTAGTCTGTAAATCCACAATCTCCTGGGCTGCTGAGTATCACTGTGTTTAATGTTTGAGGAAGTAAAGCCCAGTTCAATAAAGAGATAAAATAACTCTATAAGTAAAATTTTGCTAAGGGGCAATACTAAAACACTGGTATATGTCCTGAAGGTAAAACCCAACATAGTCTGAATTACAAACCCTGCTGTTGTGTCTGACATATTCATGGCTGCTTCTCCCTTTTGCTTGCCTACCGTACTTGCCAGTTCCCAGAAAATACTTGTCTGCGTCACTTTTTGTATCCAAACAGTATCCCCCTTGAGTTTAACTGCTACACAAATAGAAATATGACATGAAGGACAAAGGATAATTCTGGCCTGCTGACATTTTTCACGTCTGTGGGTTAAAGAAAGTTAATAAGAGAGTTTACTGTGTGTACCGCTTGCACACTAAAAACGTTCCTCAAGAGGTTAAAAGTTCAAAGTTGAGTCAAAGTCTGCACTGCCTCCGCTCTTCCCTTTTAATTATCTGAGGTCAGGAAGTTAATAATACCAGAAATCCCCAGTAGAGACCTCTTGCTCAGTGTATGAACTTTAAACTTGTTCACTTTTTTTCAAAGGGTAAAAAGTTCAGTGAAAACACAGTGGATTTTCCCTCTGGTCTCTGCCAATTCAACCTCAAGGGTTAAAAGTTTAACTGCAAAAGAGGAACCTTTGTTCTCTGAGCTACATTTACAGAGTTCACTTATTAAAAGGTAAAGATTTCAAACAGCAGCTAAAGTCCAGAGTGATTCTTTTCCATAATGATGAAAATATCGCAATAAAAGGAAGTCCTTTGATCTGTTATCACTTCCCTCAGAAGTAACTGTCAAAACTTATTTTTCTCTTTATTTTGAACTTTGGACGAGTAATGGAGCCACATGGGTCCCTAAGGCCACATATATCTGTTAAACAGCAACATGCCGCATTTGTAAATTTGTCCTACATTTTTCAGCCAGATAATATCTTTTCCCTACTGAAACATTTGCAGCAGATGTTTCTCCACCAGGACTTTTTGCACAGTTTATTTCACACAAACTCAGGTTCACCAGTTCTGTCAATGGTGAACGTGTCAAGTATAGGTGTTTTCGTTATCTTCATTCTCTAAAGAACAAGATCCTCATTCTGGCCTTTCAGCAAATACACTGCCGGAAGATATACAAAACAGTTAATATAAAATATATCTGGTTTTACGTAACACAGTTCAGATTTGTGCTATCGGAGTTCCCTGAGTGGTATTCAATAGGTGTGAAGAGAATGATGCTAATTGGTGTGAGTCAAAAGGTTTCCAAAAAGAGAAAAAGCCAACAAAAATGTTACTTTTCTTTTTAGTATTTGCCCCATGTCTAATGGCCAGATAAGCATTTATGAAACTGAAATAGGAAATGCCCTTGGCCTGGAAGATAATAGATTACTATGTATGAATTTGGGATAACTGGAGTCTTGAAAATCAACAAATTCTAATTTGAGCTGTCCTTAGGGATTTTCTCATAATGTGAGTTTTGGATTGCCATGGTGTGAGTGGTCTTTTTATTAAAGATCAGCACACTAAAGTTCAAATACTCCCAGAACAGTTCAGTCCTGCTTCATTAATAAAGAAGATGAAGATCAGCGTTCCAGTCTTGCTGTATCCGCAAGCAAAAGTCTCTCACAGTGTGCTTCAAAGTGTTGCTCCGACTGATACCTGTGACTGTTCTTTGATAAAACCTCGGCAAAAATCTATACGAGCTCTCACTTCAGCATGCCTTAGATCTGACCATCTCACTCTCAGAACCTAACTGAAGATATTTTTTCCTCATCCTGCTTTACCTGACCCATGCTTTGGAGGACAATTCAAGAAGAGGACAATTTAAGAAACAAAGTTTTAAATTTAACTCAATTCTTCACTTGGATGTAACCCACGTTTTCCATTTCCAGGCCTTTCTCACAGAACAGTGTTCACTACTGTGTCTGTAAAATAATATGCACTTCACAATGAACCTGCAAATCCTCACTGTTAGGAAGCTTGTCCTAAATTACCCTTTTGATTTTCAGTTCTCCCACAGACTTTGCATGACCTGCTATTGCATTTAACCTATCATTTATCAAGCATTTCTACAAGCATCTCTCCCTGATCGTTTTGGTCACTTGTTCACACTGTCAGATGAAGACTACAGCAAAGATAAGTTTTCCTTAAATATTCTCAGAAAGATTTTCTCTGCTTCATGTAACCAGCAATTGACTCTAACACGTGAGCTGTTCCAAGTTCAGTTCAGTAGCAAAGGTTTACTATTTTGGCAGAACTAGTTTACTAGGTCCAGAGGTCCCACAGTTCAGCTAATGATGGTGACCTTACGAGAGGGTCTAGTTGGGCCAGCTCAGCCGTATTTACACCAGTCTCTCCGGGGGGGTCGCTTGGCACTGACTCTGCATAACCTTCTCAGCAAGCTCCATTCAAACCTCAAACTCACAAATTAGCAACAGATTCTGTAGGTTACAGGCCATCCAGATAGAGGAAAGCATGACTGAATCTGATTATGAAACCATTTACAAGACTTACAATAGGTAGCAGAGCGTAATTTTTTATTGGAAAAGGTCCCTTTTGAACATAATTGTCATTTTAGTCAACTAATTATAATTATGCTTAATACAAAAAAAAGGGCAGACTGTTCAATACAGCTGACACTGATGATATTTGTGCAAAGCACGACTGTTTCACAAATATAGTCTGAGTTCAAGTGATTCCAGGACGAAATTGAATACCTGGCAATCAGACCTCCATAAATTATCATTTTAAATGGAGCATACATTTTCAGCTTCAGTGAGACATGAACAATCCTAGTACACTTTTGCTTCTCTACCACTCTCCACATACACCGTTTTGCCTTCAACTAGAGCTGTTCCATGTCTCAGCTCTGCCTGTAGGCTAACTTGAAGAGTTTTTTGCTGTGTCTTAGGCTTTGGGCTAAGAAATTAAGTAGGTTGTTTCAGGTTTTTTTTGTAGTAAAATCAACTTCACGGACAAAATCGTTAATGCATACTTTGTGAGGAGTGGCTGAGACGCCAGAAGGCTGTGCTGTCAGTCAGCGAGACCTGGACACGCTGGAGAGTTGGGTGGGGAAAAAATTAATGAAATATAACAAGGCCAAGTGTAGAGTCTTACATCTGGGCAGGAACAACCCCAGGTTCCAGCATAAGTTGGGGAACGACCTGCTAGTGAGCAGTGTAGGGGAAAGGGACCTGGGGGTCCTGGTGGATAGCAGGATGACCATGAGCCAGCACTGTGCCCTTGTGGCCAGGAAGGCCAATGGCATCCTGGGGTGTATTAGAAGGGGGGTGGTTAGTAGGTCGAGAGAGGTCCTCCTCCCCCTCTACTCTGCCCTGGTGAGACCACATCTGGAATATTGTGTCCAGTTCTGGGCCCCTCAGTTCAAGAAGGACAGGGAACTGCTGGAGAGAGTCCAGCGCAGGGCAACTAAGATGATTAAGGGAGTGGAGCATCTCCCTTATGAGGAAAGGCCGAGGGAGCTGGGTCTCTTTAGCTTGGAGAAGAGGAGACTGAGGGGTGACCTCATTAATGTTTATAAATATGTAAGGGGTGAGTGTCACGAGGATGGAGCCAGGCTCTTCTCGGTGACAACCAGTGATAGGATAATGGGCAATGGGTACAAACTGGAATACAGGAGGTTCCACTTAAATATGGGAAGAAACTTCTTCTCAGTGAGGGTGCCAGAGCACTGGAACAGGCTGCCCAGGGAGGTTGTGGAGTCTCCTTCTCTGAAGACATTCAAAACCCGCTTGGGCGCCTTCCTGTGTAACCTCATCTAGGTGTTCCTGCTCCAGCAGGGGGATTGGACTGGATGATCTTTCAAGGTCTCTTCCTATCCCTAACATTCTGTGATTCTGTGTGATTCTGTGACACTGTACTCTCTTGAAGCTGGGTTGTTGGTTGGGTTTTTTTTGATAGTGCAACTGTAGCCACAGAGTTCAAAAACAGTATTTCAGAGACTTTCTTTACTTATCTCTGCTATCATCTCATCCCCTTCACACACATGCATCTATACGAAAGCAATTCTGAGAGCAAAATTCAGCCTCTGACCACTAGGATAAGAGAAGTGCTTTCTAGAACAAGAGCTCCGACCCACGAGCACCATCAAGTTGCTCTGGGAAGAGTGGAGGATTATGCTTCCCTCCTGCCTGGCAAAACAGTCAAGTGTTTCTGCTCTCCTGCTGTCTACAGCCTGCTGTATTAATAAATTATGCAGCAGTTTAAATTAAAACAAATCAGCCATGAGATGTGGTAGCTCATATGCAATCACACATTCAGATCTGTTGCCTGATGCAGATCAAGGGCGATGACCTCCCCCTGAGGAATGGGGAAGGGTGCTAACCTTTGAAATTTCACCAAAATGTGTCACTGGCACTTGTGAGAAGAGCCCTGAATGACACACCATACTGGGAGGTTGGGGGGAATGGAGGGGTGAGGGACGGTGATTGGATGTTTTCATCATCTCTGCACTTTGTCACGACTCTACAGTTTGTTTCATTTGCAATTCCTCCTTTTAATTCTCTGCTAAGTCATTCTGCACCACTTGTGCCCTTTTACTGTAAACCTAACTGACAAACCTCTGTCCCTCGCCCTGAAGGAACATACTGCCATGATAGATACTAGGAAAATCAAAGTAATTTGAATGTCTTTCCCTACAGAGAAAGCTCTTTTGGAGGAGCCGCTCCTCATGACATGTTCTGTGTGAGAAGAGAAGGAGAGAACATAAATTCAATCACCATATGCTTCAAAAAGCCACCCACAGACAGCACATAATCTGATGCTATAGCCCCTAAGTTTAGACCTAATGGGTCCCTTTGAACAAATGGATTTTTCCTCATGATGTTGTCCTTGCTTATCTAAAATGTAAACAGCCAAGAAAAATAGCTGGATGCCAGCTGTCCACATTTCACATGAAACTTGTAAAAAATCTTCTATGTACAGACAGCTCTAACAAGCACTTTGTGTTCTTATTATTCTTTTATTGTAGCATTTTCATGGCTACTACTTTACTGGACTGGACTCACTCAATAAAAGGATAGTGTATTTTATGAGTGGATGATCAGATTACCTACCTGACAGCAGCAGACAAAGGTGATGTGAAAGAGGAAAGAGCCTTCTTTGCACCCAAATCCTTCTACAGGCTATTCATTCAGAATCACTGTAGCCATTTGTGGCAACAGATCTTACGGGAAGGGTAGGATTAAGTTAATGTTAATTTAATTATTTACTAATTTGAAGGAGAGAAAATCTCTTCTTCCCTTTTAAGTGCAAATTCTCTTCTGAGCTCAGAATCTAGTGTGCTGACCACCATCAGGCCCACAGTTACACTTGCCAAAACTACCCTGTTTTCCCAAAAATAAGACAGGATCTTATATTAATTTTTGCTCCAAAACTTATTCCTTTTTTACATGTATAGCTACCAGGGTACTATTTAAATTGTCTTTTTTTATGCACTGTAACTAGGGCTTATTTTTGGAGTAGGTCTTATTTTCAGGGAAACAGGGTATGCCCTATGCAAGAAAGAGAAACGAAAGGTCATAAAATCAGAATTTTCATACAAACCCTCAAGATGCAGAGGCCTGAAGTACTGAGGCTTTTGTCCTTTCAAGAACAGCAACGAATGGAAATTCTTCAGGGCGTGAAAAAAAGTCTGAAGTAAGCTTTGCAAAGGAAAACACATGGCATGTCCTTTTTCCCCCATGCAGGGAGCACATATGTAGGGAACAACTTGGTCCAGTTTGGAATGTACCGGTCATTGCAAAACAGGTTTTTTTAAAGCCATAGCTCACTTAAAAGAATAGACCTCAACTAAAGCAGAAGGATGAACATAGAACAATACTAAAATGGTTACACGTTCTCATCAGAACCAACTGTGAGATGAGTAGTCCTTAAACAACGGATTCTTAAAAAATAACAATAATAAGAACCTAAACACAGAGTTTTTGCAACCAGCTTGTTGTGTCAGCCCTCTTATTTCTGGTACAGACAAGAACATTGAAGGTCATTACAGAAATGAGCTCCAGGCAAATTTCTCAAAGAAGTTCACAAGCCCACATTAAGACAATTCACTTCCATAAATTATTGGGTGATAACTAGTATGAACATTGAAAAGATTTGGGCAGTACCCAGTGGAAAAAAAAAATCTGCTTTGAACTATTCAAAAATAAGACCAAGCCATGTAGAAATAATTAATCATATACAACCCATTACAATTAAAAATGTATTCTTAAGTAGCTTCTTGATTGAGAACAAATGCCTCATTAATCTGGAACTTATCAATTTAGGAACACACAGAATGTCAGGCAGAGAATGATGACCAACATGATATGGGACTGCACATGCTGTGTGTGCTCCATCTTAAAGGCTCACAGAGAACAGTCAATGCAAAGGTCAGTGGATGTGGTGAGTTGGAAAAATATTCATTGACATTTGATTTTTTTAAAGTCAAATTATTTCATTGTAGACCACTAAACATTAAAGTGGTCACATTATCATCCCATCTGCTATTGTTTTCTGACATGCTTCTACCCCAGTATTTCTCTGGGAACACTTCCACTGCTATTAGTTGTTTGTTTGGTTGGGGTTTTCTTAATATCATATTGTTGCAGCTGCATCTTACTGTATGTTCACATACCACTTTCTAGGCAAATGTGAGCTTGCTCTGTCTGTGATACAAATTAAGTAAGAGGAGCATGATCAGACTGGAACAAATCCAAACCTGATCCAATAGATCTTACCTCTCAGCAGGGTTTACTGTCTTGGGCTTGGCACCATGTTATTCAGTTGGCAAGTATGTTGTTCAACACAAGGCAAACTCTTGGGGACCTCCTTTCTAGACTGAAACATATGCTTTAAAAAGGCTTCACCATTCCATTTTATAAAATTTCACTGCTGATTTCTCAAAAGCCATAGTCTAACATAAAAATCTTTCACTGTTACGACACCGTACTTTAGAGAGAAAACTTTCATCTCAATAATATTTTTGCGGTAGAATCTCCAGTGCAAAAAGCATAAGAGTGTTTTTCCTTAAAGATTTAATTTTCTTGATAGACTGTACCTGGAGAGTCAGAACTGCCTATGGTGGCAAAATCAATCTTTTCAGGTCTTAAGGACACCATCACCAGCAGGAATTGGTAGCAGAGCTGCATCAGCAGACCTCTTTCAGCTGTAAATTTGGCCTTAGACAACTATGCCATTAGGTCTCAACATCAGTTTGAAATGAAGAGAGTGTATGTAACTACTTTGCAGCTTCCAAAGCCCAGCTAGCACCTCTTCGTTTCTGTAGTCTACATAAAAAAGGCCCTAAAGTGTCCATTTGTGGCTTACCCCACAATATATATACATATATATATATGTATATGCTGCCGTTTTCATTTCATGGCAAGACATCATCTTTGTCAAAAATGCAGATTCATGTCATGCGTCCAGTTTCTCAAAAGAAAGGGAACTTTCTGTAAAAAAACCAAAAGTGCGTATGGGGAAAATTTAGATTTTACTGAAAAGTTGTTTCCCGGTTTGGAAATAACTCCACTGTACTAATATTGTCCCTCTGGCTGAGTTGCAGCCACAGAGCACAGGAGTTATCTGGTGAGCTGTTTATGGGAGCTAATGATCATCTGTCTCATACCTTTCTTCTCCTCTACATCCCACATTGTATTTCCTATTATACAGACTGAAGTTCAGGATATTGTTGGACCAGGGTTAAACCTGCTACTGTTCTGAAATGTTTTAAATTTTATTCCAATTCAATTTCTGCCCAGTGTAAACTGTACAGATACTTATGCAATCACGTTTAAATTGCCTGAAAAGGAAGAGGTTTATAGAAAATAAATAAATAAAATTTTACAGGCATGAGGGAGTGTCTTGCCTCGACCAGCTGTCCAATCAGAGGATAATGCAATGCAGCATAATTCACCTTTCACACATGGCCAACAGGACTTCAGAAAGAAGTACTAAAATAAAAATCTCACAGAAAGCTTGATTTAAATTATAAACATTGACATAATGCTTTGTCAAATAATTCTGAACAACAAAGGCATTAAAGGACATCACAGACTTCACAGAGGTATTCCGTTCATCAAATAAAGTACTAATTGTATGTAAGTCATTCTAACCTCTCTGGGTATTGCTGCAGAGAGGTTTTCCTTACCACTTTCACTTTTCAGTGACATAGTTAAAAATATTTAAAAACGTATTCTGAAAATAGTACTATAATTGGATCATACTGTTTATTTTACTGAAGCTCATCTAGTTGTCCCTTATGGTTTCCCAGCCCAGCTGGTCCCTGTGGGGAGAGGCTTAGCTTCCAGCACTCACCCTCCATCATAGAGGCTGCTGTGTTTTCACAGGTGATCAGAGAAATGGGAAAAAATTGTCAAGAAGACTGTATTCTGAGAATGCTGGCTGTAGGTTCTCAGAAACAGTTGTGCAGTTCAATACTGTCAGGTGAAATGTGGGATCACAACAGGGGCTAGATATCCATTAGTTTATTGATCGTATACTCACACTCCAGCTGGTGTGAGGAGTCCCAGTAACCACGCAGAGGGTTGCAGGGAAAAGCGGATAATTGCGTCAGGTGTCCAGTCAGGGCTCAACTCCTGCCTCAACTTACATATTTTTTCCTTTTAACAGCAGATGACATATATTATGCCCACGTGGCTACACAACAAACAATACACCATTGTAATAAATAGAGGCTAGGGTCACTGTGACCTGATGATCATCAGCAGTGGCAGGATGTTCACATCATGAACTGAGATGAGACAGTGCATGCCGAGCCGTGTCCTTGACTCCTCGCCAACCTTCTGAGCCCTCCCCTTGCACCGAGTGCCATTGTAGAGGATACGTCTTCAGATGCAGGGTATAGAATCGTAGAATCATTGTATGTCCTGAGCTGGAAGGGACCCAACAAGGACCATCGAGTCCCACTCCTGTCCCTACATATGACAACCCCACAGTTCACACCATGTGTCTGAGGGTGTTGTCCAGTCTCTTCCTGAACACTGTCAGGCTTGGGGCTGTGACTGCCTCCCTGACAGAGGTAGGAAAAGTGAGTGAGATTCTGTGATCTGTTCCATATATCGTCATCTGTAACAATCCCCTCAGTGTATTGAAACAAACTTTCTTGTATCCTTGTACTTCTCTCCTTGCAAACAGCCTCCAAACATTGTCTTTCCTCTTACGGCACCATATGATGCCCGGTAGGTATGTCTGGTTTGGCTCCATTGGTTGATCAGCATGACCTCATCAATTACCTGCCACGTGACTCCACCTAAATCTAATAACATTTGTCAGTAATTTAAATTTGTGAGCATATTTTAAAAACACATTTTGTTTTCACACATACAAATTTGAATAGGTTATAGTAAGTTATAGTTTAAAATAAATTCTCACATGATCTATTACTTCAGTTAAATTTAACCCTTTAAATAAATGGCAGAAAATCAGAGACAAAGGTGAGAAGGCTACTGAGGTTGAAGAAAGTCTATAGGATGATAACATGCAAAGGAACTAGTAAGGAAAACTTACCCGTGTACCACCCACACGTGCCATCTGCACAGATATTAAATCAGGGTTTGGGGTTTTTTTCTTCTGTCAAATGAGTTCTAAGGAAACCATATTTGCTTTCTTCTCTGTACATAATGATGCTGCCGGTGGTACTTGGGTGGATCCAAATTCAGTCCCACTGAATACACATCTGTCAAATTACACAGAGTGCCCCTCAAGCAGCAGATGTGTACGCCTGCCTCACCAGAAAGGATCAGGCTGCTGCACTTCTAAGAGGACAGTCTGGGCTTTTCAGTTTTAGTCAAATCCTTATCATTTTGCTAACACAAATTTTAAGGGGTGACATTGATCATTTTCATATTGAACATCATCTTTTTGCAATGAACTATCCTCTTTCGGTTGACCCTGTCTAATCTTTATTAATACCTTTGGTGTTCATCATGGTAACATCAATCACGAAGGCCTCAGTTGGTATTAATGTAGATGTCATATACACGTCTGTAGGAATTCCATTGTAATCCAGCATTAATTAGTTTACTGTTCCTGCCAATTCTGACTTAAAATTGAAGCACTACAGCACAAAAGTCATTCTGAAAATTGTTGAAGTCTTTGGTACACTCTGTATACTTGCTAAGACGTTTGTTGTTACTGCTTTTACGAAATTGTTTGCTTAAAACATATTTCAGCTGTCTTATAAACAAACATTAAAATGTTTACCAGTCATGTTAATTTAAGTACAATAGCTGTCAGCTATCTAATGCTTAAACTGCCTTGAACAGCAGTTTAGGCTAATCCAACTAACTTCATACTGAAGTAATTTAGAAGTTATACCCCTTCCAAGGTGCCTCCAGTTTTCTGGCTCAGCTTGGAGGGTGTCCATGCAGTGGGCAGTAGCATCTTAAGCATGCATGCTTGTGTTTGCAGTCATTGGCTGACCATGGCCTTAGGCTCTCAAACACCCAATTTAATTTTAAAACTGAGACTTCAAGTAACATTCCAGATGTCTTTCAGCAAATCAAGGTCTTAAGTACTGACTAATACTTAATACCAAATGTTATTTATTATTTCTTACCTTTTCTTCCTTTCCTAGCTTGCCCCTCCAAATATTAAACCCAAACTGCAATTAATAATCTGCTTTAGCTGTCTCTGATCCATTGTTTGCCATCAGCTTCTTATTCCTTGCTTTACACAGTTGTTCATTTGATGCTCCAGATCTACTAATAACATTTCTCAATAAATCCAGGAATAAAATGTATTTTAAAAAACCTTATGGTGTTGGTGCTATGATGTGCCTCACTACCTTTCATATGAATTTCTAACAGGGCTAAAGGAGATTTCCGTTTTCTAATTAAGTTTCTTTCACAATGCCATTGTAACAGTAACGAAGCCTAGATGGCACATTATGATTTTATGGCAGTGGAGTAAGGGAAGACATACCTGTGGAGCAGAAGAGGCAGGGAAGATAGATCTCAGTTACTGACTTCTTGTATGCTACGATTCATTCAACCACACAGCCCTTTCCCATGTCACAGACGTTTCCACCTGAAATGAGGAAGAAATTAAGTTGAACTCATGGAATTTCCATACAGCTGTCAGAGTAGATGATCAAGCTTCTGCACGTAAGAGTCCGTAAAATTCAAGCGCAAGCTCACATGGCACCTTGAAAGAAGAATGTTCCACCTCTGTTTCACTAAAGCTTCTAAGTCACTCAAGCTTAAATAAGACACGGCATTTCACATATAGTCCCACTCAGGATAATAAAACTTCGCAGTGCATAGGGACCACACTCCAGCTTCCACCTTTTAACTTTACAACTTAGCTCTGGTGTCCTGAACTGTGCCGTGTTCTAGTCTAGAGAGAGCGACAAACAGAACAGACCTCCCTTTTTGAGCTTCTGCTGCCTGATGCCAGTACAAATTACGCATCTAACCCACAACAGGCTCAAACGTCAGAGCAAAAATCAGGTTAAAAGCTTTACATCTCAGAAAATACATCTAAACCAAGCTGTGCTTAGTAATCTCTCCAACTCTGTGAATAAATGCCAGTGAATTTTCAGTTATTTATAGCTATGTAATAGGGCAGGAATAATTGTCTCTTGGCTAGACAGATTCTTGGTAGCTACAAACTGAAATCACAGGAAGAAAGACTTTTATGCTCTTGACCTCCCTTATATTACTACTCGTGATAAATTATTTTTACTACCTCCGATACACTTTTTAAATACAAAAACTTGTACACCCAGGTTAAAAAAATCGTAACTCCACAATAGAAGGAAAACTAATTTCTTCTCATATGTGAAAATACACATTACTTTAGAATGACAAAATGTTTCCACAGCAGACTCTAAAAGATTAACGAGACTATGAGGAAGGCTGACAGCTGACTTAGGTACTCACTAGAGAATATTTGGCTACAAAATTGACCTCAACTGGATGGCAAAATTTAGATAGCCAAACAAAAATAAAATTAATTCCACCCTAAAACTCTTCTATATAATTCTGGATTGTATCCATTTCATGTGCCTGTTAAGAAAAGCAAGCTGAAAGAGAAACCTATTGTCTCTCTTTCAGTTCAGCAGTGGGTGAAAGTCCCCAGCCAGAAAGGCAGTTACATCAGAAAAATCATGCTGTCTTGTAAAAAAAATGAAAAATCATAGTTTAACATGAAAGGGCTAATGGATGCTTCAATGGCATAGCAATAAGATTTTTAGGAAGTATTGCATGAAACCACAGATTAAAAAGAACAGTGTTATCATAGTAATAATGTATAATTATCGCTTCATACTTATCTGAAACAGGCTTACTAAAGAAGGTAAGAAATACTACCCTCATTTTACAGCTAGCACACTACAGAGCAAAATATCATTCTCAAAGTGGTGTAGTAGAGCACATAATGAGCTCAGGCATCCTGCACAACTTTGGCTTTTCTACATCAGTTTGTTTTGGACGAAAAACACCACCACCACCACCACCACCAACAACAAAAACCCCCAACAATTAAAAAACCAACACCAAACAAACAATAAAATCCCCACAAGATTCTGTGAAGAAGAAAGTAGTATTTTACTACTCTCTGGCTGCATGATGCACTACAGCCTTACTACAGACTTCTGCAACATAGAGTACCTATTTGCCAGTCTTCAGAGTCCAGGGAAAAGAACAGTTTAAAAATGGTAAAAGATGAGGAGAAATTTTTTGTCCAAAGTTGTTTCAATACTAAATTTCTACAAAACATCACCTATGTACCCCAGTACTTGCGCATGAACCTGGACTTTATGTAACAGAGCTATTCAGGGATCCCATTCTTAGTATATATTAGGATATTCAGATATATCAACCTGCTCACTTTATTTCCCAAAACGTTGTGTAAAGATTTATACTTACCATATCTATTGAAAACTTAGTGAAAATCCCAGCTGGAGAAATATAAACACATACATACCTACCTACAACATCACAAAGTAAATAAGAAGGCTAATAATCAGCTACGTACTAAGACAGCAGGATTGCAAAATGCAACCTGTTTTACATAGGACTTCGCAATTTGGAGGGGTCTAAGTGCTGCACCACAGCGGTTTTATTGTTGCGACATCTTAAGTGAGGTACACGGTGCAGTGCCATCCCTGGGAGCTAAAGGCACATCAGAAGGCGTCTGCCTCACCAGCAACCTGGACACTCATTAGAAGGCCAGGTATGGAGTCAGGTCATGCTAGACCACAGGGTTACAGGCCTGGGGAGGGATTCGGGCAGCATCCCAACCCTGCAAGGAAGGGCTCGAATTACTTACGACCAGCAAGAAAACTCTAAGACTGAAATACATTTTAAGCATGTAATCTCCCATCATGTGATATTATTCAGGAAGCTGCTTGAGCTTGGAGGTGACAGGGCTTATTCTCTTAGTCAGAGCTGGTGTGTTAGCAGGAGATTATTGCTGTGCACGTAACAGAGAAGGAAAAGGATTGCGGCGCTCGTGACGTCGGAGAGAAAGGAGGTTACGCAGCGTGAGCCGGAGAAGGGAAAAGATCTACAGGCACAATGGAAGGAGCACGTGACGGTCCCCGTGACCATTGATGGAAAGGCTGGCAGCCCCTCTCACAACACAGATCAGCTGTTTGAAGTCGAAATCACAGTAACTGAATCTCAAAGCGAAAAGTCACTGAACACTGCTTTTGAGAGCAAGAGAAAAAAAGAGTTAATTGTGAAACGTAGATTAGATTAGTAGCCCCGAGAGTAAGCTAAGCGTTCCTGTAGAGTCCTGTACAGTTTTCTGTACAGGAATGATTCATTCGGGTATGCAGAAACTGCTATGTTCACTTGATAGATGGCTAAGTCCTCAAAAGCAAGCTGGATAAGCTGACTCCACTGCTTTCACCAGGGCTGAACCTGTGCCATCCTTTCTCAGAATCAATACTCGGAGATGCTTCCAAGGCATCACAATAAAATTTTGGCATTGTTACAAATGAGAAAGCACTCTCTTCAGATCTGCATGTGTGTGCTGCCTTTCAGGGAGGTATGAGCTTCTAAATCTTTCATCCCTCTTACAACAACAAGAACGAACTACTGTGCACTTAAGGCAACCAGTGGGGATAGGGAAAGCGTTTAATAAGGTTCACTGCAGTTTCAACACCCAATTTATATTTTTCCAAATGAGATAAAAAGAAATAAGGTTGCAAATCCCTCTAGTTAAGACTATCACAGCACTGTATGCCTATAAGAGTAAGCAGCTGGTAATTCCGGTTACCGATTTACATTTATCAGACATCAGAAAGGCTATAATTTATGTCTAAAAAAATCAATATATTAATTAGTAAGGTTTTGCGGTATACATGCTTTTGTCATAGTCATTCCAAGTGCTCCTTTGTCATCTTGTCACATGGAAATCAACTGAAAAATGGTTTTATCCTTTTTTACTGGAAAAGACAGCAACTGCAGCAAGCCTGTTTCATCTCTGGGGATTTTCCCACATATTTTCTGTCTTTGATTTTCAGTCTTTGGCTTTTGCACCAATCTTTCCTTGTAATTCTGCCACATTCTCTGCTTTACATTCTTCTGAGCTCAGTAAACATTATGACACCCAGTATATCTTTTTTAAGGACCTGCAGAGTTTTTAATAGTATTTGTGGGTTCCAGAACTTCATTATTGCTTCTTCACTGCACTATACTTAAGAACCCAGACCATAAGCTACATCTGAATCTGCTGCCAAAAACTGTTTGACCTTTTGCCCTATAGACTTCCATGCTCTGCTGCTTCTCTCTTGCAGAGGTGCAGTAACCCTGCTGTGCTCTGAGGCTGCTCTCGGTAGTTTCTCTGTACACCTTCGCTTTTGTTGTTCTAGAGTTGAAATACTGCCATAATGCTGCTTACGGCCTGACTGCTGACCGTTTGGTTTTTCTTGTATGCCGTGTTTACCCAGTCAACTCTGGTGTTATTTTGGAGGCTGGGAAGAAAAAGGTAGAGTGGCAGGATAGCAGGGCAGCATAAGCGGTTAAATTGGATGAAGTATGGAAGAGCTCTAACAGAGGAACTTCAGCTACTATAATTACCAGAACCTCAATTTAACTGTGCTACATTGATTTTTGCAAAATGAGCTTCTTATCTATTAAAGATGAAGCCAAGAGCTTCAGTTCGTTGGCCTAGTTCCTTGCTAAGGCTATCTCCAGAGATGCAGCATTCCTGGTGACTTTAACAGCATCACTCCATCAGAGTTTCTTTAAAACTTGGATATTTCACTTCAGATTACCTCCATTATCAAGTTGCTTTGTTCAGCAGCTTTGAAATATTATATAACACCAATCTCTCTTGTCCCCTTGAATACAAAGTATTACTATTAATCCTTTTGCAACTGTGAATCTAGGTTATATCATTTCTTGTGTAGACTTTTTCTCAAGTTGATAGAAAATGCAGCAAAGGTCTTTTCCTGATTTAAATTTTAGAACCTGTTCAAAATGTAAAACTATTCTATTGGCCTTTAGGCAGTATATCAACAGAGGCAGACATATTTAAGCAAAACATTGGATGCACTGAAAGTGATAAGGTACAGATAGAGTCTTCTGGGCATTTTCAATTCTGTAGACTGAAATCATCATAGAATTTAGACATGCATCAAAAATATAAGGCTGAACTTTTTTATCATGAGAACCTTGGGGGTTTTTTGTCATGATATTTTACAGATTCTAACTTCAGTGTCGTATCTGTTCTCACAAATTACTCAGAAGTTACTCCAGTAGGAAAAATATACATTCAGCCTAGTTGTCTCTAACACATGAAATATATACTAAGTTTTTGTGAAATTTTGTGAGAAAGTTTGTAACTACACTCTCTACATTCATATTAAGAAGCATCATAATCTAAGCAATTAAAGCAGTGATGATAAAATAAATTATATTCTTATTCAGGCTATGCATCTAAAAGCTGCTAAACAAAAAGTGACTTTGACTCAGTGGACAAACCTGCTAGGAGAATTTTAAGTTCTGTGGATAAAAAAAAAATTGTTCTTCTTTGTGGATTAAGCTTAATTCAGATCCCTGTTCAGATCTGAACAACCTCAGTAAGTATCCTCCATCTATCTTTGGTGAGCTACAGGTCAAGCCCGGGAATCATATTACAGACAAAGAAGAGATACTGTTGTATTGCCATTGTCTCTTCTGAAATAACAGAGTCCCACAACTGAATAAGCTTCATTTCTGAAATTCCACAGACTAAGAGATAGACCAACTATAATATTTCTAATTTAATAACTGAGAAAAATGAAAATCGGGAAAGTACATTCTAGAAATGTGCTTATTTTATTTTTTCCCTTTTTTTTTTTTCTTTTTTTTTTAAGGGACCTTTCTCAAGTATGAAAACAAATCCAAACTATACAAGCACTGTAAACATGAAGAAGGTTTACATTAATTTTAGTTTTGTTTCTGTCATAGAGCTTAATCAATATTTTATTTGCTGTCCAACAGAACCACAATCACTGTTTGCCAGTCATCTCTAGCTGTTTTCACTTTCACCATCTGTACATACAGTAATGTCAAAATGACTGAGTCTAGGATGAACAGGTATGGTTAGAGGCCAAATAGGCAAATTTTAGGTGACTAGAACATTATGGTTTCTCTTTGACTAGCCTTTCTTCTCCTCTGGCTAGTGGCTTGGCTGGGTGCTTCATCACAGAGTCTGAGGCTCCATTCAAAAGAATTGTTTAAAATATCTGAATTGAAAGAATTTTCCTGAGAGTAGTATTAATCCTACTATTTTGGCAGAAGATTTTCAAGTATAATCCTCAAGGTGGTCTTCTTTATACTAACAAGCTGTGGGGAAACAAAAGTTTGAGGATGATGCAAACCCAGAGGTGTCTTGCCATGGCAGTTTTGACACATGAAAAGTTGCTGCAAGTTATAAGCTCAGTGTTTGTTACAAAGCTATGCTAGTGGAATCCAGAATTGGGCATTAGCAGCACTGGTGGGATTGTTTGACTGCTGGATGTTTACTGGACACCATCCCAGAGCAGCACCTGTGGAGAAGATCAGAAAGTAAACATCAGAGCCTTGGCAGGGCACTGGATACATCCTTCATTCCAAATATGTTTTTCTGCCGATAATCAAAACAAGCTCTCTTTCCAAAAGCAAAGAAATGTTGCATCTTCATTTGTTGTTGACCTGGAGCAAGTGCTACCAAACATGTCAATCACTTGGAACCTTGTTTCATCACCTGTGGCTGTGAAAAAGCTGAATAGCTGCCTTGGGTCAACTCATACAATGACCTCCATTTTCTATATGTTAATGGTAAGACAAATGTCTCTGGATGACAGAAAGGCAACTGAAGATAGCCTGATGACTGCCAGCGAATAGGTACACAATCCTACAACCATCAACGAATGAAGACTTGTGGATGGTTCCTCCCTGAGCTGGGCTGAGGTAAAGCAAGTGACCTTCAGTTCTCCAGTGAAGGTGCATCCCTCTGCCATGCTCAGGGAAGCATTACCCAGGACAGAAAAGTGAACAGGCTAGGTGCAAGTACAGAGCCTTGTTTCGGTCTACTGGGAGCTAGAAACTACTCTAAAATGGAGAATTATGGGCTTCTATAACATCATGAAAGGAGCAGATGAGGTTATAGCACCTGTCAGGACAGCCTGGCTTGCTGAGGACTTGCAGACTACTGAGTCTTAAACACAAAAATTGAATAGTTAAGTCCAATTAGTGACACTAAGAGTATGAATTCTGGTCCCGAGAAATACTAAGATGCTGACTGCTAGAAGCTGAGAGGACATACTGAGAGAAGCAGTAATGTACGCTTTCTCTCTTACAGTCACCCTTAAACATGCACTAATAGCCACTCCAAGACAAAACACTGGACTAAGATAAATCTTTTATCTTATCTAGTACATAATTCTTCCTAATCTCTCTGCTTTTCCTAGGTTTGCCTGTCCAAGCATAATTGTCTCAGTGTTACCACAGAGAGTCCAGAAACTGCCTGGTCATGAGGTATCGCTATCAGAAGGATGAACTAATATTAAGAATAACCTGAACCAATAATTTACAGAGTATAAATTGAAGGAAGATGCCAGATAGCTCTCACATAATGGACAATCACATTTCTTTTTTCCTATAACTATACAATTAAAGCATCCTTGAAGTCTTCCACCACTTCTTCTTTTCCATATATTCAGGTGAACAGTGAAAAGGGCAACAGACAGCACCCTTCTGTTCCACATGCAAGTATGCTAGCAGCTATCCCACCATCCTTGGGGACATATCGTCTTGTAGCACTATTATAAATAAGATTTCTATTTGATCACATTAATCATTCCATGAAGGAGATCAGAGGTGGTTGACTACAGAATTCAACTGCCAAGATCAACTTCTTTTTCAGATAAAAAATGCTACTCCAAGATCTATCAAAGGAGTCAAAGCTAGGTGGGACCCCTTACAGAGATCTTTGCAGAAATATATTTGGTGTTGTATGCATTTCTATAGGATGGCACGTCCTCAGCCTTGACCTTAGGCTACGCATCTCCCATTTCCCAAAGGTGTCATGTTACCCAAGGATTTATAATGTTCCTGCTTCTTGTGAAGTTTAACATGTGAGCTGTGCGAGACAGAGAGAGTCTGTTTGATCTCTTCATAATTTGAATCAGTCCATCCTGATGACCGCTTTTAATACAGTTGTTGGGTGTTTCGGATAAGGCAAGCGAGGCACACAAAAAATTAGTCAGCCACAGCTATAGTACATATTCTGATGGATAGGAAACCTTAACCTGTAGGCTTAGCAGGACATGTCAGTGTGTTGACATGCACAGCAAATGCGAAATAAGTATTTGCCTCTTCTGCCTGTGCAGCATGGGTCACTGCCCCACTGGCTGGGAAGCATGAAGGTACTTCTGCCCTTTTGCTGCTGACCTGATTATAATCCTCTGTTTTCTAAGCTTTCACCTGTAATCCTAATAAATGAGATCTCTACCAGGTGCCTCCAACAAGTCTTGTAAGATGGCTAATCAGGGTATGAGTAACCTGTAAACACTAAAAAACTCTCCTTTCTTTTTTCCTTTTCCCCCGCTTTGTCTTTTTTATTTCAAAGAAGTAAATGAGATTGCATTTTCCCCTAGCATACAGGATACTTGCTGGATATATTATGCTGCTACCATCAGGCTCACTTGAGGTGTTTTGCTGTGACCAAACAGTGGCAAATCTTTTTCTTTTTTTTTTTTTTCTGGTCTAAATATTTTTTAATTTTTACCTATATTGATACTGCCAGCAAACAAATGGCAAGCAGCTAGAATAAGATGCCAATGTTTGTGGGGATCTAGGAAACATACCCTTGTATGATTAAAGTTCCATACCAGGAAGGTGTGACTGGAAGTATCTAGGCTAAGGCAGATATTAATCTTCTGAGAATTCAGTGTGAAACATGTGGAAAGCAATATACCAGGCTGAATTTCGAAATGCCTACACTGAAGACATCTACAGAATAATGTGGGAGCCAACCAGCTGCTTTTTAATTTATATTGTACAGTGGATAACCAATAACACTTGGCTACAACAGGGAAATTAAATGTTAAAACTCACTAGAGCCAAGTATTGCAAGAAGGAAACTTTCCTACACTCCTCTATTGATGTAAATCTTGGTTATTTTCACTTTTATTTCCACTTTGCTTAATTAGAGATTTCACTACTGGTTATATCAAAATATGTAGTTTTGAACCAGCTCTAGAAATGAAAGTCTAACACAATGTGAACTGAAATAAACAGCAACCTGGCTCAACAGCAGTTACAGTAACTTGCCCACAATCATAATGAGTTTTCGGAGACTATCTGAATACATAAAAGTAACTCAAACTTACTAACTTTTTCAGTTATGTGAAGACTTAACAATTTTGAGAGAAATGTGTGAACACGTTAGGATTCCTCACTCTTAGTTGAATGGGCTGCAATTAAATCACAGACTCTGGAAAACAGGTATAAAACATAGCATGAAAGATTTTTTACATCTATTTGTTGAAAAAATAGTATTTTTTAAAGTCCCCATGAAAAGTAATTTCCTGTCATCCGCAAACATCAGACATCATATCTCTTTACTTATTAGGGTATTTTCATACAGAACTTTCACATTTGCTGTGGTTGATTGCATCCAATCTAGCAATTCCCACTGACTTCTAAGGGCTCTGGAGAAAGCAATCAGTGATCTAATGTTTTCTGCCTCTTCTGTTTAAGTTTCTTTGAAGTCAGAAATAGATTTTTCAGTAGAACATCTTTTCTCCTTATACTTCTGTTATATTCAAGCCACTAATACTTCACATTGAAAACATATACAGCTATGATACTTCGAGAAGCTGTGGTATTCTGTTAATGCAAACCTTCAATGCTGGATGTTAAACTGTGGTTACAAGGCAGAGTTCTCAGTTTTATTCTAGAAAATGTGCTTCTGTAAATAAAAAATGATTGTGTTTTCCAACTACTATGAAACTTAAAACAGAGAACCACTAATATCTGCAGACCTTCAAGAAACTCAATCAGAGTACTTTTTGTTTCTGTCACTAAGGAGCCTGTGTTGTCAACAGCAGAAAAGCTCTGAGAAAAAGGTTTGATGATCTCTGTTTAGATATCTACTGACTGACAACAAAGATCACAGTCTTACACTTACAAGCTACTGATAATCTGAACTAAAGCAGACCAGCATTAGATAGCATTTGACCAGTGAATTCATATGACACATGCCACGATGCTCTCTACATAAAATGAACTGATATGCTCTGAGGATACAATTACACTTATGATCCTAAAATACATAACCTTGGAGAGAGTTCCTCTGAAGGAAAACAAGAAAAATGAGTAATCAACAATTCCACTGGGAAAACGATCTCACTTGAGGTTGCAGTCCCCACCAAATATTCCCACAACCAGCTTTAGCATGCTTTGGAAATGCATATGCAAGTCTAAAAAAGTTTGGTTTTCTATTTTCTACACAGATCACATACATTTATTTTACCAGGTAACGACAAGCATTAGCACTATGTTGCTTTGCAAAATCAGAATGCATTTATAGAACTGTGAAGCACAAGTCTCTTTCTTTGATCCCAGGATTTGGGGTTTGTTTTCAGCTGCTTATGGCTCACTCTCGAGTTTGTATTCAGACAGATGGAACTGGAGAATTAATTTCTGTTTGGTCTCTAGTGTGTAAAGGTGTACTTTGGACCAATCACAAGAAAAGAGAACACATGGCTGGCTTAAAGAAGTGGCATTGGATCCGACCGAGAGTTTCTTTTGCTGGAAACAGGGAAGAAGAGGAGATGGCACTGTTGTATTCCATCTGCAGAAGGTGACAAACGACTATTTAAAAGAGGTCTGCGAATGAGTCATCTCCTCCGTGGAGGATGCACAGTGCTTTTGGATGATAACTGCATCAGGACTAAGCAGCACGGGGCTACTCTCACCCAGACTCACAATCATAACTCAAAGGCCTTGCTCAGTCGCTTTCTGCCAGCCCTAGTTGAAGCCTGCGACCTGGGGAGCCCTTTCTCTCCTTTATCTGGGTACTGACATGAGACACACGGTACAGCTCAAGCATCTCTCAACAGCGGGCATTTGGGGAAAGAAGTTAGCATCTCTATATCCAACAGAAGCTGCAAATCTGCTGAAGTCAACCCAGACGTGCCCGCCTAACACGTGGCATTTCCACCAGGGGCTCTCAAAACACTCTATAATCATCAATGAAAGTACTTCCTCAGTGCATCAGCTATCTATACGCTGAACTCTTATTATATTATATCGAATTTACTGATCCACACAGAATCGTGATACAGATAACAATTAATAAAAGATTCCATTAAAACACAGTTTATGCTACAGTTTGTACCAGACTTTGGAAAGCTTCCATCTCAGTTTCCAGCAATTTTTTCTCTTCGCATTTGCACGGCAATATATTTTCCGTCTATGAAGTGTCTCTCAGAATTTATCTGCTTGTTCATTCTTTTCTATTGAGAAGTACATTGAAACTACTTAATCTGGATTTGACCCTTGTCAAATTTAAATCTTAGTTGCCAACTGGTGACAAGCTTAAAAATGTTATTTTTCTTTCCTCAAACTGAGACAAACAAGTGGCTTCTTCAATACGGCTGTTCAGATCCAAAATCTTTTTCAAAAACCTGAGGCAGTCTTTAGCAGGATTAAAAAACTATAATAGGATAACTCCTCAGAAATCAATAAACAAACATCTAATAATGTAATGCACACCACTCAACTTCTCTATACCAGGTGAAACATTTCTCAGTAATTGAATTTACCTCAGATCCTTTAGGAATGTTGATGATTCACACAGCTGCCTGGAATTAAAAATTGGAATATGATTCTAAGTAATTTTATTTAATACACAAAAGAAATTTATCACTGAAAGACTCATGTCAAGGGTTCTTCAGCATCCTACCTAAAACAACAGTGATGAATTTTCACTTGGTTCAGCAGTTGTCTATGTTTTTATTACTAAAGCCTCCCAAATACCTGGTGAAAACATCCCTGACATGATGAAGTATCACACAGCAAAAGCAGTGCAGCATACTAAAAGAAACCCAGACCGGTGTATGTCCCCAGTGGAAAATTCTCAGACCAGTTCTGTGCTGACCTACAGCTACTTTCACTGCACTCTAACATGGGACTGAAAAGGAAAACCCTACTCTTCGATTCCTGGCCTTACAACTGGATTGGATGTGCAAAAAAAGTAAAATGCTGTGTTTGGTTTTTGGTACTTCATGGAATATCATTTTTTTTTCTTGCAAAGCAACTACTTGGAGATAGGAAACCAAGGAATGAACCTGGTAGGATTGTACAGTTAAATGCTGTTCATTGAAATAAATCTACACTTTTGTTTCATAGAAAATGAAGTCTTACAAAAGCTCTCTTTTCACACCACCTCAGCTTTTGGCTGGCTGCTGCGTACAGTATATTTTCAGAAAACTCTATTTTAGCAAAAAGGTATATTATTGTAATTACCCTGCTAACTGAAAAGAGAGGCGCCAGAGGTATCAATCAGCTGATGTAAATCAGCCGAGCTGCACCAAAGGAACGATCGCGATGCCAGTCTATTAGCTGAGACTTTTATCGCAGTATATTTCATGACTGTATCTACCTTTGGCATACAGAGAACAGGCTGTTTAAGAGAGTTGTTCTGTGAAATTTGAAATGATTTTTGCTCGAGGCAGCAGGGATAACAAACAACCACCCTTTCAGCAGCCGAAAAAGGAAGGGCTGGACACCACACAGTGAGGAGTAGCAGTTAAACCTGAGCAGTGGCTTCGTACCGAAGATTCGGTCTCAGGTTCAGCTACTTACATGGGACGTGTGTGACCACTGTATTTCAACATGAGAGTTGTACAAAACTAGCAGGGAACAAAAATGAATCTGATGTTTTTAGAAATGAAGTCATGGCCTACTTTCCCTTCCTGACCCCAGGCAAATGATTGACATTGGAGCAGACTGTGACCTGTTTAGACTGGTTTAGTGTGTCAACTGCCACCTGGTTTTATGTCATTGAACATGTAACGAGGCTCACTAAATAAGGCAGACCTAACCTAGAAAACAGCATCAGTCTTCACTTATATTTTTAGGTTGATTTCTTCTCAAATAAATTTAAATACCAAACTGAGTCATCCACTGTGAAAGTCTATACAAGCTTTCCTGTGCTATCAAGAGAGATTAAGAATTCTAGCCAGCTATGTGGTGTCACTTTATTCTTTTATTCTGGGTTGAGTTTTGGTTTTTAGTCTTTTTCAAACCGACTTTCTTGTTTTGGGCTGAAAACCTGCAGAGAAACAGCATGCCAGAACCAGAAGTTTCTGTCTTTTCAGGAGAGAAGGAATGCCAACACAAAAAGGGAGAAGTCACCTGCCAGCCCCAGTAAGTGGCCAATGCTGCTGCTCTTCCCCCAGTAGCAAGTTAACATCAACTCATTTTCAGCTACTAGCATTGAACACACGTGAGGAAACGATGATCCTGCTGCATGCTTTTCTAATGGTGACCAGTACAGCTGTTTCTGACAGGCCTGCCCCAGCCTGACACATTTCTGAGTGCCCTGCTGGGATCTCAGAGAGGCATTACCTCCACAGTACCGACCTACATGGCCCAGGGGAAGCTGGATACTTGCTGCTTTGCCTTCTCCGCCATCTAACTCTGAGCCAGCCTCCTCACACGCACGAAGATTTTTTGGCGGCCTGGCTGTACGTAGGCTCTGCCCTTGCACAAAGCAGCCAGTGGTGGGCAGGACTGAGCCAGAGGGAAGATCTGTGGCACCACACAAACCCCAAGGTGGGTCATAATGGTATGACTGCAAGTCCAAAACCAAGCCTCATACTTGGTTTGCTCTCACAGAGATGTATTTCTAGTTCCTAGTAAGCTCATATGAGAAGTAGGGCACATGTCAGCTGAAGCTTAACCCTTTTAAATTTTTTCCCTGACTGAACACTTCTTTAAAAAGGATGATTATTTAGTCTCATTTTCTATGTTATTGCAGCATTGGAAGGTCTTGGATCAGACTTTTGGATGTTCAGTTGACTTCTGGATTTGCTGCAAAGCAATGGCTTTAGGCAGTGCCTATATTTTGAAAAATATGCAGATACTTCCTGTGAGCTATTCAAACTGCAGTGCTGGTTCTAAACTCGCTGACCTACTTTAACTTGCTTTTAGAGTGGCCGAGTTTCAGACTTATCTTCATTTTATCTGAATGTTAAATATTGCTTGGTTTTCAGAATTATTGTGCGTGGCTCCTCCTGTAGTCAATCTCTTCTCTAGGTAGGTGGTTTCCTGTCCTAAATTTCCATTACTACTTGTAGTCATTCCTAATGCACATAAAAAGCATCATCCCAGGCTACAATTTCACCAATGCATGCCCTTATTCCCAAGAGGTCTTCAGACATCTGGGGCATTATGCAGTTAAGTAATTCCACATCTGAACAGATTAAAACAAATGCATGCAGAGAAGAACAACTGCAAAATGTGTGTTTCCTTAAATTCCTAAATGTTGGTGGGCTATGAGAGGACCCAGTCAGTTTGCAATGGAAACCAAATGTACAGGAAAAGATAAGCCACCAGGAGTATTACACATGAATTACACATGTAATTACACATGGCTGTCAAATTGCAGAGGAGAGATGCAAATCATTGAAAGCTCCATATTCAAAAGCAGCTGGCCAAACTCTGTCAGGTCATTTCAGTTCTTGGAAAACATGGCCCCAGATCTATGTTCCTGGTGGGCAGATGTTCGTATTCTCGTGCAGCGCTCTCATTCACTTCCTGAGAGACGTCTGTCGGTGTCTCTAGTCTGTGAAACACGACAACTGTTATCACAAGTTTTTCTTCAGAGGAATTTTCATGCATCTCTGCAAACATAGTTGTGCAGACTTGAGTTTCACCGATGTGAAAAAAAGAAGGGCAGTTTCAGACACAGAAACTTCCCCCACCCTTCATTGGGTGTATTTCAGTCTCCATCACTTGCTTGGTTCGTGGAGTGAGTGAGATTCCTGTCTAGCTGGTGACACCAGTGACTGGCTGTATTGCCATTTCTCTACACCCAGCACATCACCCCTTGCTCTGGGAGAGAAAGGGACGGTGAAACCTTTGGTCAAGAAGCCAGTACCAGCCTGGGCACTGCCTCCCATATATCAACAGTTTCTTATTCCAGATTTCTCCATGGCAGCTCTAGCAGTCATCAGGTTTCCTCAAGACTGCCTCGACTCTATTAAGTAGCATGTAGGTATGGGCATGGTAGAGATGTCACACTAGCTGCATTATTCAGCTTTGTCCTAGCAAGATTTAAAGACACCATGTCGGTGGCAATTCACCTGGCTGTGAGATTTTATCAAGTTGGCAGAGAAGAGCTGCCATCAGCAGAACCACTCTCCTCAAGCCCTGTCCCCCCCTTCATGAAGCAATCTCCAAGTGTCCCTGCAAGATTCAGCACCCAGAAGCCCTCTTCTGCAGGTGGCACAGTGAACCTCTCTCTTGCTCCCAGGAGGACACCTGGTTGGTTTTTATGTCTGCATCATACCTGACCTGGTCAGAGAAGCCGCATGACCCAGCCAAAGCAGCACCAGCACGCTTGGCGCCAGGATAAAAGGGTGCAAATGGGTTTGACACGATCCAGACGAGTCCAAAATAATCTCAGCTCTTGGCAGAGCTGACAGAATTTGTATCAGGAGACTCAGCCTAGTCAGTAGTCATTGTAAGACACAATGGATCCGCTGCATTTTTAAAAAATGCATTTGAAATAAAGGTTTGAAAAGTTCCTACTCTTCATCTTGGGGTCAGGCTTTTTTTTTTTTCCGCCATTTTGGGATTTACAAAAAGACATCAGTGGACGGTACATGTCTTGCAAGCACATTCTATTCGTCTTCCAGCGCTCCCAGATACCACCACCAATCACACTGCTTGGGCCCTGCCCTCTGCTCCCCCTGAACAAGGAAAAGTGTCTCATCTCAGACCTCAACAGACATTCTTGCCGCTCCTGCCACGGCGCAGGGCTGCTGGGGACACAGCCTGGGCCACCCACTCTGGCAGGGCATGGCAGGGCCTTGCCAGCCAAACCCATCCCACTGCCTCTGTGGCGAGTGGGGCTGACCTGGAGGCAGGCCCAGCCCCATGGCCACCCTGGGGTCAGATGGCCCCGTCATGAGGGGGGCAGGGACAGGCCAACCCTGGTGCCGGTACTCATGGCTGGGCCTGGCAGGGAGCTGTGCCTGCCTCCTGAAAAGCGGCCACCTACACCAGGAATGGTTTGTTGCAAGGGCACCTATTATATGCATGTTTAAACAAACAACTTCACAGAGTACCGGAAACAGCGTCGGCAAGAACTCAACTAGGTGTATAACTGAGCCAGCTCCTGTGCTTCAAGCTGCATCTGTGTGCTTGCAGATGTAGGAGTTAATAAGTTGTCTTCACTTAAAATCCCCCTCCTGGTAGAACTCTTGTCAGGTCTGGCATGTCAGCCACCAAAAGCTCCTTACAGCATAGCCAGAATGCAAACCCCTCCTGTGCAGCAGCCCTGGTTGTTTTTTAAAAATAGGAGCATAAACATAAGCTCCTGTAGCAAACAGCAAAGTTTTAAAAATATGCACTTTCTAAATGCTCACCCACCGCTCCCTCAGACAGCTGGTTTCCCAAAAGGGCTGCGTGGGGCTCCCCTCCACGAGGAGACAGAGCCCGGTGCTGTGCTTTCTTCAGACTCTGCTCCAGAAACTTTGCCTTCTGTGCTGGAACCAACTGCCTGTTTACAAAAACAGATGATGGTCTGATTAAAACACAGTTGTTACTCAGATTTGGGGGAAAGACTATTGTATGTCCCGTGTACTAGCCTAAGTACCCCTGGAGGGTGAGTTTCTCTCCTGTAGCAGATACCCAAAGGGCAGGATAAGAGTATTTACACTGAAATTAACCTAGACCACTGAGTGAAAAAAACCCCACTTTTTAAAAACCCATGGGAGCATCTCTAAATCACAGTAACAAGAAAAGTACAAACAGAAAAAGAAATATTATCCCTGCTTTGCAACGCTTGCATGGTCTTTACATTCTCCAGTGCAGACGCTCTAAACATTGCTTTAAAATTATCTTCTCCCAAACGACATATGATGCAGATCCATTGGAAATGTACTGGATTTAGATAAGCAGATTCAAAAGCCCACAGGTTTCTTTTTGTAAGAGACCTCTGTGTCTCCCTAGAACGGAGACATGGAGCTCAGGTAGCTGCCCAGGCAAAGTCATGTGGAAGCTCTAGGAGGTATTCAACAAGCATGCCTGAGGCCTAAATTTCATAGACTCCATACTGGCAGCGTGGTCGCATGCCTGGCTTCTTCTAAGTCAATAAGAATCACTCGCAATAGAGTTTATCAAAACACTTCTTGTTTACAGAGCCATAATTTACTCAGGTACAAAATCGTAAGACCCAGAAGTGTTTGCGAGTTTAATGCTAAGTGTGCTTTTCTCTGTTTAAACTGGGGCAGTAATAACTTGCATTAAAATCTGTAGAAGCAATTCAGAATGACACTGTATCACTTTTAAAAAAATCCAGACCATGGGAATGATAAAAGATGGGGCTGGCACTGGGAGCTGAGATTGAAATTCACAAGCACTGCTGAGTTTGGAGTTGTCATGGTACCAGTGCTTCTACATGTGAATCACAGAAACATCAGATCACACCCTGAAAGGCAGCAGTTTTGCCTGCATTCAAAGTGAGCAAAACCTTGGAACAAACTGTTCTGTACCTTCAAGGAACTCAAAATTCACTCCGATCCAGCAGTCTAGATTCAAAGTTTAAAAAGTGGCGATATTTTGGATAAATTGGTGATTTTCTGCAAGCTAGGCCTGGCTCCACACTGCCGTGGTTATTACGGAGTTGCAACTCTGCAACTTGTGGATTAAGTCAGAAACACCAGAAAAACCACAGTTTCTCACAGTGTTGGCTCTCACACTGTGTTGAGGAAACATGGCTTGCTCAGGCAACTGCACCTTGTCCACGACAATAATAAAAATCAGCAAAAGCCCTGCCTGTAATCAATGTTTTATTACTATTAGCCCTTTCATGCCCTACAGAGAACCATGCACATTGTAGCAGAGATAATTCATCACTATCTTGTTAAACTTATTTTGCAAAATTTTCTCGAATATGTAGGCTAAGCTTTGTCCCCTTTATTGCTATGCTCCTAATAATAGTGTGCAGCCAAGTGTAAAACATCTTCTGTCTTCTCAATTAACAAACTATTAAGCTTTCTCCTAAGAGTAATAAACTCCTGTAATCTGGCATGGGTAGCCGTCCACAGATGCTTCGCCCCCTCCCAGGTGCAAGTTTCTCTTTCCATATTTGTGGGGGTTGTTCTAAACAGATTTTTCTGAGGAGACACACAGAAGGTATATTCATACTAATTTTCTTCATGCAATTAGAAACCTTCCTTTTTCCTAGCTAGCACACTCATTATTTGGACTTAGCTTGAGAACAAGAAAATAACACCCCAGGACAGAGTTAATGTTCTTAATTGCTCTGATTTGAGAGCCAAGGACATTCTGAGTACTCTGCCCACAGGTGTGAGGCAGCTGGGAAGGGGGGCATGGATGGGGCAGAGCTTGACTGACATCCAGGCTGATCAATGAGAGTATTGCATCCCATTATTAAGGAGAATCAGGATATTCTGGTCTCTCTCTCTTGCTTCACCATTTTCTTTGCTCTTTTTGTCAAAGCTGGGAGAGTTCTGTTTGGGACTTTCATTAGTTTGGCCTTTTGCCATCCTGCTATTTTGCAGAGGCCTCTGGGCCCTTCTGCCTTTTTTCCTTTTTTCTCTCTTTGGGATTAGCTGTTTGGGACCAGGTGCTGCTTCCTGGGACTGGCTGCTCAGTGTGGATCAAGCTCATGAGGAATTGCCTGGAGTATCTTTTATGTTCTATTTCTATTATATATACATATATATATATATTTACTAGTAGTGTATTAGTATCTTCTTATTTTATTAAACTGTGTTTATCTCAATCCAAGTTTCTCCGTTCCCTTTCAATTCTCTCCTCTATTTGAGGGGTGAAAAGGGAGGTGAACAAGCTAGCAACACAACCACGATAGCCGCTCGAATTAAACCACAATACTAACATGGTAAATAGGTGAAAAGTCACCTGGCATACAATTAAATCTAAATTGTTTCAAAGTATTTATTTTAATTTCATCAAGTATTCCTGCATCTTTTACTTTTTATACATGAATAATCTTTATAGAAACTGTCTCTCAACAGCAGACATTTTTCTACTAGGCCCATAGGGGCTCTGAGCATCTCTGGAAAATGTCTAAGAAGCCTATGAAAGGCAGCTGGAAAAAGCAAATTTTTAATCAGGATGGTTGAACTCACTGACTTAAAAGTGCCTGTACTCTTATGAAAAAAATGAAGGAGCCCATAAATTCCAGAACCACTGCTCTAAATGGAGGAGTTGAGGAATGTAGAAACAGAAGATAATGGCAAATCCCCCTAAATGCACAGTCAGATATCTGGGGAACAACATGCAGTTTACGTAAATTTATACCTGAATGCACTGTTGTTTAGTCTAAGTCTCAATGTGCTCCATGAAAAAGGTGAGGTCAGTCTGCAGAGGTGAGGTGTTACCAACACTCATTGAGTTACTTCAAAGGAAAAACAAAGATCACATCCAAAAGAAACAAGCCTGCTTTGTTTTCACAGTAGAAAAGCAAAATCTAGGCCTTCATGGCTTAACAGATCGAAGGCCAGCTGATATTCCAGGGTAATTTAAAAAAAGGACAAATAATTTCTTCCTGAAATTTATGAGCTGAAGACTTGAAAATAAGACCATCTGCCCCTTTTCTCCACAGTTTGCTGTAGAGAACAACCAGGCTGATCTGCTACCTGTGGCTGCTTGGCTCCACTGCATGTATGCAGCCCCAAATAGCACATAGTAATATTATGGAACAAGAAAAGGTGTGGGTAGGTTCTTTTACAATTTATAGAGCAGGTAAGGTCATCTATTTCATCAAACTTCCAGCACTTAAAAGGGGCCTGTAGGAAAGTTGAGGACAGACTTTTTAGCAGGGCCTGTTGCAGTAGGACAAGGGGTAATGGTTTTAAACTAAAGGAGGGGAGATTCAGGTTAGACATGGGGAAGAAACGTTTTACACTGAGGGTGGTGAAACACTGTCCCAGGTTGCCCAGAGAGGTGGTAGATGCCCTATTCCTGGAGACATTCGAGGCCAGGCTGGACGGGGCTCTGAGCAACCTGATCTAGTTGGACTAGATGAGCTTTGAAGGTCCCTTCCAACTCAAACTATTCTACGGTTCTATGAAACACTATAAAACCACGGCTAGTTTGAAACCCTCCCCAATAGCTATGCTGTATCAGCCGTAATCTGTTATTTTCTTGTCCCTTGAAACCAGAAATCAGGAAAATTCCTTAAAATTGACTACTAGGAAGTCCCATTATGTTTCTTTTTCAGCTTGCAGTGATGAGATGGTATTGTCAGCACTAACCTTTAACTAAGCAAAGACAAGCCTCGGGTTGTAGTACGGGGACCACCCACACACCAGACTATACTTCTGTGGTAGCTAAAAGCAACTAAGTATAAACAAAGGGAGCATCCAGGGACCTGGAGTCAGCTCTCTTCTCACAGGCCCTCCTGTTTTTACCTCACTACTGCTCGTTTTTGTGATCTAGATGACACTTCTCTGGCAGAATCTGGAGGCCAGTCCCATGCAAAGCCCTGCTAGCCCGGTGCTGCTCTGCTGCTGTGGCTGTGCAGACATACCCACACCAGCTGTAACTGAGCTGGCATGGGCACCACCAGCATTTCCAAGAAGATCAGGGCTTCTAGACAAACACCTCAATGCATATTTTAGATTTCTTAATGTATTAAACAAAATTTTTTGCACGTTTTTTCTCTCTGGGTGATTTAATAAGCAACTCCCTTCTCACCTCACTTTTGATCTTCACGTTTTTTCCTCATACTTATTTCTGAGTTCACAGATTTTTTTTTTTGAAGAGACCACTGGAGAAACCCACAGTAACAGGCCCCTTTTCTGATCACCTCCATGACACAATCCACAGACCATAATTTGTGTTTCAAGTTCAGAAACAACACACTCGCTCCCAAAATAAGGAATACCAATGCTGAGGTAGCAAATTTATCAACTAAATACATCTTTCTCCTCCTCTACTGTTGTTTCATTTAATATTTTTCTAAATTTCATAAGATATCGAATGCTCTGGCTTGACTCAACTCCTGAAATTCAGCTCAGTAGCATCTGTTACCAGTGATTCTTGCCTAGCTCCAAATCAAGATCAGTTGTTATTTTGTAGTTGCTTACAACCAAATTCTTCCCTCTTTCCCTTCCTGCCCTCATCTTCCCCTCACTGCCTTCAAAAGTTGCCTCCAAGTCCCGCTGTAAAACCCTTCCCTCCAGTTCAACCTGCTTCCCGTTTCTCCTCCTCTCCCCAACAGCCTCTTCAAATGGGAAGTCATCTTTCCCCAGCGTCAAGGATAAAATCCACCCCACGCAGAGGAGACAGTGCCAGGTCCACTTAAGTCTTCCAAAGAATTTCACCTCAGATGACTTTCCCCTCTCCTCCTCCTCCAGAGTTATTCTTTTCACAATACTTTTCAACAATGACCTCAGCCAGATTCCTTCACCACTGCTAACTTGTACCAGCACTTAATGTACTTTATGTGCCTGCAGTGTTTTTTCTGAGTTTGTAATAGGTTGCAAATTCTTTGAAGCATGTCTCATTATATTTTTGTATAGCTCCACTCACTCTGTCTCTACTTAATAAATAATGGCTAGTCTACAAGAATGCTCACTGTACATCCCTACTGTTTTAAATATCAGCCCTTGCATTGTCAGCTTTCTTAATTTTGTCTGCATGAGTCACTGTACCCATCTTCTGCATTTATGTACACGCGCTCATTCACATTTCTCTGCACAGAAAGAAATGCTAAAATAATCCCCTGCACCAAAATTCCATATTTTGTACATAAATCCAAACACTTTGGATTAGCTGGAGACATAGTCAGCCTTTATCATTGTCCACTTTTTTATTCTTCCTTGAAATGTTCCCCTTCCCTCTCAAAAACCCAATCAGAGAGTGTAAAAGCACTGTTTGTGTTTGTGTTCTTCAAGAAAAGCTATTTTAGACACGAGACCCCACGTTTAACTTGCCCTGCTGTTGATAGAAGAAATACATGGCCGACGATAAACAAACAACATGCTAAAAATACACTGAAATCTTGCACACTGGAACTGAGCCTGTGTGAAAGAGCTTTATGTTGAGGAAAACACAGTGAAGTGCAGCCCAGCTGAGAAAAAACACTGTCATCAGGCTCCCAGCAGCACAGTCACAATAAAGCACTTTCACTGCTGCAAGGTCTTATTTACTTGTCCAAGCCCATTAGCGGTTAGACCTGCTATACAATCACAAGCCTGGGGTCAGCTTTCACAGGTTTCAGGTACAAATCATAGCTGGTGCCCTACTTCCACGTAGATCACTCTCTGGCTTCAGGAACTTTTCTTCCATTTTCTCCATCCTGGTTGGCTTTTAAACTTGCCTATTTAATGCATTGTAATTGAGTTATATTTCCAAAATACTTTTATTGCAAGTACATTTTAACCTAGTTTTACTCAAAGGTCCCACATAAGATGACCAAAGCAGGGGCAGAGGTACAGACTGTGATTTTAATAACTGATGCTGACTGGAAGCAACTAGGACCAGAGTTGTGGACTTCAACTTCTACTTTGTGATCAGTCACTTGCAAAGAGATCTCCAACAGACAGGTTACCAGATCATAGCAGTTCCATCATCTCCAGGGATTTTCCCATTTGATGGGGAACTTCACATTTAGGCACTCTAATCTAAATCGAAAGGCCAAACTGCATGCTATGCCTTTTAACGCACCAAAACTTGATACAGGACAAATTATACTCTCTTGTCTATCTCAGGTATATGTACAGTTGATATTCTACTTGCATTGAATTCTCTATAAAACAAGAAAAAGGGTTTTTTTTTTGTCTATTTAACACAGAAATCCTAACATACATTATGACCATATGCCCCACCTGAAATACCATGAAACCCCACAGTCAACCACAATGCAAACCTGGGGTTCTTCAATCATAATTTGGGGACCATCACTCTTCTGGTGAGGATTGTCGCAGGAAATACAACCAGTCATGACATGCTGCAGGCACCACCTGATAGTAATATACATCTTATCTATGCTATGTATTTCCAAATAGTGTGGCAAGAACAACCCTTGCTCATGGCAGGAAGACTGCAGTGATTACTCCTGGACTTGTTAACAGCTGCTGCATCATCACTATTTACTCTTCTGCTATGGAAAAAGAAAATGTAGCAAACAGGGACTTCTGCTTTTACAGAAGCCTCATCATTTTGGCCCTGTAACCTGACCTTGTTCGCTCAGATGCTGAAGCAAGGTATCCTGGTATCACAATACTCCTCCTGAGGTCCTTTTCTGCATCTCCCTCTCGTGGTGTCCATCCTGGACTCTTTCATCAAACTCAACCCAGTCATCATTCCCTCCAGGGTCAGGATGCTGCCCTCTACCCCGCAGGCCACTGTGTATCCCCCACCCCACTGAGCAGCCGCGCCCAGCAGGGCCCTTTTTGGTACCTTTTTCAATCCTTGCCAGGTACTAGGTAACACCAGTAATTTGCATACTACGTAGAAAAGGCACAGAGCATCTTTCCAAGCGCTCCTTCTTTGACCAATCAACCTACTGTAACTGCCTCCTGGCCTTGGCACCCTTCTGGAGAGAGGTCTCTGTGCTTCGCTGCTTTCTGATCTGGTTCCTCACTCCACAGACTGAATTTAGCCCTGTGAGTGCTGTCCTCATTCATCCAATTCTTCCCTTCTTGATTCCCAGTCCAGAAAAACACATGCAACAGTGCATCAAGCAAAGGAGAGCAAACTTCAAGCATCCAGCGTGGCTCCTCAAAGAAACAGGAGCAGTACCCTGCCCTACAGATGTTTCTACAGTTGTTAAGAGTTTCATATCATATGCTGAATCCTCTACTTCCCTGCAAAGCATGGGGCTCCATGCCACAGGCAACCACACTCCATATCAGAATGGAGAGCACCAGCTCAGCTCCACTATAACCAGGATTGCTTTGGGTCAGCTGGGCACACGCTCAAAGGGTGACACTGGCACAGCTGTCCCATTAATGCAAAGCAACACAAAGACAGTAGATGCCTGGAATCTAGCTGCTACTTCTGCAGCCCATGCTCCGTGTGCTGCCAAAAATTTCCATATCCCCTTGATCCATACGGGGAGATAGAAAGACTGAACTAGGCAGAAATTTACACAGCGCTCAGGATCTCGTATCAGCAGCGTTACCACTTACCGCTCCTGGCATCCTGGCAGCAAGGGGCACCAGTTAGCCTGGGTCAGAGGAGACTTCTGTTCCATGCAGGAGGTTCCTGGTACTGTCAGGAGACGTTTTGCAGGCAGAATTGCACTGTGTCACAGACATAGCTTGAAATCAAACAAGGGATAGCAAGCCATATTTTTCTAGTGTAAACACAACATAAATGTTTACATAAGAGAGATAAAGATGACAGGAAAACTCCAATAGCGCCTTTCTTACTAAAGTGAACCAAGTTTTGAAGTGCTAAGCAGATGTAGGCAGACAATGAAAAAATCTGTAGAAGCCACTGAATATAAAAAGGCCGGTATTTTTTTAATGTAACTAGCTTTATCTGTAGACCTTCTATGCAAGTTTTAAAGAGTGGGATGTATTCAATACAATAGCTGCTGTCTGTTTCTGCACAATTATTCCTTCCACTTCTAAATTAATAACTGCAAATCCATGCCACGCAAAAAGTACAAGGATGATTCTTTGGGCTGTTAACAATTCTTCAGCGGGGGATTTCAGTGCCTTCTCTTCCTCTATGAGCAGCTACCACTGTTTCATTAGCGGTGAGAGCAGCCACCACCAGCTCCCAGCTCCCTGCATCAGGTCTCATGCAAAAGGCAGGATTTGGCCCCTTGGGAAGCCACCACTGCCCGCACCACCGCTGTGCATTCCCTCTGGGAAACAGGTGGTGGGACAGAATGGGAGCAGGCAACAGGCTTCCAGCTGGACCACGCTGAGGATACTTAAAACAAACAAACAAAAAAATCCCTCTCTCATTTTCCTTCTCTTACTCTGTCCTCCGACTCACACCTTTTACTCCGTGTCACTTTTGAGAACTCTTAAATAGCAATTTTTGGGGGAAAAAAGTCTTTGTGACATACACTTTGCTTCCTTCTGCCATAGTAAGCAGCATTCTAAAATGAAGAGCTACTGGCGGTAGAGGCCATTAGAAATCATCACATCTCTTCTCAGTATGCAGGCACAATGCAATACCTTGGCTGAATACTTTCAGTAGGAGAGACGAAGATACAGCATTCAATACAGTCAATACATAACATAGCGCCTCAGGCAAATACCTATTTCAAAACAGATTTTTTTGTCTAAAAACATATAATTTTTTTTTCACCTCCTCTGCCCTTCACGGGTGATGACTGGGCTCCCATATATTTTCAAAATGAGATGAAAGGAATCAAAATAATAGGGAAGAGGAAGTGGAAAAATGTTATGAGAGTTAACAGTTGCTCACATGAGAGATGGACAGATGACTACGTGCAAGGATTAGCTAAACTAACTCCTTTCAGATTCTCAAGCATACTTACAGACCAACCAGCTAGCTATTGGTACTTCTGCATAATGAACTGTAAGGCTTTTTTTAGTTTTGGACTAGAGAGTAAGTAAACTTACCTCAATAATACTTTGTGATTTAAGCAGTGTTACTCAACTATACATAGCACATTATCTATTATGTGAATAGATGCATGAAATGGATGTCTCCTGGATGTATCTAATTCTTGATGTAGATGCTACTGAAGACTTTCTCCTTGTGACCATGCTGAACGGAGGAAAATGAGATGGGATTAGAAAGTAAAAGGCACTTGATAATAACATCTTTGTAACTTCCTACTCCAAGATTCTCTTCCCCCCTTGTTTTCCCGTCTCCCTTTAAATTAATTGTGGCCCAAAAGGTAATAGCCCCAAGTCACTGGTTCACCACAGCAAACACAAAGGACAGTCATGCGGATAGATGCAAGCACTTGAGTAGCACATAGCAATTGAAGAACACAGGCTCCCTCTGTGACCAAAGGCAAATCACATGCTGAGCCATTTGGAAGGCATGTGAGGGTCACTGAGGTTTATTATTAAAAAAAAAAAAAGTTTTCTTGCAGACCCAAATGTGAATAACACATTTGGGGAAAAAATGCAAAAAATTGCACAATTTTAACAGAGGAACTTCCTTCCATCTTCCACAGAACCCCTAGTAAAGCTTTTCCCCAAGTCATGGCACACATGAGACAGTGTCAGAGCATCCAACCCGAAAAACATTATTGAATTTCATCTCTTATTCTCTTTTGGTACCAGCGATGAGATTTGGTCATGGGTTCTAGTAATGCAGAACTTGGAAAACTATGACATTTTGCTGGAGTTACAAAGATGCAGACATGCAAATATTAAGAGGCGACAGGAACAGACTGGATGTCTATATGCCCCAGTGGCTGCTCACAACTCATTTGCAGAAGTCACCTTTGAGGTCTGTACTGAAATTTTCAAACAATTTCTAAGCATGCAAATGGGTGTGACTTTAAAAGTCAATACCAGCGTCACTAATGATTGGGGCCAAAGAGCCCCCACTAGCTTACAGAATACCCCAGTTTGCCTCCCATTTAGTGAGAAAGTATCTCCACCTCACCAAATTAGACTGGCCAAAGAGAATTAAGATTATCTAACACCGCAAAGGGGGACAGAAAGTTATTTCTCCATCTTTGCCCAACACACCAAGATGCACTGAAGGCACATGCAGAGTTTAATTGCAGAAGCAGGTATCAAGCTTATCTAACTGGCACAGTCGCAAGTCAATAATGTTCATTTTGCATCCAGTTACATTCTGAGTAGTTTAATCAGAAAAGTAATCTGGAAATAGCGACAAACCTCTTTATTCATTAAGAGCAAGCAGTCCTTAAAAAGCCAAATCAGTGGGCTGCTGTGAGCTTGGACCAGCATATGCTCTTTCATCAGCAGCATTAGTGTTTACCAGCAGAGAGGATTTTCATGCCCCGAGTTTGTGTCATGCTCCCTCTTTGAGTCACTCCGACAATCAAAAGGAAATAAAAGTATTATCAACAATTATTACCTGCATGTCCTAGCCACGCTTGAGGCTCATATCAAGTCCCTACAGACACTCCCCTGGGTGCATTACACGTCTAATGAGGTGAACTGTGTCGTACAGGGAAACACTGTCATTGTATTCTCCAGTTTCAAAATCACTTTTTTCTTGACAAAGTTTACAGTCAAGGAAGAATAATTTGCTTTACTTTTCTTATATGTAGATGTTTGTATTACTGCAACACATATTTGTACTCTGATAAAGCCTTCCACAATGCACAGGCCTGCAAAATATCTATCGGAGTCCGTAACTGTCCTTGATGCCCACAATGCTAACTTCATTGAGGAGCATAAGATTGGGCTGTCGGGTCCCAGGAACAAAACTGCTCTTTTTTTCCACCCACATTTTGAAATCTCTGAAGCAAAAATTTTCTTTATCCAGCAGCTGTTTTGTGAAAAATCATCACCATCACATGCATCTTCCACTTCATGAGGAACAAACTGAGGATGAGGAAGATTCTGCATGACCACAGGCCTGTCTGTAAAGAGTTCGCTGGTGGTTTGAGGCATTTGTAAGCCAGTTTATTACGAATCACTAAGCAAATGCTAATGTTCATTCCGAGTGAAATGTCTCTCAGAATTTTTACACTCGTTCAACATCCTGGTGACTCCACAAGCTGTTTAGCACACCGTATGCTCAACTCCGCAGGCTTGTTCTGGTAGACACAAAGCAAGTTTTACTTAGTGCTCCAGCACAGTAAGTTGAATAAACATACTGAAGTTACAAGAGCCTGAACGCTGCACAAATAATAAAATACAACTTGGTGCTATTCAGGTGCACCAAGGAACTGTCATAGGGCATCATCATGTGAGAAGGACACACTGTTGTTTTCGCTTGGTTGGTAGAATCAAAACCAAAGGAGCCAAGTCAGTGAGGAAGTGTATATTTCGGAAATTATTTCCAAGCTGCACTGCCATTAGAAGACTAGATTTGCCTCTTAGGTATATTGCTTTTTCATGGGGCTGCATTCTGGCTGAGCCATTCATCTCTTAAATTAGGGGCAAGCCTACTTTGAGAGAGAAGAGCCTATGCAGAAGCTGGGTCAAGGGTCTCTTTTTCTCTGAAGTACAGCCGAGTATCACTGGTGACGTTATATACGTACTTTAAGATGACATATTCAAGGATAGCCAGTATCCTATTCCATTTTAGACACCAAACAATCACAATGTACACCTAAATACTTCCTGAAGCCCTAGCTGAGATCTATGGAATTGGAATTACTGTTTTTAAATTAACTTTGCACTAATTAACACTTGCACTAATGTTGCAATCCACCGCTTGCACTAATGTGATAAGTTAACTTAAAAGCTGCAAAATACAATGCAAGTTTGCTGTTAAATCTTTGTACAGTCTTCACGGACAAATTGCGTTCACTGTTCTACAAGTTTGCATTAAGAAATTAAATTGAATAAAACTAAAACCTCATCTCTGTGATAGGGACAAAAGCAGATTTTAGTGGGAAAACACACCTTTCCACCCTGCACAGGGGACCTGAAAAATGTTTCAACATTTGTTTAGAATGATTTTCAGATGAAAATTCCCACTTCAAAAGTTTCCAGTTTATGGCCACTGATTTCAAGTTAGTAAACAGAAAGCTATTTGAATAAAACATAATGTAGTGCTTTGTAAAGTAAAGCTGCTAACCTGATTTAAATAATTTCATTTCCAGCTCCTCGACTCCCCATTTCCAGTCAGTAGCCTTGTTGTAGACCATGTGTCCCTAAGTTCCTCGAGATACTTCTGTTGGAAATTTATATTAATAGCACTGATGCAAAGAGCCCACTAACACTCCAATAACGGAAAGTACACATGAAATAAAGCAGATTTAAAAACCATCAAGACAATGCATTTTTCTCATTTATTCAAATCTTCTGCAGGAAGTAAACACTGAAAGATTTAAAAAAACTTCACACTGCAGTATGTACAGTTTTGTGACATCACATGAGGAAATTAATTTCTAATTAAAAAAATGAGACCAGATAGATAAATTACTGAAGACACATCACAATAAAATTGGTTGTGGTAAAATCCCAAATTCTCATGTATGGCAAAGAAAATCAATATTCCTTTGTTTTACAGGGATGGAATAGTCCTGGTACATTACTTCAATTACGCAAAATGGAGTCCTGAACTTACATGACTGGTTATAGTTGTACGAGTACTTCATGTTTTAAAAGCAGTTTTGCATTTTTTTTTTCCAGACCCTTTTGATTTGAAGCACATTCTTTCACAAAGCTAAAATACCACAGCAGAAGTCATGTCCAGAAGTGGAATACTGTTGTGTTTTGAACTGACCTGACTTGTTAAGACATTTTTTGCCAACACACAGATGCACAGGGTCCCCCATGCACTTTTCATGCAGCAGGTAATCACAACTTTAAATAAAAGTATTTTTCTATACATTCTTCCAGACTTGCAACTGTATACATACATGCAAAGATTTTAAACCTATGTGATCATATTTACACTTATACATTGAATATACATAACAAAAAAGGTTAAAAGGTTTTTCCTTTGCATTAGAACAATACAAAATATGTATTTTTCATTAAGGAAACCACTATTTACATCACCTTTTAAAAATCAATTTCAACATATTATAGGTGTAACAAGTCAATATATTTACATTATATATAAATATATATAATATATACTTACCAGTTTACTCCTCTGTAAGATGTGGCAGAGAACAAACTGGTAATATCATGTCACTGACGTCAATGAGAGCTGTCATACTTTCACCAACATTTAACAGGGAAAATTTAAACCATTCATTGATTTATTTTAAAAACATTTGTAAATTAAAAATTTAAAAACATTACTAAGAGTAAATGACTAAGAAAAGTGAAAGTTATGGCTGAATTCCCTTTTGATCTTGTAATGTTTATAAACTTCTCAAACTGAGCCGCCTGGTTACGTGGCATCAATGGAGAAGCCCTCCGGCAAAACACCTTTGATTCTGCTGCCCTGTGTTACCCCCCCATCATTTCCTCACACTTTGGCAGAGAAGACACTAGAAATCTGGTTGCCTCAGTCCTGCGCACTTTCCTCTGGAAGGAAAAGGCATATCCGTGTGGCAATTACAAGTCAATCCCCAAATCTAGCTAGCTTGAGCGCTACACCACCCCTGCGGGTGAAGCGGCACGAGCCTCAAGCAAGGCACCGGGCACTTGGCAACCCTGCTGCTGCAACTGCTCTAAGTGGGGTTGAAGTTAATCCAGGTGTAAGTCCCAAGAGGTTGCAATCACAACTTTGAGCGCGGTATAAACACATCCCTAACTCACTTCTTGGCTGTGTTCTCCCCTCCCTCCCTCCCTGCGCCTTCGATGGCGAGATCACACAACAGCACCCATGAATCCTGCACCTCTTGGCCTACACTGCTGCTGCTGCCCGGATCTGAACAAGGCCCCATTTTCCTCCAGGTCTGAAGGCCCAGCTGAAACTTCAGCCCCCTCAGTTGGCAGAGCTATCTTCGAAGCTTCCGCTCCCCACAGACTAAGGAAGCATACTTGGGACAGCCGAAACGCATATCCTACTAGTAAACATCTACTGCACCAAGGAGACGGGAGTTGCCGAGAATACCAAGTGTTACTCAGCAGATGACCTTGGTTTGTCATTCATCTGCAGGGACTGGTGGAAATCAAGGACCTTTGAGCTGCTTGGGAAAACCTGGCCAGCCCTACCAGCCCTTCTGCTGGTGCAGCAAACCCAGCTCCTGCACCCTCCCTTTCCGATGGAAAAGTCCCCAAGGAAAACAATGGTGACTCCTTTTTACTCACCCATGCTACAAGATAAACAAATTTATTAAAAAGCCTTTGGTCCTCAGGTTCAAAGGCTGCACCTGTGGACAGGGTAGATGTTAAAGAAACCCTCTCTTCCCTAGGGTGGGGTAACATCAGCAATACTGGAGAATTTCATATAGGAGACTTGTCCTCTTAGCAGACAACTGATGTGCAACCAGTCGGCATGCCCTACCCTCTCTCAAGGGCCTCATCCTTGTCTTGCCTGCTGGTCAAGAGGTAAGATTCTTCCATGAATAGCATGTCCTAAACTTAAATTCTTGTGTATTACAGTTTACTGACGTCTGTGAGAACGGTAACACCCTTTCATCAACATGACCTAAAAAGAAAGCTAAATCATTAACTGGTCAAACTGTTAACATTTTAACTTAAATGTTTTATAAAACTTTAAAAACTAAGTGTTCAAAAGTATATATTATAAGAATAGACTACCATAGAATAAATACATAGGTAAGCACACTCCTAGACTCCAATATTACTTTTTGTGACTCCCCTCCCTACTTTTCATCTCAGCTTTGTTTTGGTGAAGTTTTTCCAACCAGATTATTTCACATCCATTCAAGCTGCATTCTTCTGAGAAGCCATTCAAGTAAATTATAGTCCTGTATTTACTCCGGGGACCATCTATTATTCTATATTGTATATATTTCCTAGCTATATACATGTCGTTTCAAGAAAAATAATCAATTAAGACTTTAAGAGACATCTAATGGATGGAACAAATACCATCTTTTTAATATTTCTGCTGGGTTGACTCATATAAAAACAATTCAGTTCCACTGTCAATCCAAAATATACTTTATCTTGTTAATGATTATTCTATGAGACACCTGAATTGTCACTGGGCCACTTACAAATGCCATATTAAAGACAAACAAAATTTTATTTTTATATTATACTTCAGACAATGACATTTAAAATGATATTAGATTTGCATGAAGGTTTTAAAATATAAATCTTCTTTGTACAGCCCATTAATATATTACGCTTCACCCAAACAACATAAAAATATATCTTTAAATCGCTCTGTTATTTCTCATATAAACCAGGGGGAATGTTTTATATCGGATACTGCCAAATATTTGTGTTCCCTAAAAGAAGGTATCCCCCACGGGGGCAAAACAGAATAGTGGTGCATTTTCCAGCTGGCAGACAGGAGACGTGCCTTTCAGTAGGGGCTGCACTGGAAAGAAGGGAACCTGATCCCAGGCAAGGGACAGAGAACGAGATGGGGACAACAGCTCGCTCTGTCTCGGCAAGCCGGCGGTCTAGGAAAAGGTTCTCTGAAACCAAACCAGAAAGGAAAAGAGCAAAGTGCCCCATCACTCATCTCTCCTACTCAAACATGAGATGGACAGAAACAGCAGTTGCGTCATGTCATCGGCTCTCAGTGGTGAAAATGGTCGAAATTAAAACGTAGCTTTCATTACCTGTGCAAGTCAAATACTTCGCTGTTTGCTGATGGCATAGGGGATTATCAGTGAAATTAGAAGCCGCAGCAAACGTTTGTTTCACGGGAGTAAAAAGTTCAGCGAAACTTGTGGTTGCCAACAACGCACATAATTTAGAGGAACTGGATTTTGTCCTCCTCTTATCCCCTGAGACGTAAAGGCTGCAAATGGAGTTAACACAGACAGTGCTAACAGGAAAGCAGAGCCACACGGCTCTTCCCCAGCCAGCAATTCTTTAAGGTGTCTCAGCTTTGACCGCAATTTTCAGTTACTCCCATCTCAGGCTGATATTGCCAGATGTTACAAATCACAGCACAGGTGGGGATTGAGGAAAAGGGCAGAGGAGGATTTCTCAGACCTGTCCCACCATCCCCTACAGAACATGACAACACCACAATTTTACCATCAGTGCAACCTGAAAAATTATTCTAAAACCAGGTTTTCTGCAGTGAAAGGGTAGTGCATTAAACCACGCATCAGCTGTTCACAGAGTAATAAATATTGGCAGAATATGGATTCTTTTCCCTGGTTGTAGGAAGAGGCCAACACATTTTTCATTAAAATCCTATTCCATCTTTGAGTGGCAGCCTGATGTGGTGCTTTAGCGCGGCTAGAACTCTTCTGCAGGGGAAGCAGGATCCAATTCACAAACTTTCCACCTTCTTCCTCACCAAATACATGTACTAAGCTTTCTTAATCACACCACTCCAAGAGGCATTTTGGCTTTCACCTTTGAAGCAGGGAAGTGGCAGGAATGCACTGACAAAAGGACGCACGCAGTACATGCATGGCCTATGAAAAATCTGCCTTTTGTATAAAAACCTAGAAAAAACCCCTTTAACAGTAACTAGTAACTCTTCACTATGGCTAAGGATTCTGAGGAAGGCATTTGTCAAGAGCAGGACAAGGAAGAAAAATAGATTTTTACACCACTATTCTGGCAGAACCACAAACAAGATTTAAAAATAACAATAAAAATTTTGGAAGCACTAAAAAATACATTTCAGTGCATTTCAATTATTAACACTGACACAGGTTTTCCAATATCATGAGCTAATACCTTGGACGGACTGCTCCATTTCTTAAAAGTTATTCTTAAAATTTAACAAAACATTAAAAAAAAAAAAAAAGTATACTGTCTCTATGCTCAGGCTTCCAAAAAATAAGGATTATTTTACAGGGAGGGAGGGAAACGCAGCATTACCACCACCTAGGCTGTACGCTTACACTTTATGTTATACCAAAATCTTGCAGATCCAAATAAGACTCTGATCAAAGAGTACTCGTAACTTAATCTGATGCATACAGAAATGTCTTGTACAAATTACAACCTTTCTAGTTTCCTCGTGACAATCTATTGTAAAGCAAATTTTATCTACATGTATTTTAAATAACATCACCGGAAAAATAAAAAGTTTATCAAATGAAAATGTTTCAATTAGACCATGCTTTTCTAAAATCATGCTCAATTTATACAGTAGTCAAGTTCATACTCATTTTTATTTTTTCCTTTTTTTTTTTTTTTAAACAAAGATTCAAAACCACTTATTGTAAACTCATTGAGGAGGCTGCAGTTTATTCTGGCTCTTTTTTGATTGTTAGCACTTTTTCCAGAAGTCCATGCACTTGTCCGTTCACAACATGTTGAAGAGAGGTCTTACTCCCCATATGGCTGTTGTAAGGACTTCTTAAGTTACTGAAAGAAGTTTTAAGCTCTGCATCAGATGTCAACTCCTCTTTGACTGTAACTTGAGTTGAACTGTCAGCAAATGCAGGTTCATTCCAGATTTCTTTGTCATGTGCTTCGTGGCTACTGACAGAGTTGCCACCTTTCTGTAACATGTAGTACAATATTGGATTTGTTTTGGTCAGTCTCGGAGAGTCTTTTTCGTAGTCATTCTTGTCCATACCTGTGATCACCCATCTGATGGGCCCTTTTTCACTGGGACACATGCTATACTGGTCGGACTCGACTCTAGATATTGTGTTCCCCAGCTCCCTGTACTCAGGGAAGGGGGAACCGGCAGGACTTTTTACTGTGACAGGATACTGAAATGTTCTATGATCTACACAATTGTTCTGTTGCACGGGGCTTCCCATCAACGCACCCACGGAAGAAATGCTGAATTCAGGTTTATTAAGTGTTGCGCTGGTTTTGTTTCCTTTTTTCCTGCCCTCCGTTAGTATGGTATTCCTATGTTGTGACAGATCTCTCTCACAGTTTTCTGAGAGAAGCAGCTGCTTCAACACATTAAAGCCTTTACCATCTCTAGACCAACTCCTGTTTTCGCTTTCATTATTTGAACCATGACTTACAGCATATTTAAATTCAGCATCACTTCTGCTGAATTTAAGTTCTTGCTGGTTAAGTAAAGGCCCGTACAGTGCCTCAGTAGGAGAAGCGTGATTGTTTGCAGCAGACACATTGATTTTCATCTTTTTTAATGGACTTTCCAAAGGTTCAGCATGAAGTTTCCTCTTCTTCGGTATCGTGCAAAGACTCTTTGATTCGAGGTGTGTCAGCTCATTGTTTCGCTGACTTCTGTCCAGCTCATCCGCAGGGTAACTGTCTTGACTCTGTCTCAGCAACCTGCTTAGCAGGCCGTTTTTGGAAAAAGAGAAGTCTTGAGGTGAATGAGGCTCAGATTTCAACTCCTCAGATGCTGGAGAAGCAGCTGTGTTCCTCTGCAGTGAATGAACAAACCCTTGAAATTTGTTGCCTTTGCACTCTCTTACTTGTGCATTTGAATTATAAGGAACATTAGATTCTTCAGACGGTTCCGTTTTTATTTTCACAGTCAATATTTGCTCATTCAAAGCCTTTTCTGTCTGTTCTTGAGAACTTTCATCTCTTAAAAGCATCCTCTCTTTCTTTTCACTTTTACCTTTATTGGGAGTTCCCAGAAGCAGCTGAAGGACAGTGCGCCTTTCAAGGAGATTTTCTATTTCCGAACCTGGAAGTCCTTGTTCGGCGGGTGCGGGCTGACAACTGAATATTTTGTTATTTTCTTCATGCGTACTCAATTTATTCGTAAGCAGAGGGCTATTCAATCTATCAATCAAGCCAACAGGTTTATCTGCGTTCCCTGCTAGCAGCTGTTTGCTACCTCTTTGTTCCTCACTTGACATGGAAGTCTGCATGCCGCACTGAGCGAGGTTCTGCAGCAGCTTGCTGGCACTGAATGCCGAGGAGTCCTGGGGGCTACTGTTCCTGCTCAGCTTGGCTCCTTGAATTTCTTTGCTTTTGGAAAGGTCTATCAAATGTTTAGATGCGGGATTCACCAGCCTCTCCGGCTGGATGCTGCAGGCATACGGCGGTGAGCTACGCTTGACGGCTAAAGACTGGTGCGAGAGATTTATAGGAGAGTCCGCTTTTGTGGAAGCCAGCAAAGGTGGAGTGCTTAACGGAGTCATTCGATTTGCACTGGGGCTGTCAGTAACAGGAGTCCTTTTACCAGTCTGTACAGTGAATTTTGCCACATCAGCTGCACTGTGTGGTCCCTGAGGGTCATTATTCTTGTCTACCTTTTCTTCACTCTTATGCCCAAGTAACAGCTGAAGTAGCGTTACTTTCTGATGGGGATTCAGCTTAGAAGCTTTCGGAGTGTCTTTTTCTTCCTTGACCTCTGGAGAGGAAACTTTTGGATCCCAGCTATGAAGCAAGGACTGAGTCAGGTTATCCAGCGCTGCAGGTGGACCCGCATCCGCTTTATCTGTCCTCTGTTTAAAGGATAGGTCTATAGGAAGACAGTTAGAATGGGAGCTTTCGTCATCACTGCTGTCTTCTGTAAAACTAGGATTGTTGTCTGAATACTCATCAATAGTCGTTGGTGTGCTGCTGTCTTCAAAAATGCTGGCTCTCTCACTCTGTTCGTGTCCTTTTACATGTTTGGTTGTATTCTGGCTTTTCAGCAGATGCAAGAGCAAACTGTTGCTGGGAGAGGTTTTCAGGTTACTCCTTTCCAAAGTACTTTTGTATCCCACAGTTTTGGGAGACGAATGCACGACTCCCACTGAACTCTGAAACGGTGCCACGTTGCTTTTGCTAGATACTGTTTTGGTTGAGGATCCTGTCTGACCATTGAGATGGCTTGTCACTCCTTTGGCTAAACCGAACTGGCCAATATCTTTCTGAGCGCTTTCTTGTAATCGGGCCATAGCTGCAAGTCTCTCACTTGCTACTTGATTTGCGTTTTGTGCTTTTAAAGCATGTTCCCTGGAGTACTGCTGCAAGTGAGCTTCGCTTGAAAGGAGTAAAGCTAGCTGGCTGCACGCTACGCTGGGCTTTGGTGAAGCAGCAGGACTAGATCGTTTCTCGACCATGCTTGCGACAGCTTGTAATCTCGCAGCACACGACAGTGGCTCGTTTATCACTTTAGGTCCGCTCTGCGCCGCATGAGGAGATTCTATAAACCTCTCCTTGGGCAGGTTCTTCGTTATATCAGGCAGGCTGTTGTCCAGCTTCTGATCTTTCGCTTTGCTCTTCTTCAGTAGAGTCTTCAGGTGACTGGATGCAACACCATAGCACCTTAAATCTTTCTCCACTTGTAAAGAATCATGGCTAAGGGAATACCCTTGCTCCTTAAGGCTCTGCCTAATCTGCTGTGACAGAGCAACACTCTGCAGCCTGGAGCTGAAGGACTGAAGCAAAGAGGCAAGTAATGTGCTATCCTGTTTGCCTTTAGGCACATTTTCAACCATGCCAGCTAACAAAGCTTCCTTTTTTCCATCTAAATCCACAATGGAATCAGACAAGCGCCTTCTCTTTGCTGCATTCCAGTCTTCAGAAGACTGCAAGAGTCTTGCTTTTTTGAGGTGCAGCATGCCAGATCCCCGATATGTATTTGTGTTAAGAACTGGACCATTACTTTGACAGCTGGGAAATATATTTCCAGAAATCTTCAAGCTTTGATCCTCCCCACCGTGCCCAGTAGACTTTTTGTCAACTGCAGTACCTGAGCCTCCTGCTGCTTGATGCATTAGTAATCCCTCTAGGTAAGTTAGAACAACAGAATCCTGGTGCATCTCAGAGCCAAGCTCTTCTCCATGAGTCATGTTCAATAAAAGTTTCCAAAAGGGCTCTGGTTCTATTCACTTCAAAGACTAGTTTTGCTGTAGCTTAATTGAGACGCAGACTTAAGAAATAATAGGTAGATGTCTACAGTGTTTTCTCACAGACTTTCAGAAACAATACAAAAAGTCATATTCCAAGCAGGCTTCTTCCAGTGTATGCTGTTCGATGAGCCAGGTTTCCAAGCATACCAATCCGCTGATATCTAGGATATTTGTCAAAGATGTCTAGGAGAAGCACTCAAAACATGGTTCCACAGTAATAAAGTTCCATTAAATAATTGCCACCTTCTTTCTCCAGGAAGCCAGCGTGTTTTTCATCTTTTTCCATCTCCATCAAGCACATAAAATTCCTAAGCAAAAAAAAAAAAAAAAAAGCAAAAAACAGAAAAGATTTAGGATAAGATCTTATTGTAGAATTTTTTTTCTTTTTTTTAAACACACTGTCTTAGACAGAGATTCAGGGTATCTAAGCAATAATCACATTCCAGAATAAATTAAAAATCAAGTAACGGGCAAAGTACATAGTAACTGATTTGAAGAACTTTATGAAAACAACTGAGAGATGGAAAATTTTATACAAAAATTAAGCTTAACTATCATAAGCATAGCTTGTACAAGTGTTCATCTAATTTCTCTTACAGCTCAAAGCAAGGAATAGCAAACACTAAAGGAAAATCTTAATCACTCTCAATGTATTTTTTTTTAAATTACATTGGATTTTATTTCACAGTTGCATCAACCTTTCTTTTTATTATGCACCTACACAGGACATGCAGAGTATCGCTCCAAAAGAGAATTAATGGGAAAAGGCATGGCTAAAGTCAACATTTACGTTCATGTTGAATCTGTTTTCAAATAATAGAATAGGTAGAATCATATAAGTAAGTACATTTGTGTTTGGCATGTAGGTGATATTTGCTAAAAGTAGAAACCAAGTTGCCACTGCTGCCCAGGACTAACTAGTAATGCAAAATCTAGTATGGTAGCACATCAGGGAGGAAACCTGTTGTTCTTACAACTCCCAACTACCAGAAGTCATTAGAAGAATCACGTGATAGGAGTGGTGAAAAAGGTGCTTATGTTTCAGATACAACATAAAACCTGATGTCAAAATCCTCCCTCTTTGCTGGAAGATTTTTACCTCTACATTTTTTCCATGTTTTAAACATATAATGGTTAAAAAANAAAAAAAAAAAAAAAAAAAAAAAAAAAAAAAAAAAAAAAAAATTTTCAAAGAGTGTAGAACATCTCTACTCAATACTTTCTTGGATGAGGCAGAATGCCATAAAAGCTGTTTAAAAAGCACAACAGTAGTGCTTACGCTAGATACATCTCTTCACTTTTAGTTCTATTACTGGTCAATGACAGCATGAACAGTTCAGTCACCGCAGTTTGATATTGAGATCATTACACCACACATGCCTAATCCGTCACTCATTCTGTTCTAAACTGGCATAAATATTCAATATGAGCAAAGCTAAGTGTCTTTCCACATATCTAACACTGCAATTCGCTTTCAGATTAAAAGCCCGTTGAAAACTTGTATTTACAAGCGTAAAAAGGATATACACAGATGAAATCCTCGCCTCCTTAAAGTGAATATTTTATTATTGATTTCCAGAGCCTAGTTTTAAAATCAAAAACTACAGGCAACTAGAAGTCAGAAAAATAACTGATCTGAAGAAAGTAAAGAATCAGAAGAATAACTAAATAGTTGTAACATTAACAGCCCATATATCCCCCTCTGCCCATACTCCCTTACTAGATTTCAAGTTGCTTAGAGAAACTCTAAAAACTGAGATATCTCAAAAAAACCCCCCACTCCTAAAACCAAAAAAACAACCCACAATAAAACCCCACTAAAACCCAAACAAACAAGATCAAGAAAGAAAACCCCACACAAAGAGCAATGCATCGTAATGTTAATGTGTATACGCGCATCTCTAAATATTAAATGAAAAGTTGGTAGCTATTGTTGGGGTCTCCACACTTCTCTCAGAAATACATGTCTACATTAACCAGCATTTAGACAATTACCTGTAGAAGACACAGTGTTTGTTCAAATAGATAACTACAACTTAAATGTGGATTCATCTAATTAAAAATTACTGATCATCTTAATGTTCCTTCAAACACCTGTGCACCTCCAGGTGAGCTTTTCCAGTTTCAATCCAAGAATCAAATAAAATCACAAGTAACAAATCCTTGGGGAAAAAAAAAAAAAATTCAATGTTTCCAATAAATACGTCAAATATCCAGCAACTGCAACATCAATACAGCTAGACTTATTTTCCTCAAATATTTGAGAGTGCCATTTATCCAGAAAATACAGTTTTCCAACTTCCAAAAATAAACTGTTTATCGGCAGCCACGTTTTCATATTTCAAAAGGGAAATAAGCTAACAGCATGCTCTTCTTAAAAATGAGTAGCACTTGATACCTTGTGTTTTGTGTTTCAGAGAATAAAATTAAATTTATTTCAAGACTTCTTACTATCTGATAACAAACAAGCCTTGCAGGTAACCTTTAAGATGAAGTCCAAACAAACGCAGCATTAAGCCAACATTAAGTCAAACTCTACTCATTACAGCTCTGGGTAATTAAAAAGGACAATGCATAAATGCAAATTCCTTGGGTACACAAAAATCCTGTTGCAGGAAATGACACTTGTAGCCAGTACAGTTTACACACAATTAACTACTCTAAGAAGCGTTTCACCACTTTTTTTTTAATTACTCGCTGCTAAAGAAATATTGATAATTTTACAGAAATCAGGCTGATGCAAAGGAGCCTTCATTAAAGAAAACGAAGTCTGAAAAGCACTTAACACATAAGGAATGGGACATCAGGGATCCTTTTAAAGAGCCTGTTCTGACCTTGTGCTGCAACAGGTATTACAGTGTTATAAAGCCTTGCATGACCTACTGTACAATACACAAATGTGATAAAGTCATCTGTCAAAACTGAAACGACATTTTAAAAAAAGAAGCCTCTAAACATACACCTTATTTTGATGGAAAACCAGGCAGTAAATTTCAGAGTCTGAAGGTAATCGCATAACTAAGCATTTCCAGCAAGTTTTGAACTGAGTATTCTTTCCTTCCACTATCTGAAGTGTGGTCATGTGGAAACCGAACCAGCTTTGGAAATTAATGGTTAGCTGGCCACTAAGGCAACCATTCATCAACCTTTTAAAAACATACAGATTGTACCAAAGAATTACCCTGGACCAACTGAAATGTTAATAATTTTTCTCTCTATTAAATATTATTCTAGAAATTACCAGAACCAAGGTGGGGGTGGGGAAAGAACATAAAGAAATAAGGCAGAAGAAGCCACACAGCAAGAGATCTGGTATATATCCCAGTAAGGGCTGAAGTAAACCTGTTGTGATTAGCCTCTAACTTCAACCTCTAGTATCTATGAAACTCTAGAACTAAAAGTCATATTCAACTATTGTGACAAAATAAATTTATTACGTTGACACGCTTTCTTGACCACGTAACTACTGTGTACGCACCCTTTTTTGTTGCTCCAACTATCTTCTCCCAGACTTCTGTATCCTAACAAATAAACAAACCCCTTGTTCTGCAGAGACTGTTTTCTGAACCTCCTTTAACACTCACCAACCACAGCTCATTAAGCCACGTTTACCTGGACAGAACCAAAGCTGCAGCAGGACCCACAGCACAGCTTCTGTAACCTGTAACACTTCTTAAGCAGAGCACACCATGGGAAATCAGCCCCACAGCCTTTTAAAACGTGCCTAGGGAGAAACTGTGGGCAGATCAGGGAAGAAAATATTGAAATGTACACTGAACAGTGTACGTCCAGAATATTAATTCTGCTTTTGCAGTTGGGAGCTTCTCTTTGTTTGCAAACTACAGATAACACTTAGCCAAAGATTTTTAAAGAATGATAACGAACTTTAAGATTCTTATTTACCATAAAGCATTGTTGTTGCAAAAGATCTGGAAATCTGAGAACACATTTGCAAATAGGTTAAACCACTACAACATCTGAGCCAATGGCTTTTTATTCCTGAGTATTTATCACTATTTATTTATTTTTAAAGAATTCTTTGAACTAAGGAAGGCATCAACTGTAAAACCTAATTGGAGTCTCTAAACAAACAACAGCCTCCTTGTTAGCCCAACAGATATTCAGCTGCTGCCATTAAGAAATTAAGAACAGCTCACAATTTAAACTAGCAAAATGACATCCATAAGACATTTTTTCCAATATCCCAGACTAGTATTTCTAGTTAAACCCCTTTGCTAAATGGAACAGAGAGCCACAGGAAATTAACACCACTAGACTGATATTATTTGAGTAGGAGGGCTACACAATCTAATGGAAATGGCTCATAAAACTTGATATTATCAAGATGTCTTCTTCTAAAGTCTTAAGATCTTATGAAAAAGTCTTACAGAAACTATTAAGGTATTTGTTTAGGAAACCAGCAATGGCTAGCAGATCACCCACATGAGCACCTAGAGAGATTATCCAAACTCATGAACATTATTAGAATAATAGAGGTTGAGATGTGTGCATATATATACACAGATAAAACATTTTTATCAACTGCATTTCAGAGTTCCGTAACAACTAGTAAATTCCTGAAGTTATTTTATGTTCCATTTTTAAGTTGAATCAAAACATGAATTTGCAGAGTTGAAATCAAACTGGTCTGTGAAATTAAAATCTTTAGTTATATAATAAATTCAGTGTTCTAATGGTTAGAAACTACTGGAAGAGACAGAAAAACCTCTCACTAGGCTCACTGACTTCCCGTTCTCATATTCCCAAATGTAAAGGCTACAGCCCACCACATCAACGAAAGGCTCAGACAGTCATTTTAATTATCACAGATTTGAGGAATGCAGTACAGTGATTACAGCGGCAGCTTGGGATCCAGGGGTCTAATTACTCGCTGTGCTGCAGACAGGCAGTCTGACTTCTGGCTTTACTTTTACACACCCTGTTTTCCCAGATGGAGTAATAATAGATGCAAACTTCAGAAAGATAATTGAGGATAAATATATTAAATGCTGTGTGTTGCTCAACAGCTCCAGGAGTAGCACTAGGCACCTAAAACACAGGATTTCAAATGATTGCGCATCCTTACAACTGCCTGATGTGAAATGCTGCAGAGCACAAAGAAACTAAGTTCTCCAGAAAAATTCCTAGATGCACTGGAAATTGCGGAGGAATCTTGCAGTGAACCGAAGATGAGCGTAGAAAATGAGACTAGCTGTATCAAAATTATTTTGTCGTTTAGCTCAACTTATTCTTTGACTTCAGCAGGCAGGCTGTATTCAGAGTGGTGGTATAAGCACTTCAGTCGACTCTTTTTGCTAAAGTTGTGAACACTGAAACGGGCCTCATTCAACAATCCACAGTAAAAAAAAATCCACAGAGCTGAAGAAACGTGCAGGTACTTACACAGCACTTAAGCATGTGCTTTAAGAGAATCAAGTATTTAAGTGCTCTGCTAAACCCTCGCTTTATGTCAGAAATCTATTGAGATGAATGGAGCAGCTGAGACCTCTTCAGTTTTGATTCAGGCCCTCAGAAATTTTGAAAGTTCCCTTCGCAAGTGTAACTTAGAAAAAAGACCAAAAAAAAAAAAAAAGGCAAAAGTGATCAGATTGTGGAGCAAAATTCAGCAATAAACAGGTGAATTCCTCCATGGTCGCATTCAAAAGATTTTGGGAATCAACAAGCTTTTTTTCACAAAAAATAAAATAATAAAATAAAATAAAATAAAATAAAATAAAATAAAATAAAATAAAATCTCCTACAATCGTAGGATATCACTTTGAGAAAGTAAAAAATAGGCTTCTTCCCAGGAGCTTGGCATGTTATTCACTCCTTCGTTCAGATCACCGACTGACTCCAACAGACATTTTAAACATGGAAAGGATAGCCTGTCACTTTTGAGTGGCTCGGTCAGAGAGGGCACACGAGGCATCGTGTTGCAGCAGGAGCAGGAGCCCCCGCTGCCGCCAGGATTTCGGGAGGGGACTCTGCCAGGGAGCCAGCACCACCCCCCCATCCTGAGCAGGGTGATCCCGCCAGGCTGGCGTGGTCCCCCCCGACTTGGGCAGCATCGCTCACCCGATAAAATACCCGCTTGGGATAGCGGCGGGGTTTGCAACATGGCTAAATCCTGTGCTAGCACACAAGTTGGAAAAGCCCTTTCCCTGTTGTTTCGTCAAGCGAAACACAGTCCTGACCTCACTTCCCGGAGAGAAGTTTTAGAGAACAGAAAGGGATGGTGTTTTGTCATTATTACAGGCCTAAGGGGATGGGTGGAAGGGAATAAACTCAAACCAGCCCAATCAAACCATCTGATGATCTTTGCAGCTTAAACGGTAGGATTTTGGCAAACACGGCAGAAAAGCAATTCCATAACAACGCAATACCTCAAAGAAATGCAAAATCTACCATTTTGTATAAGCACAGAAACCCTGAAGAACTGAGAAGCCCTAAGTCACATAAAATGGATGTGAACACAGAAGAACCACCAGCACAGCAGACAGAAGAAATGGTTTTTCCTGTGTAAGATCTGAGAGACCACTGGACTGAAATGGCAGTGAACTAAGAACTGGGGAAAAAAAACAAAAACCACCACCACAACAAAACCCGAGAACAAGCAAACCCAGCAAACCACAACACACGCAAACAAACACTGAACCAAACTGTACTGGCTGTAGAGGTTACTTAGACTTACTTGGGCTTTTAAGAGACTGCTAAAATATAAATGCTAATTACTGTAGTTTCCAACTGTGGCCCCTGAGGCACATAAGGAAGGGGAGGCTGTTCCTACACGTTCTCTCTGGGGTGTGGAAAGGGGGTTCGGACACCTCATCCCAGCGCCCCTCTGCTCCTCAGGTTTCGCATGGGATTCTCTGCAGTTCAGGAACCTGTGACTCACCCAGGCCAGGCAACGCCGCCTCACGGCAACGAGGAGCTTTGGGATGATACATAATATATATCAAGGGGGAATATAATATTTCCACTGTCTGCTTAAATGAGGTGTGGAAATGTCAGAGAGATTTTCATATTTATCCGGAGGGCCTCTCGGGGAGGTGGCAAGGCCAAGGCAGGCCGCGCACAGCTGCACTCATGCCAGGAGAGCCACAGGAGTCAGAACGCCTCAAACTCGGCGGCAAAACGTTTCTCAGGTGAAAAAAAAAAAACCAAACCAAAAGCCTGAGCGACGCTGGCTATACGGCAGCTTTTACCCAGTCCTGGGGGAGCACATTGCAAAGAAACACCCATCCAGTTCTGACGCGTGGGTCTCCGCCAAGCGGGGACACCACAAGCGTGAATGACAGCAACTCGACAACGGGGTGCTCAGAGAAAAAGGAGAGAGCTGTGGCGGCTCAAGTGCCACAGTGAGCCCAGCCCGACGGGAATGGACCCGGGTGAAGGTTGTCCTGCCCCGAGAAGCTGGGCATTCCAACACAGCACTGGTCTGCCACGGCTTTGCCAAATGCTGGCACTCAACCCTTGCCAGTGACTTCTTCCAGAAGGCAGCACACAGCTTGCACAGGGCTGACAGAGCTGCTCCAGTTACACGCGATTTATGTTTTCGAAGCTTACTCCACAAACCTGCCAGTAACGCAGGGAAAAATTTAAAAACAAAGAAAATAAAGAAAAAAAGCCCACCCAAACAGCAATAACAAAAGTCCCTTACCCAACAATATCCCCAAAAAACAAGCAAACCCCCAAAACAGCTGAAGTAAGTATATGCGGAGGGGGGACGGGGGATGGACACAAGTGCCATAAAAGCTGAGTTTGTGAAAGCCTTAGCAGCAGTTCTCAAGGTTTACAAGCACAACCCTCAAACACTGCACACAGCTTAATCCAAATCTGGCCCATGTGTCAAAAGCTCCTGGTGAGAAGTTCTGCTAAATTCAGAGATTAATCACACGTGTGGCCACTTTTCATGCTTTTGCCACTCTTCAAACAATAACTAATGTCAGCCTACTTTAAATTAGTATTTCTTATTCTAACAATAATTGAGCATCACAGAAATAACTTTCAGATGTGGAAAACCCCATCCTCTTCATATAACTTAAGATTTACACCTGTAACTGAATGGCTCACATAAATTTCAGTCAATTCCTTAGCACAGATCCATGCGCATACGTTGTTCTTACAGATAGTGCTCAAGGAACATTGCTATTTCGTTCTGTTCAGTACTGTAAAGGGCATCTTCCAGTTCATTTCTTGATCAGAATCTGCTAACACTCAGACATGAAGTTATAAACACACTCTGTGCCAACTCTTTGCCAGTTGTATTATAAAGAGGAACAGACGTCCAATCTATAAATGCCACCTGGGAAGGAACTGAGTATTTGACATCTAAAAGCTGCCCCACGAGTCACTGCTCACTGATGTTCTGCTACTGAAGATAAAAAGAGAAGAAACTAAATAATAAGGCAGAAAAGTTACATCCCACCCACAATAAAGACAGAAATCCAGAAAAAGCACACATCACTAAACCTCAACGAACCTGGGCTAGTGCATTGATCAAAGCTCAGATGTACAATGAAGAGAAGAAGCTTCTGGTTAATTTAGTCTTAAAGAGACGAAGAGCAAACAGGCACAAAAATATATACCAAGACCTGTTTTCAGGACAGAGGAGTGCATCATAAACCGCTAGGTACAACAGAATGAACAGAAGATGCTTCTTTCCAATCTCTGTAAATCACTTGCCTATAAATAAGCAATTAAAAGGAAACTAACAACAAGATTCCCTTTCCCTCCAACACCTACCAAAATAAATCACTGATTATGCATTTAACTATGTCAGCTCCACAAGAATGAAATTTGATTAATACACAGTGAAGAAATCAATGTCCTCTTCTGGACAATCATGCTTTTGAGTTATGATCGATGCATGCAGATAATGCATTTCCATACAACTCTGACCTTCTGCTTGTCAGAGGGATCTGAAGATATAGACATTTATCCACAACACTACAATAAAACTGTGTATTTCTTGGCTTTGTTGGAATAACTGTGCATCTTGGGTGATTTGTCATAACATCATTTCACTATTTTAACCAAGAATTGGTTTCACAGAGGCCAAACTGCAATGAAGCACTAAAACACACAGTATTTATTGACAGTAGTAGTTGTGTTCCACTTGGGACAAAGCATCTCATGGTTAGGTATGGACGAGAGCCACTTCCTAGACTTTTCAACAGAACAGGTTTCAGCTAACTGAACACAAATACACAGTAATTCCATAGCAAGGTGATGTATAGGATCATAGTCACAGAGTGTTCAATTAATGTGGATTTATGGGGTTTTACATATAAAGACCCAGATGGTGGTTCTGGGTTTGGTTTTGTTTTTTTTTTGATTGGAAGAACAATACAGTTCCTATTTTAATGGGAGATTTCAGCTTATTGTAGATAAACTTTCTAAAGGCTACAGACACAGAAAGGGATCATATAATTTCAGTTAAGTGGAAAAGGAAAAAATCTGCATTAGCAAGGAGGTTTCTACTAGTTCAGTTACAATAAAAAATAAGATATTTATTTCTCTCCAAAATGGCAACAAATCCAAGCAGAATTAAAGACAGAACATAAGAACCAACTTTAGCAAAACCTAGGGAGGAGATGCTAACAACATCTTGCAAAGAATATTACAGAAAGTCCTCATCTTACCACTCTGCCAGAATTAATCTGAAAACATTTGTAACATAAATCCCTAAGTAAAATACTAAAAGCCTTTTTCAGTCATTTAGATGTATATAGAGACGATCAGTTAGTTAACAATACTCTCATAATCCTAGGAATTGGGCTGCAACTCAACCACAGTCATGAGTCAAATCAGAATAATTAAAATACTGACTTTGCTCAAAACTGATTAAAACTGTATTCACTGCCACAAAGCCACGGTAGGAACAGTGGATTGCTGGCAAGGGGAAGTGTTTAACTACCCCTCAGTATAAGGGCATACACTTTGAAGTAATTTCTCAAGTTTTATGTTGATAAAAATGATAAGCATTTTAAGAAGAAAATACGCTGCCACAAAGTTGTAGAAAAGAGCTCTTACTAATACATTTTCATGAGTGCTGCACGAAGGAAATAATTGCAGAATAGCAAGAAAAAACTATTTATTGCTACTGCTTGTTCCACTGATGTCAATAAAGCTGAAACAGATGCTCATACCCATTTTAAAACTGTATAAAACAAACCAATACGGACGTGTGACTGATTTCTGAAGAAAGTGTGTGATTTTCTACATCTAACAACATTACCCCCAAAATAAAAGACCTATTTAAAATAAATCTATTACTCCATACTTGCACGTAAGTATTAGCTAATTTGGGGACCATCTTTCATAGTGCCTGTCAAACCAACCACCTCACTAAGCCTTTATAAAGCCATATGCCCCCAGTGTCAGTTACACCAAACAGCCTGACTGCCATGTTAGCATATGGCTAAATTTAAGCCTGAGCTCAAGAGCCCCGCTGAACACAAACGGGGCCCGAGCAGAGCCCAGCTGCCTGCTAGCGACCTCCATCTCCGCCTCGAGAAAAATGGCCACCTCAGCCACCAAGAGGGACAACACTAGTAATAGACAAAATAAACTAGTTCAGAAGTTGCACGTTTAAATGCATACAACAAGAATTTTTGGCTGATTTAAGTGCGAAGCTGCTGCCAAAACGTGCGGCCTTGTCTGGGTCTCCGAATCTGGAGCTGCTTGCTCTTGCCATCTTCCTTGCACTGACACAAGCATCCCTGTAGAAAAGCTCCTACAAGGCAAGTTGGACTAAGGACCTCATCACCATCAAAAGGAAACCCCAAGACTCTGCTGAGTAGCTGCTTCACAGTTCTCCACGTGGGAACGCTGATGTGAGGAAGAACAGAGCAGGGCTCCTCCTTCCAGTGCTGAACCACGCTTAGGCCAAATAAAAAGAGAGAAAAGCGTTGCCACCACTGAGATTTTCCGAAAGGAAACCCAACATCCAGGCAGAATGTCTCTGCTGAATTCAGAAGAGTTCATGGGTGAGATAAAGGTGCCTTTTTAAGAAGCATCTCATGAACAGAATTTAAAAAAAAAAAAAAGTCACTATATTCTTTTCATGTCCTCTGAAATCTGAAAAGATGAGTGAAAATAGAATAATTTATTCAAATATTTTAATTTTTATATTTTACTAAGGGATCCTGTGAAGCTAGAGTATATATTCTATTAAACTGAACTTAGTTTGTCCACCCTTAAAATAGATTTGACATACAAACACAAACACAAGGTCAAGGTCACAGATCAGCAAGAAAGATTACAAAGAGGACTGATGTAAGAGCTGGCATTTGATCAAAGCTCCTGGATATTTTTTTTTTTTTTTAGTACACTTACCAGAAATACCACTACATTTTCTTCACATTGGTACATTACATGTTTTAAGTAGTCCCTACCTTTAGGAGCAGCTGCCCCATGCTTATTTAACAGTAGATGTTAGGCAGTGCATCGAGCAAACCAAAGGGGAACTCTTATGTTCAATGAAAAGCAAGTGGAAGATACTGCTTTTTGCCATCCTTTTCACTGTATTTGGTTCTGTGCTGATACACATTAAATCACAAAGCCAAAAGGAGAACCCACTCACAAATACAGGACATGACAGTACGACCACTGCTAGAAAATCACGACCTCAGTTTATAACTTCATGCAGCCCCAGTTACTTATCTTAATATAGTAATTGTATATTTGGATGTGCACTTCCAAGCACAACACTTGCTCATCTATCCTAATGATCTGTGTGCACAGCATGTATTTCTCAATTAAAAAAGAAAAAGTACTCTTAACACTAGGTCTGCGCAAAACACAATCAAACCTCTTTTGTAATCAGGACAACATTTACCTCCTAGAAAGCTTCTTTAATGCTGAACGCTGAGTCAGTGAGCAGATTAAACACAGTAGCAACAGTCGAAAGACTCATTAAAACTCAGCTGCTGAAAATAGTTAGCAACGAAAGTCATTTACTGATCTGCCCATCCATCCACCCACCCACGGACACATTCTCAAAGCTTTAACATGCTGAAGGGATATTTAGCTTACAGGTCACGTCCACCAGACATACCTTCTGACACTTAAACACGAGGAAGAAAAGGTGTGTTGGGCGACATAATATCGTGCGCCATTCAAAGGTGTGCCACTAACACAAAGTTTGGATGCTCCTTATAATAATTGGTAATTTAAAGAATATTGCGGCTTGTGCTCTTAGTTCTGAACCCCTACTTTCAACACCAGCACAGCTCCGATGTTAGTCTAGACATGACTGGGAGCAGTTTATATTTAGGCAGAGAGCTACGACTATAAATAGGAGCGTTCGTGTTGGGATAAAGCTTTTATTGGAATCCATTTGGGGTGACCTGCATAACCCACTTGTATGTGGGCATCTCAAACGTTGCCAGCAAAACCTTCATGCTATCACACACCTCCTGCATCTTGTTTTGGCTGTGTTTCACTGTTTGTTTACTGATTTTTCTCTGTTTAATTTTTGTATAGGTATTACTTTTGCAGCACTCTACCTGCGTGACTGAGTTGGCTCAGTTACTAATGAAGAAGCCTTAAATGAAAAAGACAAAAAAAAACCCCAAACCCTCAAGTTTAAAAAGATGTCTCATGTTTGAAAGCATCCTTCACGGGAATTAGATTGTCACCTTTTTAAGCTATAGCATTGCCTGAGCTCCTAGAGCCAGATACAAATCACTCCTGAAGGTTGGGATGCCCAACAGTATAGGTGGTTTTAGCCCTGAGAGTGATTCATCAGATCTTAAAACAGTCACTGGTTTAAGATCACATTGAGTTAAGTTGTAGACCTTCGGGCAATACAATTCTGTTCTTCCTTCATTTCTCCTTTTCTGAACCCTTTCAGCGAAATGGGAGAAAAGCAGAGGTTTGTGAGGTTTTTTTCAAGTGGAATTTCTATCTTTCCTACCTTGTAAAAGGCTAAGAAAGCTTTTCACTGCACTGTGTTAGGGAGGGAAAAAAAAACCTCAAACAAAATGCCAACATAAAAGGAAAAAAAAATAATAATCAGGCAATGATTATGATTTGAGATTTAAAAAAACCCAGAGAGGTTCATTCAACATCTGCAAACAAATCAGCAACTTACTCTGGGAACCAAACACACACGAAAAGGCGTATGTAAGACATTTCACAATCAAAACCACTCTAGGAAACACATTAATTTATTAGCAGTATAGTTCCCCAACACTTTAAACTGTAAAGCAAGTATATTTACAGCCACATAGATTATTTAAGTTTACCGACTAATGCACAGAAACTTTAAAAACATGAAAAATATTTTATTTTAATTGAGCTATATTAGAGTGAATAGCTGTAGATTCAGTATCATGTTCGGTCTTCCGTCATGCTTACATTATTAAAACAAACAAAAAACCCCAAACCAAACCACCACAACTTTCTTTAACGATCGAAACCAAACCTTTAATAAAGCAAATCAGCAGCAGGGTTTTTTGTTTGTTTGTTTTTCCATTAAATACAAGTTCATATTCTTTACATACATAACCTGCAGGAGGAGTAGGGGTTCTCCTACTTTTGAATTTCAGCTCAAATCACCTGCTTTCCAGGTGGTGGGAATGTGGCAGCGTGCTATCACCAGGGGTTTTGGTCTCTCTCCTACTGTGACACCATGGAGAAAATGCCTGAAACCTAATTCTATTCCATTCTTTTTCGGGGAGCTCCAACAGGCAGAGCCAAATCTTTCCGCACAGAGAGCCCAACACAAACCATCTCAAGTGTGCTGCCTTAAGAAGGGGTAATGACTGCAATAAATGGTTAGGCAATATACCAATAAAAATGAATGTGACAGCCAGCACAAAGACAAGAGCACTTCTGATCAATTCTGTAGTCAAGTAGTCCACAACAATGGATTATCTTTGAAGCACTGGATGGCTGCCAGTGCCCAGGTCTAGAAAGGTACTAATTTATTTATACACTTAAAAAAAAAATAAATAATAACCTGTGCTATATTTACATGTGTGAAATGTCAGATCAAAAAGTTTTTTAAAATGTTAAACTATCGTTTTGATAAATAGTTTAATAGGAATCCCTTGTTTTTTCTTTTTACCTAATTATTTTTACAAACATAAATAGACCCAGAGATTTTATCACGACAACGAAATAATGGCAAGATTATGCACACACACAGAGTTGTGCATTAGAGAGGCATCTAACTGATGTAACACAGATTAAGGTTGCAGAATTATGCACATGATAAGTGGACATCTACCATACTGAAAACCAGTAATACACCACCAGTTTAAGCGTCATGACTATTAAAAGCAAACTGGTTTGCAGTCAAAATGTGAATATTCTCCCTTATATAATTAGCTGTAATTCAGGACACAGTGTAGGATTCCCTTTTCCAAACAAGATGTGCAAGATCAGGTATTCCAGCTTTCCCATTCCTCAAGTTATTCAACAGGTACCAACAACAGCAGGTGATCTGTTTCCCCACATGCTGGAAGCCTGATAACAATCATTAACAAAACTGGCCGGTGGTAACAAAGAAAGGCAGTGGGAGGTAGGTGGTGAATTTCCCTCTGTAAATCTTGTCTCAGCTTTGGGGGTAAAAAAAACCCCCACAGAACTATTTCAAAGTTGTAATTACAGTTTTAATCTGTTACTTAATGTCTACTGACAAAGTATGGAGAGAGGGGCAAATTGTCATAAAACAAAAGACCTAAAAGTCATGAATCTAGCAAATAAACATGTAAACCTCCACTGAAGTTGCTTAAATTACAAATCGCGTAAAGTCATTAGCGTAAAGTCATTAGTTATTACCCATAACCACAACATACCATCAATTCAGCTGATCAGGCTAGGTACTATTTCCAGCTTAAGCTAACACAGTAGAGATCCAAGCACAGCTGACAGGTCATAACCCATGTCCTTTGTGTTATATAAAGCCATCTTTCCTTGATGTATCTGGAAGAGTCATTTCTCAGCTCAATATACCATCAATAAGTAACTCCAGCATCTTCTGAATCAATATATAGTAAGGCATTGTCAATGACCTGCAGATAAGTTTCACTGCCTGTATTCTTACTAAACTGTTTTGTTTCTTCTCTTACAGTCTTTATAAGAATCCTGTCGTAAAGCTAAAGAAGGTTTTCATTCAACCCCTGTCACTAAATTTCATCAGTGAACTATACCAAAAGAACTTCACTGAACACTACATTAATGTAGTTTCACTCAAGAGCAGTTCAGGCTCATACATACCTGCACAATCTTACAGAACCATGAGATGAAATTACCAAATTAATACAGAAGTGAATCATACTGGACAAGGAGGTAGAAGCCAAACAGGGCAACAAAGGATGACCAGAGGAGAAAAACAAACAAACACAAAACAAACCAAACAAACCCCCACACACCCCAAAACCAAAACCCACTCTTCTCAAGGAAACTTTTTGCTCTGGACACACACCATTTAAAATCCATTTGTTGAGAAAAGGACAAAAGTTCTGGTGGGCAGGTGATCACACCTCCAGTTTCCCAGGAAACTTCTAGCAGATTGTTAGCTTGGCACCCTAGGTAGCAGTTTCAGGAGAAAGGGATCAAAGACTACCTGGGGATATGAGAGAAAACACCCTCAATTCTCACAATTCTTAAGAGGTCTAAGGACCAAAGCTGGTGTGAATTAGCTACTGCTCCACACCCGGGGTGATGAAAAAAATAACAGGTTAATAACCTTCCTAAATTCAGGGGCAGAAACTCATACCTTTCAAGTGCCAGAGCTGGATCTTTGTGAATCTGCTTTTCAGTCCACCCTGTCAAAAATAAATACATTATGATCAGGACGTAGAAACTTACGGTGGAAAACAACTTTATTTCTACTGTAACAGGAAAGTCATTCTGTTAATTCAGTATTAGCTCATGAAAGGGAGTTTGTCTTACTTCTTAACAAGGTACCAACAGACTAAAATGGAGTTTTCCCCAAAGTTACCCACTCTGACAAAAAAAGCTGTCAACAGATTATCTTTATTCTGACACTCCCACTATCCATTTACCCATGACTTAAAAACCAAAACCAAACAACAACGGCCCCCCCCACACACACACAAAAACACCCCACACAAACCACCACAACACACCCCTGCCACTGCATTCCTCCTTTCTGAAACCTTACTTATATTACTTCATCTATTATCCTTAAGTTACTCTCGTTTAGCCTTTTCTCAGCTCCCTACATCTACAACCCTCACTTCTGTAACATTACCTACGACCCTTCCACAGCACACAAAATCCAGCTGTTATTGTAATCCTTCCCTTCGAGGCACTTTGACCATGTTACCTCTTTACTTCAATTTCTCAACTGTTTTGCTCTTGCTCTAGATTAAGTTTAAAATTTCCCATCCGAGTTCTACGGACACTAAAAACTCTTCCATTTCTGCCCGCATAGCCTGGCCACTTATTGTGTCCTCCTTCCTTACTCTTTTGTTTCCACAAACACTCAATTTTACTGTAATCCTCCGGCACCTCTCATACAGGAAATTCCATTATGCTTCTGCACTGCTCCCCAGGCAGAGATCATCTGCACTCTGGAGGCTATTTCTTCCTCTACTCCAGCAGTAAATCACCACAGCAAAAATTAATCCAAATCCACCAAAATACCTCCTGCAAAACCACAAGCCAAAACACAAATGATGTATGTCGCTTGCCTTTCCTCACCGTACCGTTTGCTCCCTTTCCCTCATCATAGTCTATATGAAGTTTAAAACAAATACCTCTCCACCTCTGAGTGCATACATAATACGAGTTCCGATGGACAACAATTAAACGTAGCCCTAGAGCAACACTAGCCTCTAGAATAAGTATGTTTTCCCTTCCTCTTAGAGAAGAAAAAATTACATTTATTGCATGGTTGTACTGAAAAAAACATGTTGCTGTAATAATACAGTTTTAACCCGACACCTTTATTTTACTGCATATGATTGGAGGGGAAGGAAAGAGTGATACACACTGAAAGATCAGCACAAAGATTAATGATATGGAGAAAAGGGTACAAAAGGGCTAAAAACAGAATGTAGAAGGGCTAAAATACAGCAAAGGGCTCCTCCTTTCTTGAGCTGCTGCTATTAAAAAAAAAAAGCCTACTGAAAGCTCTTTCCCTTCCCCAGCTGGTACAATGACAATATCCATACCCTGTATTGTGATCTGTTTTCAATTCAGAGGGCACAGATGGAAGAAAGGCCACAGAAGGAAAGGAAATACTGCACCTAGGAAAACTTATTTTCAGAGCAACAACACTTATTTATTTATTTTTAATCATGACAGCAAATGGTGCCAAAGACAACACGAACAAGGAAACTTTTGAGGAGGAAGGTGAAGGCAGAGAAAGTACCTGTCCCAGGGATCGGTTAAACAGGAACCCAGACCTCTTCCAATGAAACAAAGGAAGCTTTCTGTGTCTCGGCTGCCTTAATGAAATAACCTTCTGAGTCCAAACAGCAGACTGAGTTCTGCAAGTTCTCCACTTTTTTCGAACATAGTTTCTCCTACTGCTCCTCGAATCAGGGGCATTTGATTTACTGGGTCTACCCCTGATTTCAGTTTTACTGCAAATAAAACTTAACCCTTCCTTCCGAAGTCCCTTTGGCATCTCTCTACTAAATCACGTAACTGGGAACTTGCTTATAGCACTTCTGAAGGTGAACAGTTTGGCTTACCAAGAATAACCTACCAGGATGCAAATTCCACTTGCCTCCTTTATATTCTGTCAGGTTTATGAGAGCAAGTCTGTCTGCGCTTGACATTTGCTGGGAAACACCACAGGCATAATTACTATTGTAAAACATTTTATATTCTTGTAAATTCACACTACACCCCCAAAGTGCTTACAAACTAAGGCAAGATACAGAGATAACTAAGCAGAAAGGAAGGGTTGGAGGGAGAAAGTAGGTTTCAGGAAGAAAAGCATCAATGGCAGGAGAAGACAGTGAGGGTGCCCAAGCTGCCTGGGACACTGTCTCACAAGTGAGAAGTCCCAAAGAGTAAGAAAAAGAAGAGCAGAAACAAAATGATGCAGAATACGGCACACTGTAAAAGGATACAAGCAACCTGCTTCATTAAAATATGAAGCCAGGGGTGAAGTTCTAGGCAGCGTGGTTCCTAAAACACCAGCTATATTTCTCCATCATTGTAGGAAATATTTCCACTGAACAGCAATAAACATCATGTTACAACGCACATGGATGGGTAGTCAAAATCTTCAGGGGCTTATATTATTTTTTTTTTCCTGTGATCTTGGCCATTGTAACAAGAGGGAGGATTTGAAATATCTAAAACATCTTCATTCTCTTATAATCTGTTGTTGAGAAAGGGGCAGGAGAAAAAAAAAATAAGACACACACCCCCCCCCCCGTCAAAACCAAAAAAAACCCCCCACAACAACAACCACCAAACAAACCACAAACCAACCAACCAAAACAAAACTAAAACCCAGTAAGTTACTCCCTATCTGTCATCATTCAGACCAAAAGCTCTTACTTATATCGGAGGGTGCGGGGTAAGATTCCAAAATGAAAATTAATAGACTAAACTGCTCTTGTAAGTCACTTCTACATATGAAAACCAAAGTGTACACTAAATGCAAATTATTTTTGTCAGCTGCCTGATAAGACATGACTCTAAAGAACACGGAATAACAAGTCTCCTTTTTGTTAATACATCTAAACATAACCTACTACCAAAAGCACCTTTCTCGAGTTTTCCATGAATTCTTGTATTCCCCTTTAACTGCTTTAAAGCAAATTGATATTTTCCAAAAGTAAGCATGATCCACGTTCCTCACAGATATCAATCACAACAAATATAAGAGTATGAAAATCTTCCTAATGCATATCCAAAAAACCCCAGACTATTTAACTGGGATATCTAAGCAAAATCTTTGCCAATCTAAGTACTGCAACTAGAGCCCCTCTTGTTAAACATTTCTTTGTTTGATTCGCAAATTTGATTACGAGTTTAATTTCTGCATACTAAAGCCCATCCAGCCATTTTTAATTTCAAATTGGTTTGTGCTCCATCACTACTAGCTGAATGCTACAAAAACCTTTGACATAGCGACCTCATAAATCGCAGAGAACAGAATTAATACTCTTAGGAGCAGGGAACTGTTGATAAGAGAGGTTTTTTTCCTCTGTTGATTGTACTCTGTGAGCTGTAACTCTGTGCAAGAGTCCACACTTGCAAATTACACAAAACATGCATCTGAACTACCCTTCCATGAAATTATTTTCTCTGTTAAAGTGATAGTCACAGGTAGGAAAACTGAGAAAAAGTGTCTGAAGTTCACTGAGTATCCTCTTTTTCTTTCCCCATCAATGCAACATACATCCATCATTTTAAAACTCCAACATTAAAAAACCCTTGATGTTCTCTACCACCAAGCTGCAGGCAGTAGGCAACACTCCTAAATAGAGAAGGCATTTTCGTAGACTATCCACCCACAACATGAATATGGAAAAGAAAATCCCAAACTATTTCAGACTGGAGTGAACTACGGAATTCAGTTCCATATTACTTATACAAAATGTAAGGTCACATAAAAACCCGCCCACAAACAAACTAATGGCAAGTAAGTAGCATTTCAGTTACCAAAGACCTATTTCAGTCTGACATGTACATATCTGATGTTAGATGGCTGCTGCTCTTTACAGACTGATCATAGTAATTTTGCTCCTCTGTTTTTCACCAGGACCTCTCATTACGTGCACTGTGTGGGTCTAAACCACACTGGAGGCTACTGGGCACTGTCAAAATTGCAAGAAAGATGTTATTCCCTCTTTGGACAAAACAGAACGCTTTACAAACATCGATGAACGTATCACAGAAGTGCTTTGGAGTACTCCCCACTTTACACATGAGGAACAGCAAGCACAGGAGGAAGATTAAGCAACCTGCCCAGAGTCACACAAAGTTCATGCCCATCACAAAGGAAGAAAGATTTTCTAAACCTCAGTTTGGCCCTTCAATCACAAGATATTCTGTCCCTACATTTGTGTGTGCGTTTTTCTTTCTTTTGCTGCTGGTGAAACAAAACAATTGACTAAACTAAATTTGAGGAAACAATAGGGATTACTGAAGGAATAGGACTTGAACACCACAGTAAATACCTTTATTCTCCAAAACAGGAAAAAATTATCAGCAGTGTCAGCACCCTTACAGGCAGATGTGTGTCAGACAAGTAGTCAATTCAGGTTTTCCACTACACCTGCTGAAACTACATTCACCCCAAGAAAACAACTGTCAGTATTGAAAAGATGAATGATGGCATTAGGATCAAAAACAGAATTCCACCAACTTCCCTCATTTCTCAGCGATCTGACGTGCTGAAGCAGCCCTACTGAGCTGGGCAAGCACTATATAGTGCATTGGAGCTGCAAGGAATGTTGCCCAGCAGCAGCAAAGAGTTTTGCAGCAGTGGCTCTTCCAAGCCACCATCCGCTTTCAGTCTCTTTCCCTACCAAGAACAGTAAAGTCCTTTTTATCCCGAAGCAAGGATCTCTCACAGTGAAAAATGTATAAACGTGTTTACACGTGTCTAAGCACTTCCTTCCCAAACAGGTCCATTTTTATTTCCTTGCTTTAAAAAGCTGTCAAAACCTGCTTTTTTTACCAGTCTAATTCAGCTGCAATATATTCACAGCACTGGATTTCTCAGATGGACTAGAAAACAGGTTATGCATTCATCCATACATACAGTGTATAAACAAAACTCCAGCAGTCCATGCTAGAAGCAGAGCTTTGAAGGAAAACTGAAGCTGCAGGAGCAGGTGAGGCAGACAGGAGGCTTTTTGGCATGTGCTGAACTGCTCCATGTGGTCCAGGCTCTGGATCCCTGAATCACACCAAGCCTGACTGAGCATCCTCTGCAAGTCACACCAGTAAGTAGAACGAAGCCTGCAGAAATGAGTTTGCCTCCCCTTTAAACAAAGCCAAAAAGCATAGGAACGACATTCATCCCTTAATAATCAATACTAACATTTTCCCTGATGAGTTCTCACGAACTCAAATTTCAGCTTCAGAAGCCAGAAGTTTCCAAATTGACCAAACTCGCTAAAATAACTTAGTTCCCATCCTTACTCATTTATAGAACTTGCAGATACCTGCCACACACACTCTTTGCCAGAGTGAGAGAAAATAGATCAAGTAGCTGCCGCTGACTTTACAAATCATGTAAGTCTGTGAGGAGGGGAAATATCCCAAACCTTCTGTTAATAGTCAGTGCCACCTATGGTTGATGTTGCGAAGCAAAGATCCAAACAACAACAAAAGGTGTTTGGAACTCTTAACAAGCCCCAGGTTTTTCAAACAGCTTCAGGATCATACATTAGACAAAAAAAGATTAATAATCTTGCCTGGTCTAGATCATTTACCATGACTGCAATAGGCAATCATGCTAGCACTGAAAACAGGTACCAATTCTATTATTTTACAATGAGAACACCTTAAAAACACACAAAAACTTAAGCGCAGCTTTCTACTTTCTTGACTTAGCACACTCACTCCCCCTCAAGTGAGACTGATTGCATTTTTATTAATGGCTTTATTTCAATCTGATTCTGCTGCTGTGGATGCTTTGTTCAGCGGCCAGGAAAAAGGTGCCAGAGCTTATTTCATCAGGCCTTATAAAATCCTCCTCCATCACTCCAACAGAGCATCAGCAACACTTTTAATTGTCAGGGGAAAGTTAACCAACGCTACAGACAAAATAATTCCCTCCAGAGGTGCCGCAGCAGCCTCAGTTCAGTACACAAGGCCTTTATTTACACAACTGCCTTCAGCACTAGCAGGAATCTGGTAGCTGCAGCACTGGTTTAGGCTGCTCCCAGCATCTGCACAAAAAATGTATTTACTTAGAGAAGTTATGCAACACCTCAGCTTCCTCTTCACTACGATAAAGCAAGATAACAGAAGGAAAGGGGGTGGAGATGGGGGTGGAGATAGGGAACAGGCATTTCACGATCTCAGCCAGGGCACAGCTACCTTTCAAACACATACCTAAACCGGAATTTGCCTCTAAAATCTGCCCAAGTTGATGCTACTCTCAAGCACCAACTCTTACTTAAATCTTCATTAAATATTTCCAGAGGAAAGGTGGTGTTACGCAGTTAACCAATGCTGGAATCAACTGCGTACCTCCAATGTAAAAATATTTTTAAAATCTGTTTAGTTTTATGAGGGTTTGTTTGACCCTTCCTGCTCCCCCCTTTCCAAATATAGCAGTCTGCTCCAGGCAGAGTTGTATTCCAAAATTCTCATCAAGATTTCACTGTTATAAGGCATGCTCATTCAGTAAAGTTGGCAGTAAAAGCTGTAATTCTGCAAACATCCTTCTACTTAACAGGACAACCAGGAAAATCACATGCTACCCAAACTGATATACTTCATGGCACAAGGAAAGTTGAGATATCAAAACCACACACTCATCAGTCCCCTTTTAATTATGATCTAAAGAGTCTACCTCATATCTCTATTGATACACTAATAATTGACAAAAAAAAAGCCAAAACAAAACTGCCACAAGTCCCAGAACTGGCTCTACTCAAAAGGGGAATTATAAGAAGTCTCGAGGCAGTCACAGCAATCTTGACTGGCAAAATGTTTTCAAGGACTTGGATTTAATCACATGTCATTTTCTTTTCCTCTAATCATTTAAAGTCATAGGTTGAATTATTTATGAACAGAAGTTAATTGCATTGAAATGCAGTATTGCCCTGTATTTACCTAACACTCTCTTCAGAACTCAACCACCTGACACTAACTGGTTAAAATCTACAAAAAGTCAATATAGAATTCAAGGTAAGATTTAACCATTTCTGCAATTAACTCAAAAAAATCTTGCTGATTATAGTGAAGTCCCTTGATCTTGCAATCTCCTGTGTAAATTGTGCAACTGTTTTTACCGACTTTTATTATCAGTACATGTGTTTATATTAAAAAAAAAACCAAACACACAGGGGAAGAATAGCTCACTCAGAAAATATTTCCTTTGAATAAATAGGTTTTGAGTGATTAGTTGTAACTATAGTTGTCATAATTTGAGCGCAGTCACATCGCAGAGCCTTCCTATCTGAGGTTCTTCAAAATTTTCTTAGCTGTCAAAGGATCTCAAAGACCAATGACTTGCACGCATAAGGCCGTATTCGCACTCTTTGCAAGGTGTAAAATGTAAGCTCAAGGGTACACTCATATAAATATACTGCACATCTATAAAGTGTTAATCTGAAGTCAGCAAGGCCATACGACAGAAGTAACTATTATAGAGCATGACTGCTCTTCAGCATACAGCGTTTTCCAAGTCTCTCATTTCTTTAAAGCAACTCATTTACTTGTCACCTGCCAGGACAAAGAGTACAGAGAGGATTTCATAAATACCTCTGTGGTTTGTGCATGGTGATAACACACCAGGAAAGATGGATTTTCGTTTTCTCATCAAGTTACTAGATTAGGTTTACGCGCAGATTTAAATGCCCAGGACGAGTCTGCCACCTGTCCTGAACTTAATTAGTCAGGAATGCCTGCACGGCAAGAGCGGATACTTCAGATGTTTTGAGTGACCACAAGCAAACATCCACATAATCACCAACACAACTTCAGTGATGCCAAGAACAAAGTAGTAAGCACAGCTCTCTCTGAAACAGCCCGAATTTTCTTAATGGAGTGCTTCATACCTCCTGTCAAACACACAACTGACATCAGCTGAGCATCTATAAAACCAGAGAATCAACTGTATAAAGTCTGCAACTGAGTTAAGGAAATAAAGAGCACTAGCTTTCTCATTTAAAAAAATGCATGCATATTTACACGTTACTGGGGGGGGAGGGACAGATGAAGGCTCAAATTCTATAAGACTTTTCCTCAGCTTTGTTCTTGTTCAGTTTATCATAGCAGCACATCTAAGACTTCCGTATTTTTATACCTCCCCTCACATACCACCCCCACACACAGTGCAGTACATTAAAAACTGGAAAAAAAACCCCACATTTTCATTCAAAGAGACAGACACATGCATGTTCAAGTATACTTCACATTTAAAAGCTAAATTGAAAGCCCCTTAAAAGGTTAACTAGAATTTTATCCGTGTAGGTCTGTAGCAACTACTAAAATATATGTGAGTAACTGAATATAATACAGAGCATTCAGTTATCCATCTCCTTACGTTGCCATTGGCACATACAATAAATTTGTCTCATTAGCAGGGGCTACTTAGCTCGTTGTAGTAAACAAAGCTGCCGATATGAAATCCTCACATACTTTTCATTCATTCACATATTTTTTTTTTCTTTCCTTAAGACTTCTAGCATGTGCCATAGAAGAGCCGAATGTTAAACATTCCTGGAGTGTCACAATATGTAATACAATAAAACAGATTACAACCATACCTTTCTTTCACAGCAGTGGTGCCAAGCACAGGTACACTGTAGCAATCAATTTGTTCTGCAGACAGTAAGGCTTTCATAGAATACTAATGCAAAATCTCTTTTCTTTCTCCTTCGACTTGGCTCCCCAATGCCCGGGTCCCAACCAATACAAGGAGGAGGGCGGAATGTCTTCTGCTGAGATAACCACAACTACTAATCAAGTATACGTGTACAAGGGCGCAGGATTAAACCTCCAGCAGGCTTGACTCGGGCACCGAGAGCAGCTGAACACATGCACAGCAAGGTCAGAATTAAACACGAGCACGCACACACACACACGTCTACTTCAGTGAACTAATTTATCACACTTTACCACTGACGGCTTTTTACCTCGGGGGAGTAAAATTACATCCTGGTGAACTGACGGGGTTCAGCCACAACAGCTTCCAACAACAAATCAGATCTCACAAAAATGGGAACCGTGCTCCGAGGTGAACGCTCCTCTCCCGGCTTAACAGGCTGTTGCAGGAACTCGGTGCACGCTGCCCGTGTGCGTTTGTGTATGCATGTGTGTGTATTTGCATGCATGTGTGCACGTGTGTGCCTGCATGTGTGTCTATGTGCCTGCATGTGTGTGCACACACGTATGTGAGACACACCATTAAGCATCTGCTAAAACACAGCCCCAGCCTTAAAGTTCAAAAACAGGCAATAACTCCCTTCGAGAGAGTTTTCTTTTTGATTGTATTTATCTTTACCACTTAACATAATCAATCTATCAAGTCTAATTACTCTAGAAGAAAGCATTTTATTATTGTCTAACAAAGCAAATGTCAAACAAGCTGTTCATTTACCTTGAAGTTTATTAGCATAGAAATGCAATATGAAGATGCTCTCAAAATATTGTCACTTGTATTCACAACATTTTCAAAAACGCACTTAGCAGGTTTTTATTGCCTGGCATAGCTGGATACCGTGTTAGTTCTTAAAATAGGCAAGGCATTATCTTAACTGTATTGCCCTTGAACTAATATAAGACTTTCCTTAAATGTCTAATTTATATTTAACTTTTCGGTTCTTTTTATTCAAACACTTCTCTCACAGTCCTGTCAGCTGTACATATGCGGATACACGTGTTTTCCTAAGGGTTCATACATGTGCATTTCGAGTAGGAGTGAAAAGTGAAATGCTGAAATTTAAAAGCAGGGATTTCCACACTCCCCCCCTTAAGTTCTGGCCCGTCATGCATACTTCCTGGTATTCTCCTTACAGTACATACAGACACACGTTTTACCAAAAACACCCAGATGAACCCCATAAATTAGCATCGGCAGAGTTTTAATAACACTCCTTTTCCATGTGATCTGTATTAAGACAAAACTGTACAAATACTTCCCAAAAGAACCCCGAAAATAACATTTGGCACTTTACCTGGAATAAATTAGCAAAATGTTTTCGAAACATCAGTGGCTTCGCAGAGACACCAGGAAAAAGCAGCATTGATCAATACTGATGAGTTTGTCCTTGACATACTGACCGTGTCATCGGACTATTGTCATGTGATATCATGTCATTTCCCCACCTGGCTCATGACCTTGTCCTTTAAATGACCCAAAGCTTCCCTCAAGTAGCAGGAGGCCCCTCCCCGCTGTCTCAGCAAGGTCGAACGGGTCAGCGTGTCCTCATCTATAATCCACCACCATTTGTCAGCAGGGAGGCTGGAGGAGGCAGGCTTGCTACAAGGGGAGAATGCCCAATTAGGCAGCTGTCACACAAAGCATAGGCTGCAAAATTATCCCCTGTCAAAAGAAAGAGCAGCTGCGGGTGCCAATTACAGCAACCTTTCAACCCTTTAGGTACTGGAAACTACACAGAAGTAAATGAAGTACAATTAGCGATAACAAATCGATGAATTAGGACAGTAAATTAGAAATTACTAGCAGGTGAGCTTAGGTCTCCCATAATATTAAGGGCACGGCACACCCCAGGCAAGGGCAGGAATGTACAGATTTCACACAGCACATCAGCTTCGTCCTATCCATCTTTCTTGTGTGGAGCCTGTTTTCCTCCATTGTTTTCTTCCTACAAGCCCCGGCCAAGCCAGACAGCGCAGGGAAAGGAGAAAAAGCAACGCAAAGACGAAAGAACTTGTAGCACCTGATCTTCCCTCTTTATCCCGGCAAATGCACTCTCATCCTTCCTCACAAGGAGGTCCTCGGAGCCAGCACAATCTCTCTCTAGTAAGCATACTGCATTTCACCCCAACGTTTGACATTTGCGGTGCCTCATGTTCCAGCTGAACAAGATTTGCCCCAGGAAAAACAAAAAACAAAAAAACCCCACCCCCCACCAAAAAAACCCCAAACACACACAAACACAAAATCGCCACCAAAAACCAAAACAAGTGATAAACTCTCAGTAAATTTTATGTCATTTACACTTTAAACACTTAAATCTGGGTTAAGTGCTAGACTTTAGACTACAGGGGGAAGACTTAGCCCTCCACATTTCAGTTCTCGGATGCATCATGCAGTGGCATCTCTGAGCATACATACTGCCCTAAATTTGCCAGCAAAGTTTCTCTTCAACCCTTTTTTTGCCTTTTGTTCCCTCGGGGAAATATTTCCAGATATTTCCCGCCCCCCCCCCCCAAATTTTCTTAGGCAGCCAAGATGGAAAGTGCCTGGTACCAAAAGGCAGGTCCTATAGACCACAATAAATTCGTCAGGGGGTCAGCCCCAGCAGCAGTCCAGTGCAGGGGTGCAAGCTCCCAAGGCAAGCACAGACGGGTGGCCAGCTCGCCAGCCCCCAGGCACTGACAGAACAAGAAGTCCAGAAAATAAAACCAGAAAATAAAAAACTGGGGGAGAAGATTAAAAGGAGAAGATCAAAAGTAACATACAACCACCTCCAACTATGGTGAAGACAGTTGCACCAGCGCCTTTATGTTTAGGTTTCTTCTGAGTCAAAGAAACAAGTCTGAGGAACAGAATTCAAATTCCAAGATGCCTCCTACAATTAGTCTTTCCAGCCTGCTCACAGTAATTTCAAACTAAGTGAAGTTGCCATTTATCTTGTCAGTTCTTTCATTCTCTACTCTCTAATCTCAAATCCACCTTCTTTATATCTTTGTGCCTTACAACCACACTGAGTACTGAGGATAGTAGTCCACATCTCTTCCAGCAGCAACTCTGAAACAGCACCTGTATAGTTGTACTATATTGATACATGTACTCTCACACATACATATTTATGCTAATGCATTCACCAAAATATGAAATGTGGTAGAAATTAAGTTACTGATCTCCAAGAAGCAATTTCCTATAGCTATCTCTTGATCTCTAGCCAACGCTGAATATTTCACTGTTAAAAAAAAAAAAGAAAAAAAGATAAGAAAAAAAAAATCTTGCTTTCACAACTCTGATAAGAGAAAGTAATATACAGCCCTTACTATAAATAGATATAAAAATGTTCATTTAACAGCAGTTGCAGTAATGTTCATCAAGTTTGACATTTTCCTTTGAGTAGCATATGGAAACTGTAGAGTGCTGAAAGAGTTAATGTGTTTAGAATTCAGTTTCCATCATACTGGGTGACTATCTCTTTAAATAATTTAAATCCTCTCCATCAACTACAAAGCTGTTTTGAAGCCATTTAGCTTTGTTCTTTACATGTGTTCTAATTAAGAAATGACCTTGTCATCACACACACCAGAAATCCTGGATTATTTCCTGCAGCAAAAATCTACGAAGCCCAGGAAAAAAAAAAAAAAAAAAAAAAAAAAAAAAAAAAAAAAAAAAAAAAAAAAAAAAAAAAAAAAAAAAAAAAAAAAAAAAAAGACAAAAAGAAAAAAAATATACACTTCTTTCTTTCTTTAGTGAGGAACTGAGGAAGTTGTTGGTTGGCTGAATGCTGAAGCAGTTTCACCGCATAATTTTTTTTTGTGTGTTGCTGAATGTCACAGGGCGGGTTAGTGTGACCTTGAGCTGCATCAGCAGCACAGCAAGGGTCGAGATGCCTGCAGGCGCCCTTGTACTGGATTTGCAAGACAAAAACCTTCAAATTGGCTGAAGGACATCTTAAATCTCTTCAAAGGTTTTCCGAACTAATCTGGGCTGCTCTTAGCCGGATCTGTGCCAGTGTGAGAGGCAAAATTAAAAACAAGGTCTTTGACAGGATGCTGTCTCCTCTTAACCCTTCTCATGCAGGAGGCAGCCCATCACAGCCACGCTGGAGGGACGCTGCCACGAGCCACGGCGAGGAGCTCGGTTCAACCGGCAGCATTCTTTCATAACACAATTACGCAAGCGACCATTGAGTAGGCACAGTGCTGTTATTAACACCGAACATTCAGATGGCTCTCCACGCCGCCATCCCCATCCCTCTCCTTGCCCCAAACCTGAGCTGCCATGTTTCCCACTGGTGCTGGGCGCCGTGTCAGGGCACCGCGGGGACAGGCCCTGGCTGTCCCCAGGCTCACTCCCCAAATCGCTGGCGGGAGAGAGGGGCGCTTGGGCCCCCGTCGTCCCAGCCCCTCCACAGACACCGTGGGCGAAGATCATTCTTCCCAGTGGAAGTGGCAGCTTCTACCACGATGTTTGTTGTGTGTTTAGGCAAGGCAGATAGGAGGAGGAGGCTCAGGAACATGCAGAGGGTTGCTTTGGCAGGCATCAGATGTCTTTTATGAGAAGCAATTAAAAAGTGTCCGCTCCTCATCTTAACCTCTTATTTCCTTCTCAGTCATCCTGAGCCAAGAAGGAAGTAGAGGAGAGGATATTAATATGCAACAGGCCTACCATGAGTTTGAGAGCATGACTGTACGCGCCAGGGAAACAAAAATAAATAAGTTAATCGCCCAGCCTGCCGGCTCTTGACTGCTCATCATCTGACAAGTGATTCAGAGGCTTTCTAAAAACTTGAGCAAGCATGCAGAGATAACCTCTAGGAAAGGCCCTAGGAACACATGGTCACCCCATGAAACCACAGGTTTACCCAATGGATTTGGCAGTGTTATTCTAATGCAACTATCAACACATCGAAGCGATGGATGCTTTCTTCAGAAAGGTATTTGCACACAGAACTTCCAATCCCTACCTCAGTTAACAAAGAGCGTGCCAACGGCGAGTAGGCCTCTGTACGCTTGCTTAGAAAGTAACAAGGATTCCCACATCTGAAAGCAGAGAAAAAACATCACTACCTTCCCCTCATCTGTTTTACTGGTGGTGTTATTGGTCAGATTAAACTCTCAAATCTCTGCAGGAAAAAATAAGTATTAAAATAACCTCAGCTTAATCAAGAGGAGCCAGCATTGCACTTCAGAACTGTCTTTTACTATTCTAGGATATTGGCCAGGCAAATCCTTGAGGAGAAGAGGCAGAAGGAGCCTCTTGTACCAGCAGAGGGGGGTGTGATTCTTCTCCGGTTGAGCACCGAGGGCTTCAGTTAGTCTGGTTTTGTACAGTCATTTTTTAAGTACTGTAGTCTACTGCATAGGAGCAAAACACATTCAAGTTTACTGAAGAAGGACACAGCTTTAGCAGTTATGTCACAACTGTTATAACACTACCCTCCACCTCCTACTAAAACACATTAACTCCTGAGAACTGTGGCTCTTCTCACAGAACACCCTCCTTGCTAGAAGGCCTTTTTAACAATTTTAAGGTTTACTTTTCAGTAATGCCAGGGACGGTGCCTTCTGTATCAGCAGAGGAAGAACTCACACCATACACAGGCTTTTCCACAGACCTACCAAGGTTTCGAGGGCGCCTGTTATGCTCGGACAGAGGGACACGGTGTTCCCGCAGTGCCTGGATGTCAGAACAACCCCCAGGATCACTCGGAGCGGTCTCAAGGCTTGCTCTGCCCTACGGACCAGCCTGACTCTGCTCTGCAGCCATAGGGGAGCAGGAGGCTAGAGGTGGCACACCGCCGCACAGGCCTTCCCCGCCACCTCGGGGCCTCTGGCAAACAGAGATGGAGCGGATCCACACATGGGGTTCATTGATCCTTCTGCACTAATGTCTTCGTTTTGTGGCCTTTGAATGACAGGGTGCCGTAGAGGCAACCAGCTGTGGTTTTAAAAAAATAAAAGTTTGGCCACTTAGCCTATTACACAATTATTGCACTACTGGGTCTTACATTGTGTTTCCTAGAAAACTTTCCAGTTTACCCCGCAGTTACCAGGAAAAGAGATTAGGAAAGACCAGTTTAAGTAGCTCACGTGCTACATGTTAGCCCAATAGAAAATACTAAGAAGTATTTTCATGGTATGCACAGCTGACCATGGAACATCCGCAGTTTCTCAAGTTTCTCTAACATGTAACACGACAAAAATATCTTACGGGTTTTCCAAACATCAGGTGGTGTGAAAACTCCCAAAACAAAAACAAAGAGCTGGTGTTGCAATGTTCCAGCTGAGCAGGGCGATTTAAAGACGCAAGGAAAGCTTTCAAGCCAGGTACTTGTTGCTGCCAAGTACAGGACACGTGGTGTGGCCCTGCCAAAAGCAGAAGCCAAAACTCAAAGATACAGGGTTTCTTTCTTCCAGGGCCACAACAGTCCAGCGAAAACTTTCCAAATCTGGCTGTCCGAAGAACGCCAGACAGAGGCAGCGAGTGCAGCTGCACAGCACCCAGCCACCGCTCGGAAGCTACGGCAGCAACCTGCAGACCCAGCGCTCGCCCATCGTGACACCCTAACACCTGCGAAGTCAGGACAGTCGTTCAGTTCTAATCATTTGATTAAAAAAAAATGGCCTTTGCGGCTACAGTTTCTCACCAACAGCAATCGCAGAGCAGATACGGGTTGTTTTCTGCTCTCTTGGCTCCCTATACAGGCACACTCGCACAAGCACATGCGAGCCTTACAATGTTCAGGACGGGCATTTCACAACCCATCTAAGTACAGGCTGGCAGAATTAAGGTTTTGTGGACATCTAACTGCTGATTCTGACTATACAGTGTTAGTGTTCTTTAAGCGTAAGGCAGTTATTTTGTATGCAGCCTATCTCTGCGCAGGAAAAAAAAAATACATAAAGATGGCAGAATTTAATATAACGTATTCTCTTCTTACCTGGACAACACTGTTAAATGAAACCATATCTGCTAAAGCAAAGATGCTACTGACAAAAACATTCTCTCGGGAGCAAACACAGATACTCCCATCGGTACCGGTATTAACAAGGAATAGTTGGAAAATTTTCCTGAGACCGCGTCACCAAAACGATGCCGACCCAACTTCCCAGCAGCATCCAAAGCAGCCCTGGTCTAGCACCGCATGTGAGAATTTTCTAGAGACAGTCTTGTAAATTATGATTCTCATTATTATACGTTCTGCTATGCTGTTTATGAGACAGCTACAGTGTAAAGCAATAACAATTAATTTTAAGTGCAAATTAGGTAAGGGGGGGGCTACTTATTTTATGTAGCTTGCATAAACAGAAAATTTGATAAATTGTTCTTTATGGTGCTAATATACTAATATATTAGTAGTACTAATATAGTAAAAATAACCATGCTTTGATAAAATCTATCACCAGGTACAAACTTGAGTGCTGAAATAACAGATAAAGCATTAGCACAGATATGTCTTGGAATAGTTATAAAGAAAAAGAAAAATATAGCTGAAAAGTGAGGGTGAATACTATTATGAAGTGTTAGGTACATCTACTTAATTGTCTGCATCAATTCTACCCATCTTAAGTCTTGGAAATCAGATGTAAAAAAGCAAAGGTAGAGAAGCCCTATTAGAGTATTAATTTCAAGCATACTTAATATAGCTAGCATTCTTATACTAGTATGCAATATAATACTTACACTAGTATGTAAGAAATTAATATTTTAACTACTGCTTAAGAGTAGCAGTTGAGGGCAAGTACTGAAAAATGTAGATTAAAGTGATCAAATACAGTGATTCTTTCCATAACCACAGGTGAAAAAAGAAGTGTTAATAGATTATTAGTGTTTATATGGTGACAATGGAAATAACCTTATTCTACTGAGATCTCAGTTAATACCCAGAGATCTTCTGCACCTTGCTAGTAAAACCGGACATTTAATTTATGTCTCTCAAATACTCACAGCAACAATTTCCTGCAAATGTTTTGCCAAAAGCAGTAACTTCCAAACATGGGGCCACCTCTCCACAAGGAGCATCTCAAACGAGCGAGGCGGACTGCTTGCACAGACAGCACTGCTCGTTTTGGGTGGTTCACTGCCTGCTTCGGACATCTCAGATACCCATCTAAGGACATTATTAACCTTCCATACTACATACAGACATGAACGTGGTTTATTCTACTGTTTAACTTGTGTCCTGATCAGCGATTACCTGAGCATTTGCAGGAGAATAAGGACTGTATCCGTGTTTAAGATTAAGTGTGTTTTGCTGCATCAGAGCCCTAAACCTTAATGCAGGTTTTTCTCATTGCTGTGCCAGTTTATTTTATTCAGTACAAAGCCACCAACAACCTTTGAGTTCTTCTGCTCAAGGTCATTTTTAACATTCACAAGCACAGCTTTTTGGCTGTCTGCAGAGCAGAGAATTTTTTAAGTGCATTTCAGAGCACAGTGATGTCTGGAAACATCTTCAAATGGTGAAAAACATCCTTTAAAGTTGCCTTAATCAGTTGTCTGTTAATAATTCTCCTTGGCTACCTTCATTACTGTAGGCTCTAATTTAGCCTTCAATCTCTGCAGCCACCCATATCTGGAAGGTATAAACACGATGTAAAATCAGTTCCAACTCCTGCAATCTCAAAGTCTAAGCTACACCTCCCACTCTCAGCCTTTGAAGGCATCCAGTAGAGAAGCAGGTCCTTGAGCTCCTTCCTCTGCTCTGCCAGACACAACCTTCTCTACATTTGCACTTAAGAGGGGGGTGGAGAGCTACCTACATTTAACAATAACATTTGCATTATTAAAAAAAAAAAATTCCACAAGCTCCTTTATATTATATTTTATAAAATAAATAAGATTTCCTATTCCCCAGTCCTCTTCTTTAATCACTCCAACCAACCTCCTTAGGTTTCTGTATCACTTCTTCCTTCTTATAATTAAGGACGTGGGATTGAGGGAGGGAGGTAAGCATTTACATTACACTTTTGATTGTGCTGTATTAACTATTATTAATATTTTGTCAGCACCTGATTGCTAAGGAAATATCACAAGCCTGGGGGAAAAAAAAAAAACCATGGCATTACATCGCCAACAGTCACCTTCAAATACTGTTGTTTAAAGACTCTTCTATCGTCTTTGGAAATCTCAGACATCATTACAAGCAAGAAGCAGCATACTGATTACACGAAATACATCTAGTTATGAGAAGTGAAAAACTGGAAGCGTTTAGCAGGCAACCATCTTTTGTATACACGCACTTTACTTCCACGTGTGTGCATCCACATTAGACGTGCACACTTCAGCCTGGTACCCCAGGCCATTCTGAGAAGAGAGTAAGAAGCTGACAACCAGATGAGCCCAACAGAAGAATTAATTACACTTGTACAGTTCCAGCAAGGATCACGCTGTAATGCTGTTGCCATGTGTCCAACAAAATAGCTGAAGCCAACAGCAGTCAGCAGTGATTCCTCATTATTGAGTGTATTTGGGTACTCAGTTGCCAACTGCATTTCCTCTTCCCCAACACGCTTCATTTTATCTTCAACGATACTAATTCCTAGGTCAGACAGCGACTCAAACCTCTTCTTCAGCTAGCAAGAGAGTCAGAAATCCATCTGCCACACCTATTGTATTACTGTTTTGTTAATTCACTTCACAACATTGTTAATGTAGGATTGCAAGTGCTTTACCTTACACTCAAAGACAGGGATTCCCACTTCACCGCATACATCTAAATTTGCAACATATTAGGCTCCCCTTAACCTTAGACATTAAAATCTTCATGAATCTCTAACACCTCTGTAAGTTTTCGACAACTTCACTATTTCCTATCATATAACTCAGAAGCGGCATTAAATCCCACATTCAAATCAACAGAAGCTTTAGCAGGAGCAAGTTAGATTTATCTTGTTTCTATTCAAAGCCACTGCCATAAGCTTAGGTATGGACTTAGACATCAGAACCAGTAACGTGGGGTTTTTCGGTTTGTTGTTTGGTTGTTTTTTTTCTTAAGATAGATGAAAGAAAGTTCTTAGGCAGTTATCCTGAACTATTCTCTTCCCTTTCTGAGAAACACTAGATATACCCTTTCAGAAACAAAGCCTCTCATTCGTCTTGTAGAGAACATAAACCCTCAAACCAAACACATTGCCTCAATAAAATGAGCAGACAACAGCTCCATACTCATAACAATTTTTTAAACTACAGCAGATCTTGCCAAATGAGTGGCTTAGGAAAATATGGAGCACACTAAAACTGTTCTGCTTTTTCAGAAGACACATTACGTTTGTATTTAGTACACACTACAAAACATAACTCCAGTTTCTCAAAGTGTAAAATGGTCCATTTAGGTTTGTTTAATTCTTAATACTTAGCCAGTAGTACAACTGTCCCCACCACCACCTCCAGGCTGATTCATTTAAAGAGTCAGAAAAATGGAGCTTTCACAATTTTTTTAAATGCACCCAGAGATTTCAAAACATTTACAAGACTTTTGTCACTTTGCACTTATTTTCATTTATGGATGACTAACATGTCTGTGTGCCAAACAAACATAAAACACATTCTTCAAGATGCATGCATCTACATAAGGCCACAGATTTGCTAGATTAAAATACTGTGAAAATTGTTGTCTTCAAACAAAGACAAAAAGCAACTTAAAATAATTTTTTTCAGCTCTCCAAGCTTTCATTAACATCACAAAAGTGGTTTGCTATTGGAACTGTACATAATGTCCATAATAATGAAAACCAACATTATTCCATATTTTCATCTTTCCTGCTGTACAAGTGAACTACTATTGAAAAACCATGGATAAGCAGAACATGCAATATTGGGAAAATGCAAACTAACTACAAATTTCAAAAAGATAAAGGAGGTGGAATGTTTCGGTTACTACTTTAGATACAACTTACATCCTTTATAAAATAGCTGCATATCTAAATATCAGATGTCATCCTACAGGCTGTTTCAACTTTCAGTGGTTAATGGATCAGCCATATTAGGGAGAGCATCGACACAAAACCCTAACTCCTTCCTCCTTGAAACATTCTGAATGTTAGTATTAACTAATAACAAACAAACCATCACCAAAGCACTGACCATTTAAAAAAAATAAATAAATAAAAATAAAAGGACCCAATTTATTTCCTCACAAGAGCAAAATTAACATTACAGTGCCCCCAAAAATCATAAGACAGCCAACAAATCAAACACCTGTACACAGTGAGTTCACCTACACAGATGACTTTAGATTGTGGATCCCAGCGTTACCCAAAAGATCTCCCATGCTCACGAAGCAGCCTTCTCCTCCGATCTGTCGCATTCACCATTGGAATATAAAGAACAGATGAGAAATGTCTGTGGGAAGAACCTCATGGAAAATTTCCTTCCCTTAATTCTCTTATGTATGAGGTTTTCCACAGCAGTAGCAATTTGGGTCTGGAATATTCATGCTCACTACCACCTGACATCAAGGTTCATTTCTCTGTGAAAGAGTCTCCAAAGGATAATAAAGTAAAAGCCTGAACACTTGCAAGCAGCATGTAATAATGCAGAGAAGCAGTAAAGACTACTCCTGCCCTAAGTAAAGGGAATAAATAGAGAATAATGGAAAAGAAACTAGTAAGATCTTCCAAAAGCCTTCTACTTAAGAACAGAAGAACCTGGTCATTAAACATAACAACCATCAATATCTAATGTACGTGTCTTTCAAGGCAAGATACATCAGAAATTCATATAAAACCTTTTTTTTTTCCATTTCTTTTGTACAATCCAAACCGGAATGCCCAAGCTGCAGCTTGCTGGCCAGATCCAATCCACCGTAACAATTCATCTGGCCAGCCGCCCGCTCCTTGCTGTCCTCCCCAAAGGCCAATTAGATATGGGACGGAAGCAGGCCAGGGCGAGAGGAATCACTCTCACATCTGATTCCCTGCCGCTATGTGTCATGGGGACCTGCAGCCTCCCCTCTATCAAAAACCTGCGTGTAGATTATCACGCAGGAGTGACGGTGTTCACAGAGCTGTCACATGGAGCAAAATTCATCCAAGTTCACAGGCGTATCTGTCAGCGTGACCAGTCCCGTGTCAGCATGACTGTATATACTACCCTTACATTTCTGTTACAATACATACACACTCCATCCTAACGCAGTTAATCCATATGGCTACAGACACCGTCATCTGTGGCCCAGACACTGCATAACAAAGTCCACTCCCCAGAGCGGCTGGGCAGTAGATCTCCAAATCAACCAGTTTCACATCAATCCAGGCAACAAATGCCTTAAACTGGGATGAGTGGCCCTGATCATTGCAGGGGGTTGGATGAGATGACCTGTGAAGGTCCCTTCCAAGCCAAACTACTCTATGACAACAGGCACAGGTCGCTGAGGAAGGCCCTCCGTGCTCACCAAGTAAGATTCAGCTGCAGGTTGAGAGTGAGTGCTAGCTGCCACCACAGCTCAATTGGGGCACGCATGCTAATGCTCTTGGACTGCTGCCACGTTATCCATATATGTTTTATTACAGCTCATCTCCTTAAAGTGCAAGACATTTATCTTTGATTCTTTCAAAATGAGGGGGAAAAAAAAAAAAAACCAACCAAAAAACCACACTACCCTGATACTGTAGAATGGGTTTTAGCACAGCTCAAATTGTTCAAACCGGGTTACTGCAAGCTCTTCAAGCAAACGTTTCTCTGCTACAAGTTAAGGGCACTAAGTTTTTGCCTTATTAACAAACTTTTCTGAAATATAAGCGCTAGAATTTGTAATAACAATCAGGTAAGCTTCTAGACACGGTTTTTCCATTTATCAGCAGGAGGTTTCAAAATTAAAAACACAACAAAAGGATTTTGCCTATGTAATTGTTCTCTATTTTACTGAACCTTACAACAAGCATATGACTAAGTACCAAAGACAACAGTGACTGAACCTGAGCAGCAGAAATCTAATCATACTAGTTGGGAGTGAGGGGGAAACACAGACACAACACGACGATGACACAACAGGACAGAGGGATGACAGACTACACACAAAGGGTTAACACATGACAATGGGACAAACACAAAACTTGAAAAAATGAGATTATTAATTCAAGAGCAGATTAAAGACCACAAAGAAAAAAAATCAAAAACTCACAGACACGAACCATCCATCCTTGGAAATATGAAGATCTTCCCATACCTTAGGTAAACAGTGAAATCAAGTAATGCAAATGAGAAAAAGCCTCATTTCAAGAACAATGAAGGCTCACCAATATGTGCTTTTGGAAGAAAGCTACTAGATTGTATTCTATTTAAAAAGAAATAAAACAACCCCTTCCCAATACATTTTTTTAAGGACGAACCGTATAAGATGTCCTGCAAGAACACAGTTCCTTCTGGAAACCTGAGTGTCAGTGGTGTGGGAAAACAAAAAGTATACTTAAATTAACTTGACCAATTACTCATAAAAATTTGCCAACCCACATGGAAACAGGATTTACTCGTCTTTCATAATGGTAAAGAACATGCAGAAAATTCTTTAATCCACCCATCAAGAAAATAACTTTCCACTTCAGTTGTTTGCTTTATTACATTTATTTCCTGTTTCACTTTAAATATAAGCAACTTCTAAAGTCATACTTTCTTACAATCACTAATATGACATATAAACGTCACACAACGTCATTCACCAACAGAGAAACACTAATTACCTGCGTTATATACCCACACTACCAATTCCCACCAGAAAAACACCAGGAAAGGGCCAAAACCTCTGACTAGTTTTCTTCTGCATTTACACAGCTGAGCTTCTCCATCAGAGTAGTTAAGGTTTCAGTTTCTAAGCAGTGCTCTATACAGGTTCACTAAAAGCACAGTACAAACGCAGACATGGGTTGGAACTCTGGTTTCTGGGTCTGTCGCTACAAGTGAAAGTATCAGATGCACATAGCATTTACTCTCCCCTACCTTCTTCTCTGCTCCTGTCATCTCCCCCTAATTTGTTGCCCAAAAAAATATTTGTTGGACAAAACATTTCCACACTTCTTAAAAAAACATTAAGAAGTTCTCACAAGCAAGGTTTACAACCTGCTGAACTTGCTAATGTGCCCATAAAGGATTTTTTTCTTTAGTCAGATATAACACACCATAATGCTAGTTCTGTGGATCTTAACAAAAACACTGGATATGCAGTCTTCTGCTGCACACTCTCAAAACACAACATTTCAGAAAAAAAAACGTTCTTGGCAGTGCATAGCTCGATGTATATACGACGGCTTTATATGGAGAAAGATGCAGCAGCTTTTAACCTGCTTCTAACAGGGGGATGCTCTTGGCCAGAATGCTCTCGTTCTCCTGCCTGATGTCTGTGGCATAGCTGGGGGAGCACAAAAGGCAGAAAAGGCTGCTGTTCCCCCGAGAAGGGCAGGAGTTGTTCCCCGCAGAGGGAAGCTACACCGGAGGATGAAGCCGCTTCCCGCGGAGGATGAGGCAGGCCAGAGGCCAGACCCGGTATCTGCTGGTCCAGCCCTCCAGAGCTGCCACCAGCGCAGCTCAGCACCTGGGTCACCCCCTTCGCTTTGAACAGAGAAACGTAAGAACCAAACCGCAGAGTGATGGTTTTCCATCAAGTTCTGCCTCACATAACAAAACTTTTGCGATGGGCACATGTAGTCACAAATCCCCCGATGAAACTCGGATTTTGCCATGCCGAACTTGGCTTTTCATCACCAAATTTTTCTGGTTTTGTAAGCTTGTGGAAAAAATTACTCTAGGAGAAGATAAGAGAGGAAGCATATTTTAAATAACCTGCACTAAAAAAGACCAAAGGATACAGCTGTTTCAGGCAAGAAAAATTGTTGTCATTTTTGATCTAAATAAGGATACAGATGTCAAGAAAAGATTTTTTAAAAGGTGATACATGATCTCAGACATTTGTAAGGAAGATATTAAAGGATCCAGGTTGATTTCTCATCAGGAAAGAGATACTCTAAGATGACTTAGAGGTTTTTAAAGTCACATAGAGCAACTGAATTAAAACATGAGTAAACAGATAGGTCCTGCAGAAGTATTTAATGCTAAGGGTATTAGAATCAACTGCTACAGGTGGTAACTGAAGTAGTAACTTTAAATGAGTTCAAGAAAGATCAAAATTAATTTCCAAGTTAATGATAGAGCAGCAGCTTCAAAAACAATCACTTTGCTTTTTGTTCATGCAATGCAAGTCTTAATATTACATTCCATCATTTTATTGCATCTTTTGGGTCTTTAATATTATATACCATTTAGCTTTATTAAAAAAGTAGGTTGCACATTCATTTTATTAAAACATTACGATGATTAACCTCAAGAAGGAAAAATTAACACCATACCTAACATGCAGCACTCATGCATGCATCAGACCAGCCTTCCCAAAAATCACATTCTATATGGACTCAGGCTGCTCCAGGCCTCAGATACAACTGAAAGGCATCCTGATGAGGATGCTCTGTGGTACTACAGCTGCCCCAAACTGAAATCCGCATACACGACCAGGTCTGATGTTTTTCCCACCTAATTTTCCTCCCCTCAATTACACAAGGGGAATCATTATGCATTTCAAGGCTGTGAGACTATTTGAGCTTTGATCTATGCCTGCAAGATGACCTGAATATAGACCTGTGGGCTATGCTGAGCTCAGGCACTGTCAGAGGTTTGTCCTAAGCTCTCAAAACATTTGATGCTGTGTCTCTTACTTTCAAGCCCTAACTCAAGAGTAGACCTGTTTGAATATGGACTGAAAGATATGCAGAGGATATTCAGGAAAGTAAACAGTGCTCAGGGATACTGTCAGGCCAAGCAGTATAAATGGAGGCCAAAAAAAAGAAAGAAAAGATACAAAAGAAAATGCAAGGATTCAGGAAAAAAAAAAAAAGGACAAAAACCATGAAGAAAGCACAACAACACAAACAAACAAACCAACCAAGCAAGAGCAAAATGAAAAGCAGGGAGATTAGGAACTAAAAAAATACATCAGATTTAATCCAAATACTTTTAGCCAGCCATGTTGCAAACACAACCCTTGCATCAGTTCCTACATTTCAAGCAGCACGCACGGACTTACCCAAATAGCTCTATCTTAATCCACATCAGTTTGGTTTTGCTACTCAGCTCTAGATTACATCCTTGACTTTCCCAGGACTGAGAGACTTTATTAGGGTTTGGCGATACAGCGCGGCTCATCGCCCTGTGCACTTTGTGGACCGGCAGAGCCACTTTCTCTCAGACGTCTCCAACCTCCTCAGCCACATCTTCTTCAAAACACTTCCGAGTCAGTGCCTGGGTCACTCACAACCCCAGGACAGGAGCAATCCCTTAAAGGCTGAAGGTCAGACCATATATATGAGGCTGGGGAGAAGACAGGGCGTGGCAGGAAAGGGGAAAAAAATTCAGGGAAGAAGAAGAAAAAGGAAGAAAAGCAGTATTTCCAACTATGGAGTGTCAAGTGGAAAAAAGAGAAGCACTGCTTTAAAATAGAATTTTAGGCTTTAAAACACATTAAGTGAAGAATCAGCCTTACTAGTCAATTAGCTAGCTTTAGTGGGTATGAATCCAGCTGCTAACATGACTTGAACTTACTCCGCCCCTGCCCTCCCCCCAATCACCGTTTCATTGTGAAAGAATGTAATTATTATTTTCATTACCAGATGCATACATTATAAAAATGAGCCTGCACAGAGACAATGAGCACTTTAAGAAAATACGTGTAATAATGAGAACGATCTGTTTATGTTTTTTGCAATAAAAATGAAGCCACTTTCAACAAGGCTACCTTTTAAAGTGTCCTACAATAAAATTAGATCATTCATAATAGTGATAACACTAAATTTGACACCTCTTATTTTCTTAAAAAAAGGATTAGTCCAGTGGCTTGAATTTTTATACAGCTTAAAAATCTTAGGTTTTTTTAACTTCCCTAACAAAAATTGCCAGAAAAATTTAACTGGAACACATTTAACAACAACAGAATATTAAAGCTTTTTCTCCTAAAAAGAAAAGAAAAAAGAAAAAAACAACAACAATAACAACAACAAACCACCAAAACCAATCCACAACACAAAAAAAAACAGTTCCAGAGACATTCATCATACTGCATACTCAGAGAAACAGTACTGCAGCTGCCATATAATACGCTAGCATTCCAAATAAACTTCAGGAAAATCTGGGAGGGGAAAAAAAAAAATAAATGGAGTTTGCATGTAAAATAAAGGTACACATATTTATGTATTTATTTAGGAGTTTTGCAGCATAAACAAAAATCTCAAAGCCCTGAAGTAATATAAGCAGATTTGTATGGATATGATAGAAAAAAAGTGAGAGAATAGTAACATCTGCTTAATACTTATAGTCCAAACAAAAGATTAAAATTACTGACTTTTAGTAATAACAAACCATGAGTTCTTGTGCTCTATATGTCCCTATTTAACGATGCAGCACAACACTTCAATTTCACCCAGGAACCAGCCTCAATAAATCATTTACTTTCCATGGCCCACCAAAGGCGCACCAGGTGATTTACAGGTAAGCACCAGGCCTGTCACCAGAATGAACCCCCTGCTGCCCAGTAATGGTGTCCCCACGGAGCTCATTGCCTGACCGCTTGTCACCTCACCTGTCAATCAGTCGCTGCTAGATGGGGACAATTCAGCAGGCTACTCTACTTCCAGCTCTTTGAAGGTGCTTCCTGCTCCAAAGCGGGGAGAACCATACATGTGCTCGCTTCTTGCAGCGATGCTGCAGGATCCATCCTCGGAGCTCAACCCAGCGCTGGTGTCCACAGAAACCAGAGGAGCTCTGTTTCTGCTGCTCCCGATACACTTTCCCCAGGGATGGTGGTGTTCGAAGAGGTGGTACGGGCATGATGCCCTCAGCACAAATTGTTAGCCCTACCTGGGCACATCTCTGGAGGCTGTGGAAGGCCAACATCCATTTTGAAAAGGTGTTGAGTCTCTACTAAACTGGGATGGAGGGCATCTGACACTTAACCACAAGCCATAATAACAGAGCATCCTTGTCTTTCCAATCCTTAGATGTGGACGCCAAGCCAGAATTCACTTCACCAAATAAAGCTGTTTACAGCGTAGGTGTCTGTATCTGAACAGGTCATGTTAGTCTCCCTTTACAGCCCACAGCAAGAAATAGGCTCTTCGACTGAACTCATCCTATGGCACATGTCTAAAGGAGGTCAAATGAATCACACCCTTGAAGTGCCTGTTTCTGTCCCCAGCCTGCTAACAGTTCAAAGGGGTTCCTGTTTCTCTCTGCTGAATACATACAGGGTCTTTCCCCCACTTCCCACTCAAGAGGCAGACATCTATAATACAGTGGTACAGATGAGCAATTTAGGGTCCTGCTTAAAATCCCAAAAGCCAGAAGGATTATCCATCCATCACACACAGGCACAATAAATCCCACGCTACACCCTAGCACCATCTTAACCCTCTCCATTGAAGAGTCAGTAACAAAACACTGATCATTGAACTTCTCAGTTTCCCACTCAATATAGTGGATGCCTGCTAGTGGGTAACACCAGTCCTTCACATAACTGCTTTTAGTTACATGACACGGATCAGCATGTTTATTTCAACATATTCAGCAGCTTGCACTTTTCCCTTCAGTACTTCTCCCCTCAGATGTCACAAGAATTGCCTCACTCCAGGTAGTAACTCTTCTCATTAGCATAGAAACCTCCTCTCTTTGTTGCCAGTCTTCAAACAAGACTTACCAAAAGATCTTTCCCTTTAGATATGACCTATATGTTTTCTTCTAGTTTATTTCCTTAAAGTTTTCCATTTCTGAAGTATTTTTCCTTTTATTCTACACCTTTTTTTAAAAAAGAGTACTAATGAAAATCTGCTGAAACCAGTGAATATTCAGCTGACTTTGAAACAACACCTCATCAGGTTTATCATCTGTTACCTATTATTTTTCCTTATCGAGCTGTCATTTTTATTGGATAGTCAAGAACTAAAACTATTAATACTGTCACGTTCTCTAACTCTACTTCTGTTTTATTTCCTAACAATTTCCAGAAACAAGCAACTTTTTTTTTCCTTATTTCTAATCTCTTTAATTCCTCTTTTTTTTCCCCTCATACACTGTGTTCCTGAAGCTCTCCAGAAGCCGGACTGACTGGAAAAGGGTTAAAACACATCCAGGAAAGGGAGGTGGTTAGATGCTTTCTGTCCTGTCCAAAGCAGACATGGAAGCTGAACTCTCTCGGCCTGTGGGACCAGGTAGTCTATCACCTAAGCAAAAAGAGGCACAATGTAGGCTGTACTGTTAGAAATGGGTCCCAGCTCCCGGACCTAAAGTTTAGGGCTTCAGATCAAATTTATTCCCCCTCTTCCCCCCTCATATACTCCTACAACCATAGCCATCTAGGTTGGCTGTTGGGCATTTTCTAATAGACGTTCAGACATCTCACTGTAGTTGTAAGAGAACAGAGTTTTACCAGGCAAAAGCGATGACTGTACTTATATTCCAACAGTTCACTCCAGCTTTGGTGTGTAGTTGTCATGCAGCACTCCAGACAAAACCCTCCCTTCTTAAAATTACTTTTGCTCCTGAATGTTTTTCTTCACTGAACTGACCTCATCAGAAGTAACCTGGCTAGGACAAAAGCATCAAACACCTTCTGGTGGGATAAAGCAGACCCTACTACAATCTATTCAGCTGTGAGGTTTGGGACGGGTACTTCGAGCTTAAAGAAACTGGTGATAGTTTTAATGGTTTGACAAATCTCCTTTCCCAGCAGGAAGGAAGCTTTCTGTGCCTGGCAGTGAACTGCAGAGTCTTCCACGAAGCTGAAAGAAAACAGCACTTATCTAAATTTAACTTGCCATACTTTCAAACCGGTCTGTGTGTGGAAATGTCTTTTGCTTTCATTTCATGCAAAACGTTCAATTAAATTCTCTCAGGAAAAAGGCCCTTTTATGTATAAAGGCATGTAGGCTATTTTTTTTCTTTAAAATACATTTCACTTGTCTTCCCACATGGCTCAAGTGAAAAATCTTAGTGTAGCGATTATAAACCCACATTAACCTGCCTTTCTTCAGGGGCAAAGGAGAAGAGGAGAAGCACTGAACAATTCCTCATCTCCATAGGCAAAGAAATAAGATAGGCCTGGCGCTGAGCCCGCTCAGCAAGCTGACTCCACCAGACCAGGTTGGGAACACATTCCACGGTCAAAAGTCCTTCTCGAAGAACTTCCTGCCAATGGCTACTTGACATTAAAAACTAGGATGATCTAGGTCAAGTATCCCGGTTGACATTAATTGCTATGCTGGCTCAGAAAAGCAGGCAGCCTCTCAGCCAGAGCTCAAGTCACGTTAGGCTTAAAAGCAATCAAGGCCAAAACCTTGAATTGCACCCAGAAGCCAAAAGGAAGCCAAGGCAGCTGTTGAAGAACTGCCCGAGCGTGTTCTTGCCACCCATGCCCTCTCCGCGCAGGCAGCTGCCGACTTCTCAAACTGGAGCTTCGTAGCACCGCTCAAGCGCGGCCCCAAGAACAGGCCTGCCTGCAGCCTCAGGTGGAGGCCACAGTGTCAGACATGGCCACCGTGACACGGAACAGCCTGAAGTCGACTTCTCTGTGTCCTGATGCAGAAGGCTGGGAGACGGCTGGCTGTACGCACCCCAGAAAAAAACCCCCAGCAAATTACAAAATACTTATATAAAAGGACAGATGAAACACTCCAGTTTCTAGTGAACTGGTACTATGTGCCTTTAGTGCTTTACGTCTGTTTGCTGCTACTCTTATTTCCACATACTCTGAACGCAGTGTGTGCAACATCCAATTGGAAAGATGACCTGGAAAAGCAAATCACCTTTTTAATGACAGGAGCACAAGAGTGGGTGACTCTCAGTTATCCAGAGAGGTCAATGAGTGCTTCAGAACACCATGTGTGAGAGTGGTGGCTGAAAACATAAAAACACCAACACTCCCAAAGACAATGATTGCTGTTTTGCTTTTCTGTTTCTTCAAACAGAAAATGCAACTCTCTTGGGCTATTACATGAAATAAAAATGGTTGCATGGTGATTTTTTTGAAGGCAAAGTAGGGAACAGTGCTGATGAATTCGGAGAAGGAGAAAGAAGTAAGAAGATTGATCAGCACTGCAAGGAGACTTACAAAGAAATATACACTATTTTTTTCTGAGCAGGATGAGAAATGGACAGACCACACAATAACAAAGTAGTCAATGCTACCACTGGCAATGACACAAAGCCTAGAACAAAGGATTTTAAAACCTAAAACATTAATCCAATATCAAAGAAATCCTAGATTACGTTTTGGTCTTTTAAGGGAAGATTATTGATTAGCGACAGTAGTTATTTTGAGAACACACCCTACTAATGCAAACAAGAAAGGGAGGATTCAAATCATATTTTCAATCCCAGAGTTATCATGGCCAATGCTGAGAACCACTGCTCATGCTGAAGAGTATCTCCTTCCACATATTCTTCCAATTATTTCCAAAATATTACTTACAGTAGATGAATAAAATTTCAAGGTATATAATGAGCTCACATAAAGAATAGAGGCAACTCCATGAGTCCTTGCCACTAACATACTTTCCAAAGCTACAGCTGTAATAGAAAACAACTAGAGGCTCATCTTACCCACACAGCTTAAACAACATGGCCTTTCATACAACAGAGGTAAAAGGAACAGATTAATATTTAAAGAGTAAAAGATTAAAATATATAGTTGTACTCCATAACTCACAGCAGGTTTCCAAATTGTAATCAATATTTGCCTTTGCATTTAACCACTGCTGAATCTTAACACTTTTTAAGTGTCAAAGTGCCAGAAAAAATAATTTTATTATAGATAACTGTATTAGAGGCTGACTGTAGTTTTTGGAGTCCTTTGCAAACCCAATATGGGTTAAGTGCCCATTGATATTGTAATAAAACTTCTTTACATTGCTGTAATACAATAGCTCAAACAACAGACCTTGAGTGAATACTTAGCATACAACCTGCCAGCTATGTGTAGACCCAAACACAGCTGGAAAACTGGAAGTCCACAGCAAGTCCAACAATATTTGTATTATTTCATTCAAAAGATTAAGAATACGGGTGTCAAAAATATACTTTTCAAAGCAGAAATAATATTTGAAAGAAGTGATTTATCAGTCAAGCCAACTATTTGGCAATTGCAGCATGTGCAGTACTGTGGACCATTGACAGCTCAGTCCAACACCACCACAAAGAAGTCAGTAAAGATAACTAGCACTTTGTATAGATTTTCTGAATAACTTACAACTTCAGATTTGGTCCAAAGTTGTCACGACAAGGATCACTTTGTAAAAATCTTACCAGTGCCATTAAAACAAACAAACAAACACACACACACCAAAAAAACCCCACAACCAAAACAATAACCAAAACCAAAGAACACCACACACCAAACAAAAACCCTGAAACATAATGCCTTAATTTTTTTTTTTCCTGTTGTATACAGTGCATACTGTTCCAGAACCACGCAAGGAATAAAATGTTCAAAGTATGTCAACAGTCAAATTGAACAATTCTCAAAATAAGCCAATGGGAATCATCATAGTCTGCCTTTATTACAGGGAGGAAGCCTAGTGAATCTCCTAGTGATTGCATTTTGCAAACTAGAAGAGATCTGTCCTTTTTCCTCATGTCCAGATGGGTAAGTTTCTTCATTGAGAGGGTGGTCAGTCACTGGAACAGGCTCCCCAGGGAAGTGGTCACAGCACAAAGCCTGTCAGAGTTCAAGAAGTGTCTGGACGATGTTTTTAGCCCTATGGTTTAGTTCTACGTAGTCCTGCAAGGAGCAGGGAGTTGGAGTGGATGATCCTTATGGGTCTCTTTCAACTTGAGAGATTCTATGATTCTACAGCCATATTTGCAGTCAACAGTTGACAACCTATTAGTACTTTTCAAGAAGTATTTTGATTTGGAAATATCCAATCGTGCCTTTTCTGCTCTTTCATTTATGTAAGGATAGGTCTCCTATAGTCTTCTGAGCAGAGCTCTGGAACACTGCATACTGAACAGATATTACATACACAAATTCCTAGTGCAGACGACAGCTGCACAGACTAAAGACTGATGACAGGAACCAAGAATACCAACCAGCAAGTCCAACTTCTGTGTTAAAAGGAAAAATGCCCCCAGAACCGCAGACCTCAGTGCCTTTTGCTCAATCCTGTTACATGTGGCAGCCACCTATGGCCCAGCAATCTATAGGGGAACAGGTCAAGCTTTAATTCGGCTTTTGCACAGCCTGGAATTGCCTGTCTGCGTCAAGCAGAGAACCCAAACACTATCCAGGGCCCCTTAAAATGGCTAAAAAGGAGAAATGCGAAAAGGGCTTCTTCAATTCAGTGCATTGGCACTGAGAACGCAATGCAGTGCTGAGACCGCAGCGCACACAACTCCACATCCCCCTTTGCGACTCACCCCTTTGGAACCACCCATTTCTGCTCGCAGATTTATAAGTTTAGCGCAATCTAACCCTAGAGCCCCCTACCCTCATCGCTCTCCTACTGCTGTAAGGGATGCTTCCACACCATACACACACGAAAAAACAGGAGGGGAGCATCTAAGAGACATTCATCTCATTTTGATTCAGGAGAAGCATTGCAATGAGTTGTTAATATGTTAAGGACTTAAAAAAATAAAATGCTTGTTTTTTCAGCAGCATAGAAACTATAGCCTTTCAAACTGCTTTTCTATGAACGCGTTATCAGCATTTCTAGACAAGTACAGAATTAACTCCCAGACAGAACACTTTATTACTTGAAAAACAGACGCTGCTTGCTTTTGCCATACCTAAGAATATTACTTTAGTTAAAACAGAGTGTTTTCTAAGCTATTAAATAAATGGAAACACTTAAATATCAGGGAAAAAAAGTTACTTTTTTTTTAAAAAAAAGCCCACAAAACCTATAAAGCGGTAAACCAAAAGCATATTTCCATTTTGTCTACTTACTGTTAATTCAGTTTGGCTATTAGCTGAAAATGTTTTCATGTTTCTGAGTCAGAAAAGTCTCATGAACCTGAGCTTATGAAATTAGATCTGCTTCTTGTGATTGATGCCTTCTTATCCAAATTATACTAACGTTTTCATGTATTCCTACTATTTCTCCCTACAGAGTAATTCGGGATGATAGAGTGGCTTGTTAATTGGAATGGGAACTTCAAAAGTTTGTTCCATTCCTGTAGGCAACATCGTAAATAATTTAAGGCCTATCTTCTTCACCTGTTATTATAAAACTTACAGGAAATGGGTGGTCTTCAATTTGTTTGGTTGGGGTTTTTTTCTTTAAATTAATTTATATTATCCAATGCATTCAGAAGTTACTGTGGTAATACGTGCCTTTTCCAATAATACTAGGCTAGCATAGTCACTTAACCGTAGTACAGTTTCATTTTACAATGAAATAATGTAACACATATGAATCAGACTTCTGATTTTAAAAAAAAAAAACAAAAAACTTAGCAAAACTAGAGTAGAATCTTCTAGGCCTGACTCAAAAGCATCCTCTACCTAAACACCTGGTTACATTTTTCCTTTACTATGGAGAAGTGCTAAAAATAAATAAAATTGGAAAAAGAAGACAAAACACAAAGAAAAATAACAAAACAACCCCCACCAAATCAATACCAGAAAGTTTCCAACACTGATACAGTCTCTCGTAAGGAAACACTCCTCTTGTTCAGAGAATCACCTAACATACGTAACTTGTGTTTTGTTTATCCATCTCTTGCTGTTGTTCTTGATCATCTGCCCACAGGCTCAGGTGAGCCTACAGGCAGGGGCACTGATAAAAATAAATTAAAAACAAAACAAAACAAAAAAATCACTTTCAGTCCCCCACTTCCCTTTACTTCTACTTGTGCCCTTGCACAAATCTTTCCCTAGATATCCTCCACCTACCCCAACTTTCTGATGGGTAGCAGCACCCTCTTTCCTAACCCTGCAGTAAACTGGCTCAGACAACAAAAAGAACACAGACATTTAGATTTTTAACAGGACAAATAATTGCACCTCCTTAAACTGCATAATATTATACTACTGCCTATGCCTGTACCAGTGAAGTGGCTGGACCGATGGGCCAGGGATAGGACTTCCCTGCTCAGTGAAAATGAGCTGGAACATCAATCCGTGTACTTGGTCTTTATAAAGATTCGCTCTTGCTAGTCTCTTGTATTTCCATATCTAATTCAGTGAATGTGCTCAAGCTTTCCCTCACATATGCAACATCACCCTTCTGTACAAGCAAAATCTCACGTTATTTAACACTAGTTTGAAATGAAAACTGATTAGAAGAGGTTAGACAGCCCCCACTGATAACAACATTGAATCTCAGCTGCATCAGCCACGTACATGGGTAAGGGATCATTTGCCTCTGTATTAAGAGGTCAAGTAAGGGAAGTACTTCAATTTCTTATAGTAAAACACAGGTCAGGTTCTTGTTGCCTTCTAATCTCCAAGTCTAGCAAGCTGACAGAAAAAGATAAAAATTGAAATGAGGATATTTATTCTATTTGTTTCTGAATGAAGACTGCCTAGTGAGACGGTTACCTGTCGTCTTACCTGGTCTTAGTTTTGTTCCTGACTGATCCACAGCTTAGTCTAATGCAGCGCACTGCTGGGAAGCTGTTGCCTTTCTCGCATTTTGGTTTTCTTTTTTATATTATACTGTTAAGTAATGCTTCCATGCAACTACAACCAGGTGTTTTGTCAGTGCTACACTGAACGTCCACCCAGGAATGCTTGGCATAAGCCTGCACGGCTCAGGGATGGAGTATGCTCTTGCCACAGACAGAATCACAGAATGGTGACATACCTCCCCTCTGGATGCTCAGTCCAACTTAAGTCCCCACACTTTAGTCCCACACCTGTAAAATTTTAACAGTCCCGTTCTTACTCTGTTCCAGTGTGTGCATGTGGTTTTATGCTCAAAAACACAGCGGAGTGCTATTTCCAGCTACAGTTTCTCTACTCCTGTATTACAAAACTATCATTAGCATATGAAACAAAAACCACAGTTAGACTTGGGTGAGGGGAATCGCTTTTTCATTGGATACAATCTACTCCTTCCAGGAAAAGGAAACTACAATAACCAAACCACCGACTCACAGAAGACCCTACAGTTTCACCAGTTTTCTTCCTGAGCTCCCCCTGAAATCAGTGCATGGTATAGTTAAGGGACTGCCTTCCTTGGAAAAGGCACATTTACTCTGATATAGCTATTAAAAGGAACAAATAAAATACATGTTAGTTAGCATATAAAAAAACTGTTACCTGTTGAGTCACAAACTCAGTCCTTGCCTCTAAAAAAAAAAAAAAAAAGTGCAGTAGGACTATTTCCCCTAAATTTGGGTGTGTTCCACTTCAGTCTAGTGATCTCACACACTCAAAGCTTACAAGAAGAGCAGGAAGCAGTGAAAGCAAACCAAGAGAGGTTTCCCTCATAAAAGGAATAAATATTTTTAAGCATCATGAATGTGCAATTCAGCATGTTGAAAGAGATGCATACAGCTACCTCTTTTAAGAGCCTCTTTTAGGACCAAAAATCTTTTGTTCTCTTTCTCACAGGTATATGTTCACATGCTCTAACCTATTTTTAGAATGTCCTTCCTAGATTAATTTTTAAACTCCAGACTGGATACTTTTTACCCTGTTTCTGCCCAGATATCCCCATTGAGCCTGCCTGTTCCACTGCTAGAGGCAGCAAGGGCATGGAAGCCAGTCTGCCACAGGTTTGCATCCCACCCTTTCCCACAAAGAGCAGAAAAACCAAAGCGGGGAAAGAGTCACCCTTGCACAAAGGAACAGGGCGCAGCTCTTACAGGCCAAGACCCATAACTTGCTACAGCATGCATGCTATTGTACCTACTTTCTGTCACAGTAGGTGACGTAAAGCCATCTAATTAAATACTGCAAGGCTTAAAAGAGGAAAAACACAGCACTGTTCCCAGACTTTTATAGAAGAGAGTATAAATAGGAATACCTGCCTTCATTCATGAGGTAGCCAGCCTGTATTCTGCAACAGAATAAACCCACCACAGACTTCATAGTCTAAATACATATCTAAAACTTCTGGCAGTTTTCACTAGATGTAATTCAACTTCTATAGCTTTAGCTATGCCTGATACAGTTCACAAATGCAACAATTTTAACAGAAGTCTGTTTATATACTTTTATTTAGAAGGGTCTTGTACCTGAAAGCCTGTGTATAACACACATCTTTTGAAAGGAAGGACTTCACACAACCAGCAACGACAGTGTGAACTATTTAAAGAAGAAGTAAGGTGCTTTAGAATGAGCCAGCTCTTCTCATTCCACTTGCAAACAGCTGGAGAAAACAAACCAACCAACCACACACACAACAAACTGACACTGTAATGGTGATTAAAAGAGGGTGGGGGAGGAATTCAACCAGCTATTTTACATCAGCTAACCAATAAGCAGTATCTGCAGACCAAAACTCAAGCAGCCACTGACAGATTTAAAGTCCCTCCCCAGAGCTGGGAGGCACACAGCATGGATCTGTTCCTTCATTTTCCTGACTAGAACTACCATATATTTCTGGTTACACACCATATTTTGCCAGTTTTCCACCTGTGAGAGTTCCTTCCTGGCTAGCAGGTTCATAACAGTTCAAGCACAATATATATTCATAATGTATTCTGTAAAAACACACTTTAAAGCTATTAAGCCAATGATCATACTAATAAAGTACCAAAAACGGGGGTATGTGGGGGGTGTGTGTGCAGAATAGACTCTGCAAGTACCATGTGACGATGAAAGCACATACAACGAGCTAGAACATCAATTTTTTTTTTACCTTTTACCCTACAACAAACAGCCTTCTCACAGTGTATTCCTCAGATCCACAGAGCAGGTCATTTTCCTGCAGTCTGTAGTCTCAGGAATTGGAGCAAACCCCATGTCCAGAAGGGCACTGACAGGGTTCACAAGTCACAGGGGGCTCCTGTCAGCTCCTCTTCTTCCTTGTGAGACAATGTCCAGGTGCTCCAGAAGCCCAGCACACAGTCCTTTTGTGAAACCTCTTCCCCTCCACATGGTTGCTCTTCCCTCTAAATTGTTTAACAAGTTATAAAATTAAAGGATACTCAGCCTAGCCCAAAGGGATTATTCAAAATTCCCATCATCTGCACACTGTTAACTAGCAGATTTATTTCATGTAGTCTTTCCCCTCTCGTCCACAAAGATGGAGAATCATACAAGTCACTCAGCAGTTGAGGTACCAAATCGTGGCGATATTCTTAATGCTCCAACAAGTGGTATTTCCAGTGACGCAAGTAACAATATCCTCTGAGTTCAGAGTGTTTAGGACTACTATTAACATCCCTATCACATTTCTACATGTATACCATTAGGAGGTTTTCCCAGAAACTAAGAATGCTGTATTTCTTTTAAAGACCTCCAAAGAATGCCCATTGCTAGATCTAATTCATTCTATGCTCTCCTTTACATTCAGAAAAAAAACTACGGGGTTCTGCCTTCAGACTGGGATGGCTCAGGTGCCTTCTCCTCTATAGACTGTAAAGGCAGGCCAAACTTCTCTTTACAGCTTTGCTTCTAATGTTTGCTCCACAGACAATGCCTGCAAATGATTGCCATGGAATATATTAAAACATAAATTACAGAATTTCTCTCACATGGTGGGGGATGGAATCATGGTTATTATCACTTAGGCACAAAAAGACTTTTTTTTTTTTAATAAAACATACTTTCCAGTATACTTAGAGCCTCTAAGACAAAAATATTTAAATAGAGGATGTCCACCGTAAACTGAGGTCCTCAAGTAACTCCAAAACCGTACCTGACATTAGTTCAGACTTAGGTTACTTACGCATGTAGTCCCAAGGAGTGGCAAACAGCCCTTGTAAACTGAGAGGAACTGTGGCCCACAGACCACAGAGTATCAAAATATTCAGTGCTTGTCAAATCCAATGGGAGACTGGCCTTCCGGTTGTACCATCATCACCGAACACCTCAAACATAAACCACTTACGCATTTCCAGAAGAAAATGTTTTATGCACACATTTCACATGAGCAATCTGGCAATCTGTAAAGACTAAATAGCACCCACGAGGTAACCAAAGAGAGCTAATGAAAGCATACAGAAGATATTATACCTTTTTCTTCCTCTCTGTAATCTCATTTTAGTAATTACCAGTTATTTCTACATATCTTAAGTGATTTCCTTGTAAATAACAAATACAGGAATACACTGCTGGAACACACTATTAGTGTATATATGAGGAGTCAGAATTCAGAAAACTGAGTTTATGAATTATGTTTATATCTACACATTTTATTATATAGTTTAGTGATTAAATCATAAGGCATATTTACCCTTATCTCAATTAGTAAGGCTGTTTATGCAGGCCAAAAGGTAAGCATATGCTTGTTTCTCCATCTCATTTTCATTAGAGCTGAAGAGCATTGTATTATTTGTACTCTTCAAATCACAAGAAGCTTCCAAACATCATTTTTACAGAAGTAGTTTTTATAAGTCACACATCTAAAAATTTCACATATGATCCATCCAAATGAGAGCTGTTTTACCCAGACAAAGTAAGGCTCTCACTCGTCAGAAAGATACGAGTATACAAAATAATCACAACTTACCACCCCAGGACTTCTATCATTACTTTTTTTTTTCTCTAAAATTTCTACAAGTAAATTTCATCACTACAATTTCAATTATGTCATAAAATGGCCCTCTGCCCTAATTCTTCCAAACAGGAATGTATGAGGTCATTTGATGGAGGTCTTAAATACAGAATCTAAATCAGGATTAAAAAACAACCAAGCAAAAACCCGCAGCCCCCAAACCCACAACACCCAAAAAGCCACCCCCACACTACGTGCTTCATCCCCAGGTCAGGTGTTCAGGAAGTGAAAAATGGACCCCATCCATTACCTCCCTCCTAGTCTTAAGAATATTTGATGCTCCTAGTACCACCAGCTCTAATATACTCATTTTCACGTGCCCTTCCAGTTGCCTTTCTCCTATTTAGAGTTTTGATAGCGAAGCACAACAACTGCAATAATCAGGAATATTTCAGTATTATACATTACCTTTCTGAATTATTTAAACAATCACTGTGATTTCTACAATCCTGGACATCCTGACAGACATCCTCTGAATCCTGCAGACGATCTCCATGTAACATAGGTATTTTTAATTTTTTTTTTTTTTTTTTTAAGGTAAGTTTTCCACAGAAATAATCTGTACGATACACATGGAACAGCTGCATTTCTTAGCAACTCTCTTTGCTCAGCAAGGAAGGACAGGAGGGGAGAAGACAATACAACCTGACTTCTGCCATCCCACTGCAGGGAAGGGACCTTCTGCAGAGGAATGGGGCAGGTCACTACAGTCAGTTGCACCACTAAGGATAATTCTGACAAAGTCTACCTGCCACAGCACCGAGCAATAAGCTAATAAGATCAGATAGCAGATCTACAAGTGTTTATAGCCCATGACTCAACTTTCCCTCCTGTACAGTGACCTTTACGGAGGACAGGAAAAGAAGACGAGCATGCTTATATGTTCAATTCATACAATCTATTATCCAAAGAGTAACTGATATCTGAAGCTCTAAATCTACTTAAGTAGCAGAACAGCAATGCCCTATGATATCCCCAAAACGCTGCAATAGAGGAAATTTGATTTGTTTCTGTGCTCCTGGTATCTTGTGAAGCATGCACAATTTTCCTCAAAAAATAATAACAAAGTCATAAGGTATGAGCCACAGAAATAGCATGATCATCAGCACAAAGAGGATATTTTAAGATCTGCTTTAATGCTCGAATTCAGTTTTGCAGATACAAAATACAGCCGGTATTTGCCTAGACAGGGCTCTGAAGACATTAGATCTAAGAAACACAGAGCATTGTAATCCAAAACACCCAGCATTACCCAAAAAGTAGTGTCCAGATGCTGTTTGTCTCCCTTACTGCACTCTGCAAACCAAACTAGAGCAGAGTAATGCAAAAGTGAAATCACCCAGAAAGCCCGAAGACCACACTGAACAGACCCTTCTTCCCTTAAGGGAATTCACAGTAGAGAATGACTAATGATAAATTAAGATTGAGATCCAGAAGATAAAGTTTGGGAAAGCAACCTTTTATGCATTTCAGATTAAAAAAAAAACCAACTCAGTCGTATGTGTACTGAGATACACTTGGGCACATGACAAACTAGCTAAAAAAAGAAAACCAACAAAAAAACCTCACCAAAGTTTGTGAGGCAGCACTCAAAATAGCTGTGTTAAAGAGCTATATGCAAGAGACACTATCAAACTTCCATGTTTGATACTGCAATCCAAAGACAAACCAGAGCTCAGTAAACAGCAAATGTGATTCTGCACAACCTTGTTATCTTTTCATCTCGACAGTTAAACCTGTGTGAGGGAGTGCAAAGAGGTTACAAAATGCTAACAGTACAGTTTATTAATGCTCCTTTTGCATTTATTTTGTAGCAGGATAAAACTTGAGGTAACACAGAACAAAACGCCAATAAGTGGAGAGGACCACGACTGAGTCTTGAGAAATCATCTTGACCTCCAGCAGCAAGGGGCAATTCTTCTTCAAGAAATTTTGCATTCTTACATGGACACTGTTGAACAGTTAGGAACACATACACTCTTTGTATGTTAACTAAGCAAAAGTGACTGGCAAAGGTCCACAGATTTTTGCCTTATTTCCCATAAACAGGGCCTGAAGTAACAGATAAAGGACATTTTTCAGCTGTTTTTGACTTTCCACCATACATGTCTTCTCCATTATTCAGTGAGTTCTAGGACTTCAAAGTATGTCTTGGAATTCAGGTGAAATTTTCACCTTACTGAAGTCAACAGCATCATTCCTTCCAATTTCAAAGGTGAACGATTTTCACACTTATCTGTGGTGTTCCTCCTTCCTACCCCTTTTAGATCATTATATTCTGGTTTTGAACTTTAGCTTCTTATCCTCTTTCTCACATCGTGCCCAAAGAGAAATTTTGCTTAGCTCTCTTCTGAAAGCACCTTCAGATCACTTCAAGTTACAACTGTTCTTAGAAATTCAAGAAAGATTAAGCTATTGTCCTAGCTTCACATTTAGGAAGCATGGACTAGAACCTGAAGCCTCCAGCTCCTACAAAAATGGCAGGGAAAGGATGCTTGGATGTGAGTTATCGGGTATCTCCACAAGGTAGAAAGTCAGATGAGATTACTCATTGTATTAACTAGCCTTTAAAGGATATTCTCATTATTGCAGAATTAATGGACCACATGACATTCTAGTAAGCAGAAGAAAGTTAGCTACCTCAACAAGAAGGAGCCCATTCATTGCTCTTGTTACACAATTAAAAAGTAAAAGAAAGTACTCTGCAAAATAAAGCCAACATAGCCATCAGCCCTTGTTGGCCAAATCATTCCAGAAAGAGTTGTTTCCAAGTTTCAAGTAGCTTTGTCTTCCCTCACCAAACTCAGCCCAGTCCAGGTCTGGTACAACACACCTGCTTGGACACCACTACCAACTGGGGATGTCCACTTCTCCAGCTGGGAACTGCATTTCTAGAAAAACAGCCATGAGCAGGAGATGAAAAAGGTGTGGGAAAGAGGGTTTTTTTTAAAATTATGCTTGTCACATACTCATCTCTCTGATAACTACAAAACTCTGAAATGAGTGGCGGCAAAAAAACACCACAACAAAAAACAAAAAGCAAAACCACCCAAAACAAACAAACAAACAAAACAAACACCGCTCAAGCAAGCAATTTTTTTCCATAAATGATGAGCAAAACAACTGTATTCAAACTTGAGGGGTACAGACAAGAAAGTGGAGACCCAGGCTCTGTTCTTCCACAGAATCACAGAATGT
>VWYH01010426.1:0-23261 GCA_013399365.1 Pampusana beccarii | reverse complement strand
CAAACATAAGAAGGACATGAGCCCGTTGGATCAAGTCCACAGGACGGCTATGAAGATGATCAGAGGGCTGAATCACCCCCCTTCCCACGAAGACATGCTGAAAGAGTTGGGCTTATTTAGTCTGGGGAAGAGAAGGCTCAGAGGAGACCTTAATGTAGCCTTCCAGTGTCAAAAGGGGTGGCTATAAGAAAGCTGAAGAGGGACTTTTTACAGCAGTGTGTAGTGACTGGACGGGGGGTAATAGCTTTAAACTGAAACAGGGTAGATTTAGACAAGATAGAAGGAGGAAATTCTTCATCATGAGGATGGTAAGGCAGTGGAACAGGCTGCCCAGAGAAGTTGTGGATGCCCCATCTTTGGGAGTGTTCAAAGTCAGGTTGGATGGGGCTTTGGGCAGGCTGGTCTAGTGGAAGGCGTCCCTACCCATGGCAGGGGGGTTTGGAACTAGATGATCTTTCAAGTCCTTTCCAACCCTATCCATTCTATGGTTCTACAATATTTTAACAGCTTACCATGTATTAACAAGTTTTTGTGCCATTTTAATAGCTTAGCACAACACTGTGTGAGACAGGACTCTTCTCATCAATACTTTCCTTTTACTGCTTCGCTAGACAGGTACAGGAATAAGTTGCTTATACAGTATGGTGTCATATCAAGCTAGTATTTTTATGGTAAATTACTCAAGCATTATGTAAATATGATTCGCTGTGTTGAAAACAATTGGTAACACAGTAAATGCTTCATTTGAACAGAACCACCAACTGTACTAAAATTAGTGTTGGGGTTAATCCTACAAGAGTTGTTGGAAGAAATACGGAGGAGATGTGGCTTTATTATTTTGAAATAAGTGGCAGATTTTTCTTGTTACAGTTTCCACTGCTGGAAACTACTACTTCCTGAAGAGTACACACTCAATAATGGGCAGTCTTAGCTAGGCTAGGATAAGCACTGAGAGATGGTGAAGAATCATTTATTGTACCACAAAGTGTTCTCTGCCATGGCACTGATACTGATAAGGTGATTTTGGTGATAGTACCAGATCATACCTACAATCGTTTCGATTCCACTGAAAGCACAGAGTGAATCTAGGGAGTAATAAATACAGCTTGCAAACTACTGCAACACTTCATGAAGAAGTATACATATAAGAAGCATTATGTGAGCTTATTGAGTAATTAAATATGTTTTTTCTTTTTCCTGTTAACACTGGCAGTTTTCATACTGTGCTGACAAATCATTAAATGTACATTCTCGCTTTCACAAGTTAGTTTTAGAAAATGAGAGATTTAGGCTTCTTCAGAAACACACTTTCCTCTCCCTCTATTTTTTAAGATACCTAAAGATGCAGCTAAGCTTGACTTACTTATAATGAGAAGTACTGAGCTTTACCCAACGACATCTACTAATGCTGCATGGGTAAACCAAGTATAAATAGATAAAAAGACTCCTACAGTCTTCCCACAGAGATACCATCGCAGGAGTCTCACAGCAGACAAGCTTTTTCTGTAGCTGCGGAGGAAGTAGAAGGATATGTTTCACAGGAAACAGAGCCAGAAAACACCCATTTAGTCACGCTAGATTTTCCACAACAATACCACCAGCAGGTCCCAGCAGCCTTATCCTTTCCCTTGGAATTTCTAGTTCCCCATCCTCCCCTCTGCCAGCCCTCTTCATTGCTTTGTTTTCTTATTCCAAACTTGCGTTGCTTGCTCTTGCTTGTTTGGGCCTAAGAAATTTTCTTCTTTTATTTGTATTATTACTTTGAAGACATTTTATAAGCTATCACCGTGAAATCCCTCACTAACCCTCTCCCCTCACCATGAAATTCCTCTTTTTTAGGCTATAAAGCTTTATGTCCACTTGTCTTATGACATTCTTCAAGAACTGTAAAACCTCTGTTGTCCTTCTCTGTATTTTTCATACTGATCATATAAATGCAGAGAAGAGTGAGGATTTTTGCCTAGTGTTTATTCCAGACAAAAATTAGGTGGGAGACATACAGAAAATAGCACAGATACTCTGAATCCCTACTTAAATTGTACAGAGAACCATGCCAACTGTTCCTTGGGTGCTGTGCAGTGCAACACTTTTCCAAAGAAAAACTGTGTTCTTAAATCAGTTTGTTGATACACATAGACTGATAAAGTTACACTAAAAGACAACCTACTGGAGAAGAAGATTTTAGGAGTTATTTTAGCTGATCTTATAGTCATTTATACACTTTACAATTATACCTTATTCCATTAAGCAAACATATTTAAAGTCTATTTTAAAATGGGTTTTTTTGGATGGTACATAATCCCACAGAAAAATTTATTTAAGCGCTACACCCACTGGTGGTTGTAGCTTTTCGTAGCCATGTCACCAAAATTTTAGACCCTCAAAACTACAGGACAAATTTTGTCTGGACTTGCACTTAAGTTTCTCTGCAATTTTAGGAAACTTGTTTTAGAAATGCTGCCTTTAATACTACTGTGACATTTCAGTGAGCACAGGCTTTGTTTTTCCACTACATTTGCTTCAAATAACTTAGATAACTTCAAACGCTTCCACCTCCATTAATTGACGCCTGTCCTTATGTTACTGTCTAAGACACGTATGCAAAACTTTTCAGGTTTTCAGACAGAAAGGCAAAAGAAAGAAACATGATGAAACTCTGTATGTTTGTAGTCTCACCACAAAAAAGGAAGAGTGGGTGAAAATTTTCCCCTGATACAACAAAATAACTTTTTTAGAAGAACATTCAGCTTGGCTTCCATCCCAAGAGGGAGTTCATCTGTTTCCTTCCAGTGACTTTGGTTATAATTTCCCAAAGCTGAACAGCAACAGTGTGGCTTCTAGGCAGAATATGAACAGCTGATACCGAGTTGCCTCATTACTTTTGTGGAATTTCACTGCCTTAAATTTTATTCTGTGGACTGAACTTAGTGAGTAAAAGATGACTTGCCACAGCAGATACTCTTATGTTTCACTATTTTACGAAAGTACTATTTAGTAAATTCATTCCTCTCATTTATTAACAGGAACCCCTATTCTGAGATTTCTGAGAATAGCACTGATTTTTCTTTGTCTTATCTGCTAAAAATGTACTTCGAACAATACTACTATGCTGTAATAACTGTACATAATAGCTGCATGTAACACATATAACCAATACCAGAAGCCTCAAGTCCAACCCTCTTTTCTCCTGCCTAATAGGCTTTATTACATTACCCAATTCACTGACTTGTTGATAGGGTTTTGAGTTATTCTTTCTTTTAACACCGAAATACACTTTCCTAGGTTTGAGCTCTTCTGTCATCCAGCACCCAATGCCAGAGCACAGCTCTGGATGGTGAACTGGTGCTGTCAAAGAACATGATGCATCTTCAGACTCAGATTCAGGATGCATAAAGCAAATTTATTCTCACCAGCATTGTCCTGGAGTCCCTTTAAGTACCTTCTACAGACAGCTTGGTAAGGTCAGTAGTATTTTTGAATAAAAAGACACTAAAAAGAGGCCAAGTCTGTCTAAACACACACTATTCACTCACCCTTGTCAAAGCAATTCTGCTTGTTCTATGTGATTGTCCAGCAGACCATGGAAACCTGCTGCACAGACTATTTATTTTAGTCCGAAGTTAGGCCCTCAAGCTATGATCAAGCCCATCTGAAGAGCAGTCACAATAAATACTATTTTACTGTCTCATACAGTAACAGGGCCTCTCTTTCAGGGGAGAATTTTTGAGCTGTGTCAGCAAATGCAACACAGTGAGGAAGCATATCACTGTCTATAAAACACCCTGGGCCACATCTTTGGCTGCAGCTGAGAAGCTCCAAGGTACCTGTCGAGAGATGGCAGATGAAAGGCCTCTGCCTCCATCTGCACCCTGCCAAAATCCCAGTGCAAGGTCCAGCATTCTCAAGGAGCTGGTGTTCAAAGCAGCGTAAAACAGAAGTAGATACAGCTACTTATTTTACTTTATGTGGTTAGTGAAGCCAAACAGAGGCACTGAGGGGAGCAAAAATTGAGCTTACTCGTGAAAACAAAACAAAAGCAGCCAAAGGAAGAGAAGCTGCAAATAATGTACAACTGTTTTAGTGCTGATCAGCAGGGTCTGACACGGATCACTCGAGTGGTGGGCTCATGACAGTGGTGTATGTTGTCACGTGCGCTGTATGTAGGGTAATACATCAGCCATTGCTCAACAGCAGATTCAGCCGCACTCTGCCTTTGGTTATCTTCCTTGCTTTGAACAAGTGACACACGACGTGTCACTGCTCTCACTGGTACCAGGTAGCTGCTAGCACGAGTGTAGGAGAAAGCCAATGATTATGTGCATCCTGTAGGTCTCCCATCTCCCTTGCCATGTCAGATCAGAAGCAGCATCCTTCAGCCACTCCTCCTCTTCGCAACCTGGGAATTTAGTCCAGGATGGGAAAGGAAAAGCTTTGTCCTGTGTGCAGACATGCATGGGCCACAGTGTGATCCTGCACAAACACCTGAGCTAGTTCACCAGTTGCTCCTGCCTTTCATTGCACAGGTTTGTCCTCCTGGGCAGCAATGAAAGCTGAGATGATGAGACTGAGGCTTGGGAGCTGCTTGAAGGAGCACAAACACAATGGCATGGTTGGGCACACTAAAGCTCACACCACAGGTTGACAGGCAAGTTAAGTATGACAACAAAGTGATTTATGAAATGTTTCTCTAGTCTGACACTATTTTCTTAGAAACAGATTTTTCATGGAGCAAGGGAAGTTAAGAGATGAATCTTAGAAATCAGCACAAACAAATATATTAAGCAGCCAAATTCACTTTTCATTTGAATGGCAAAACCTTCTTAGTGTATATACACCATACACTACTGAACCTTTCGTTCTGTGGAACAGATCAGACTCCAGGGGCTAAATTCAATTGCCAGGAACAGGTATCTCAGTGCCATTTCAGAGGCTGTATTCAGACAGGTCTACAAGGCTTCCACATACAACACAGGACTTCTAGGAGACCTGCATTGCCCTGGAGCATCTGCTGGAGGACAGAAAGGACAGCTTCTGGCTTCTCAAATACTATAAACCCCTATGTTTAGGCAACTAGATCTCATCTTAGACTACTTTGTCAGATAAGTGTAGAGGCAATTATCATATTATCAGGAACAAAGTTAAAACCTAGTGCTTCAGTTTGCTATTCTCTCATTAAAAGCTCACACAGACATGTATCTGTGTAAATGAATCCATATACACGTGTGCTTATGTGTGTACATATGCTATAACTGTCTGAGAATGACCATAGATTATTCTGCCGTAGTAATTGGAGCAGAATGGCTTTACTGGTCATTGATTCTTACCATTCGCCAAGTCACTTTATTTGTTGAAGGGAAAATCCGGGTAGACCTCCGGCCTTAGAATTGTAGAATCATGGTTGGAAAAGACTTCTAAGATCATCAGGTCCAACTATTAACCTGACACTGCCAAGTCCACCTCTAAACCATGTTCCTAAGAACCTCATCTACACGTCTTTTCAACGCATCCAGGGATGGAGATTGAACCACTTCCCTGGGCAGTTTTTTCCAATGACTGACAACACTTTTGGTGAAGAAAATCCTCCCCTGGTGCAACCTGAGGCCATTTCCTCTCGTCCTATCACTTGTTACTTTGGAGAAGAGACCAACACCCTCCATGCTACAACCTTTTTTTAAGTAGTTGTGGGGAGTGATGAAGTCTCCCCTGAGCCTCCTTTTCTCCAGACTAAACAACCCCAGTTCCCTCTGTGTCTCCTCAAAAGAGTTGTTCTCTAGACCCTTGAATGGAAAGCTGGAAGATGCTTCTTTCTCTTTTCTAGAGTCTATGAGAGTCTAAGATACTCAAACAGTCCCAGAAGCCAGAGAAAACTCTGAGGGATTTTTCATTCTCTCCTCTCAATACATGGAAAAACCGAGTTTGCAGGTAAAACGTAGGTAGAAACAGGGACAAAACAACAGCGACATTACGTATACAGTGTATTAGAATAATGATTTCTATTGTATCTACAGAATATGGTAGGTATTTTCTACTACTATTATATGACTAGCAAAGAAATATGAAGGCAGCTTGGATGTTTTAATTATTTCAAGTAGTTTTTGTTACAAAGGAGGTCTTTAAAAGGAGTTGAGCCTGCTGGCCCTCTCTGCAGAGACTATTTGTTTACCGTGGTACTTTATAATTGGTACTAGTAGCTGTAAATACAGTAGACACATCTCTTACATCCAAGTAATTATGGACACTGATGGTTCCTGAGCATTTCTGTATGCAAATAACTTTAGATACTTAAAACACTTCCTAGATCCGAACTGAACTGTACTCACTATTTTGTTCTTCTGCCCACCTTCCCCAGAGATATAGTGGCAAATAACAACAAGTTATTGAAATGGCAATATCTCCTGTGGCATACCTTGTACTACATCCAGAGACCACTGAAACATGGTAGGGTGAGCATAAGGAATGCGATACAAAGCAAAACATTATTTACAGAAAAACCTTAGCTTTCAGAAAAATGGTTTAATGTTTCAAGACCTTAAGGGAAAGTCCCACTGATTTCAAACGAAATTCTGCTTGTGTATACATTTAGAAACTGATTTTAGTGGTTGTTATGGCAAAATTGCATGTCCAAACAATCCAGACAATTTTAATAAGGAAAACTGCCAATGAGGAATTAAACCTGCCATTGACTGTTTTGTCACAGTGAATTTCTATACCTAATCCAAAGGGTAATCAGATAGCATTAAGCTTCCATAGTAGCTCACTAGCATCAGTTCATTAATCTAAATGAGTGACAGCAGGTAGCATAACTTTTCTTGGGCATATTTTAATCTCAGAAAGCTTTTTGCATCACTCAGAGATATATTAACTTAGGCATATGTACATACTTGAATAGAATAGCAGTTGGCCACATATCGCCCAAATGTGTTAAATAATATTCTTTCTGCAAAATAAGCAAAATATAAAAAATACCTTTGTGCTGTTTTCAAAATTTATATGATTGAAAATCCAGAGAATATATATGGATAGCAAGCATGCAGTAAGAAACTCAAAACATTGATGCATCAAATGTCATTAGTATGATTTAGTAAATGGTGCTTCATGATGGTACAGATGTATACTAAGCTAAAACATAGAAAAGTCTCATATGGGAAAAAAATGAAGAAATGGCACAAACCCACAAAGATTTATCTTCTTTACAGTTAAACAATGTTTTGCCTTTCAAGAGATCAGGTATGCCATATTTTGAAATGGCTGACTGTCATGTAAAATTCGATAACTTTAGGAAATACAGGAAGTGCTTGGACAATTGTTTATAGCTAAACCATTCCAAGCAGTTCCAGTACTTTCTTCTAGGTGTGTTTTTCTTCTAAGCATGATTTTATGACATAAATTAAAACAAAAGATGTGCAAAGATTCCTTCCAAACATGCTAGAGTACCTGAAATTTTGGATGCAATTTTTTAAATTAGCAGTCTATCAATAATCCAGAAATCATAAAAGTTTGTTCCCTTTTATCTAATTAGAGTTCAGCCTGTTCATAGAACAAAATAGTTCATACCCAGCTAAAGTGACAGGGTGAAAGAAGTCTCAATGGTTACCACTGTCCTAATAATGAAAAGAAAGGTGTAAACAGGTGGCAGAATCTTTGCTATGAAAAACTACTTACACCTGAAAAGGTAAAACAGATGAGAAGTTAGAGAGTACAAGAAATAAGCAAGGTGACGAGATTAAAAATATCAATAGAGATATGTGATGTGAATTCTGACCTGGATTTTCCAATATTTCTGAAGGAATTAAACATCTGTTATTAGTACAAAAACGGAAAGTTTAGTGATCAATATTTTCTGACTAATAATTTCTGCTTAGTTTTCAGACTGGTACATCTTTCCACTTACATTTAGTATAATTAGACATCTACTGATAGCTAAAAGTGGCCAGACTGCTTTTTTTACGAAACTGGCTACTACCATGATTCCTGGGTTTTTATCAGGGAAGCTGAACCAGAACTGCTGTGTCTTGAACTGTTAATTCCCAAAGGGTACAAAGTCCACTTGAAAAAGTTTCCAGGTTGGTAAGAATCAAATTTAGCTAAGTTTCAAATTCAAAATGGGAGAGTATAGTCAAAATTCTGTATCACCTTCGGCAAGAAAGAGGTGGGTATCATCAAAGAAAATAAAGGAAGAAGACATTAAGACACCTGAGTAAATGATAATTTCTTGCTTCAGTGAGAAGACAAGTTGTATCCTAATGATAAAAACTCAGTTTCTTTGGAAAGCAAAATAATATTTTGGACAGCCAAGGGTCAAAAGTTCAAGCACAAGATTTTATTTGATCTGAAACTTATAGCACTCTTTTGAGGTGAAATCGATAAAAAGCCTTAAGCCTCTAAAGTTACTTATGTTTTCTTTAGCATTCAAAGTTTTAATCTAGGCTGCAAAAGGAAATAAAATTTTTTAAAAGACCTAGACTTTATAAAAAGTCCTTGTGATAGCAAAACATTTCAGTTTCTAAAAGTTTTTGAATGCTCTTTTCACAAAACAAATAGTTGCTTATGCTGACTAAAACAGTAAAGCTGAACATCTGAAAGTATTTAACAAATTTCTTGGTGCCATCAGATATTACCTGAGTATAAGCAATATTTTACATAAAGATGAAAAGGTCATTCTCAATGTTCGGCTTTCCTCGCCAAATGGACGAAATCTTGAATCTTTTCCACAATTTTCATCTTCTTAATTGTTCTCTAAGTTACAGGCATCTTCCTGATTAAGACCTGAACAAAACCAGAGATGGAGTTCCAGGCTCACTCACAAAGCAGTGGACCTTAACATTTTTTAAAGCCACAGCAATCTATCTACTTGTAGAAATAAGCCACACTTAGTCCTTCCTAACTTACTACGAAGGGAATGATTTTTTAGAAGTATAACATTTCACGTTACCATAATGCTTTCTCACTGTTCATCCAAGGCAGATTTTAACTACATGCACCATGTAGGTTTTCCCAAGTTGTCATAACTGCAGTGATGGCTTTCATCCATCCATAAGATAAAGCAATACTAGCTTTCTATAGCATCTGGCAAAACAGAATATTTAGATAAAAGTTTGTTCGTAGTTTGACTAAATCAAAGTGATCACAGTCCTGTTACAAGTATACAGTATTGCATATATAAGCATTAAGTTTAATTCACAACCCTTCCCCTGCTTTTTTTGTTGGTAATACTAGTACTCTCAAAGAGGCCATTTTACCCCCACAGAAAAAAACATGCTGTCAGGAAATAATTTATTTACATTATTATTAAAAATATTAATTATTTACATTATTAAGAATATTTGATCACCCCCCATATGGATTTACATTTGGATAAGCAATTGGAATACTGAATTCACTTTTGCTCAACAAATTTAATTAACAAGTTTTTTCAGAGTATTAGATCTAGTGTGTATGCATTAAAATATTAATAAAGAATGTCATCCTTATCTACTACTGACTTTCAAACCCTTATTCGTTTTGAAGCAATGGAAATTAAGTGCAAATGTAAACTGTTATAACAGAAACTGAAATTCCCCTGTGCAGGACTGCAAGACCCCTCTTCTGTTCCCTTTTTCAGGAGTGCGGTGAACAACTTTGATGTTTCACACTGTTTTTGTATATATCTTTTCTGATATTTTGCATCACATTGCCCAGAGAGGATCTCTCAAAAAGATCAGAAGACTTACTCTTGAGCAGCTGGCCACAAGTGGTGTTCCCCAGGCCTCAGTATTGAGGCCAGTTCTGTTTAATCTCTTTATCAATGATCTGGATGAACGGATTGAGAGCACCCTTAGTAAGTTTGCAGATGACACCAAATTGGGTGTGAGTGTTGATCTGCTTGAGGGTAGGAGGGCTCTATAGAAGGATCTGGACCAGCTGGATCAATGGGCTGAGGCCAATTGTATGAGGTTTAACAAGGCCAAGTGCCGGGCCCTGCGCTAAGGTCACAACAACCCCATGCGACGCTTCAGGCTTGGGGAAGAGTGGCTGGAAAACTGCCCAGTGGAAAAAGAGCTGGGGGTGTTGACTGACAGCCAGCCGAACATGAGCCAGCAGTGTGCCCAGGTGACCAAGAAGGCCAACAGCATCCTGGCTTGTATCAGAAATAGTGTGGCCAACAGGATTAGGGAGATGATTGTGCCCCTGTACTCGGCACTGGTGAGGCCACACCTCAAATACCACATTCAGTTTTGAGCCCCTCACAAGAAGAAAGACACTGAGGTGCTGGACCAAGCTGAGAGAAGGGCAGCGAAGCTAGTGACAGGTCTGGAGAACAAGTCCTGTGAGGAACAGCTGAGGGAACTGGGGTTGTTTAGTCTGGAAAAAAAAAGGAGGCTATAACTCTACAACTATCTGAAAGGAGGCTGTAGCATGGAGGGTGTTGACCTCTTCTCACAAGTAAGAAGTGATAGGACAAGAAGAAATGAACTCAAGTTGCACTAGAGGAGGTTTAGATATTAAAAAAATCTTCTTCACAGAAAGGATTGTCAGGCAGTGGAACAGTCTGCCCAGGGTAGTGGTTGAGTCAGCATCTCTGGAGATGTTTAAAAGATGCGTAGGTGAGGTTCTTAGGAAGATGGTTTAGAGGCAGACTTGACAGTGACAGGTTAACAGTTGGATTGGATGATCCTGAAGGTCTTTTCCTAGCCAAACGAGTCTGTGATTCCAAGGCGAGGCTCATTTCCAATGCTGGTTCTACTTGCTACAGCACTGCACAGCACCACAGCTGTCAAGATCTAAGCTGGCTGATGTGATGCTGACCAAGACAGTATACACAGCTGCTAAGGATAATTTGGATCCATCAATGTGTCAGCTTAAGTACATGTGTTTTTGCCACAATTTGCTCTCACAGTGTGATATACAATTGTCCTTGTCTTCAATCCTGCAGCTGATTCACCTGTTCACAGCAATGCTGCAGCTACACTTTATGTTGTATACTGTAGTTCATATTGAAGGAAAAGCAACAGAGACTGATTATCTACCTTGTCTGGGTACCACAGCTTCTAAATTTAGGAACAAGAGTTTAGGCCTCAGAAAAGCCCTAGAAGGCGTCAAGCACATTCTGAGGGATTATATAGCAGTCAAAGCTTTGTTGGATCTGATTTTTAAAATAACCTAAAACTTTTTGAGTACAGTTATTAGATGAACAGAAGGAAGCTGAAAGACTGGTTTTATTTTCTGATTCTGAAGAGACAGTATTACTTAAGCAACTGCTTCCTAAAATACTTATACACTATCTGCATGTCCTAGGCTGTAACTCCCTAAATTTACTATCTAAATTTGTAAAAATAGCTCTTGAGATAAGGAAAGTATAGGCAGTTCCTCTAGGACTTATGGAAGCCACCTACATTATGAAGCAGAACCCTAATAACCAAGTAGGTCTTAATGGATATATACCTTGTAGATCAGTTATCTAAATTAGTTGTCATTGCTCAGAATAAGAAGTTAATCATGCAGGAACTTTACTAAATAAGTCTTGACAGAGTTCCCTTCTACTTCCAGCTTCCCCAAGACGATTTCTAGCAGGCACTTAGGAAGCTGGTTACTTAATATTTCACTTAAAGCCCCTGTTCAAAAAACTGGTTCATGTTGCATATCGATGCCCTGATGAAAGAAGAGTGTTTGCTGTATATAATTTCTATAATCAAACTGCTAAAATGAAATGTCTGCTTCTGTGTTTGTTGGTAAGACCAGAAAACAGTATCAACTTTCTGATTCTGCTGCAGCCTTAATTTCTCCACCCCATAATTAGCAATTTTAGGTCTTCCAGCAAATTCAGTTTCCAACATGAACTATTATCAGCTACATGTTTACAGAGCCAAATGGATTTGAATCCATTCCCAACAGATGGAAATACAAATCCTGATAGACTAAAAGCTGTTCCCAAACCAGTTGTTCTTCCCCATACTGCAACCATACACACTACTTGGTCAATCTGGTTGTAGAGAGCTTGGACAAGCTTGGCTCTTTTATCAAAATGAACATTTTTGTGTTAAACTAAATTTAGTACTGTTTGACTTTGTTGGTCATTGGGATAAAGTAACTAAATTTCACTTCCAGATTTTGAATTAATTAAGTGGGTTTTTTTCCTAGGAATATGTTTTGAAAACGTAATTATAGTCAGAGCAACACTTCCACCCTCTTCCTTTGGAAAAACTACAGCTACAGTTTCTCCATCACGTATCTAATTTAAAGCCTTCAATTTTTCCTCGTTTTGGCTAACCAGTGAATATCTGCCATTCCAAACGACTACCTTCTACAAATGGAGCATACATTTAGTTTTGCATTTTGTATAACAGATGTGCAATATACAGTCATGTAAGACATTGCACCATTAGCTTGAAATGGATTAAATATTTACAGCTTGCTTTCAAATTATATGTTTGCTTTCAATATCAAATTAAGTTTTGGTTTGTCTAATCATAGATCTAATCTATGTGAAAACTTTCAGAACTGTGGGAACTTTGGGTTACACGAGAATTTGACTGCACAATATGAAACCCATTGTAGGTTTCATAATAACACACCCAACACACTTCTTATCTTTTCAAAGATCCATTCATTAATATGAAAGTAGAAATGAATCTTTTCATAAGAAATTGCAGAAGAACAGCCGTTTAGCCTGTATCACTATACCCTTTCATTAAGCCCCCCCAGTTTATTTGGTCTTTATGTCAATTTTCCTGGACTTTACCCAAACAGTTATTCCATTCTGAAGAATATCCAAAGCATACCTACATCTGAATGATAAATCAATTATGTTTCCAAATGTTTGGGCTTGTGTGCAAACACCATGAAAGGGACAATACTTTTTCATGAAGGCAATTTGTAGCTTCCTTTATGGCACTCTTGTGCTATGATAGAAGAGAAACTGGACTTATATAATCATCCATTTTAGCTTCTTACTGGGGTATGTGTTTGCAAAATCGTCACAGCTGAGATGCAGTACTCTGGAGAGCATTGTATGTATTTTTGACACTCCTGAAAGCTCAGGAATTTGGACTCAAGCCCTTCTATATGAAAAATCAATACTAGAACTACTACAGAAATGTCTGGAGCTGCCACACTGCTTATTTTAACCATAATTAGTTATAATCTTAGATATGTTAAGCTTCATAAGATAAGATTCATCTGGTTTGATTGGCTAATACTTAAAAGTCATGTTAATTCTAGTTCTTGAATTTTGATACGTGTTTATGAAGTAATTCTGGATGTACCTGGTGATATCACTTTATCAGCTTGTAAGTACCTCAGGCAGAGTAAGACTGACTGCTAATATTTTTTTGTTTTGTTTTCTCTTTCTTATAAGCTTATACTAATAAAGATGAAGCTTTATCAGACTTCTACAGGATTATTACCTCATCATATTTACAGCGAACTTATAAATGTTTGTTTTGTAAAACATTCATTTTTGATAAAATAGATTTTGTGGTAGAGTAACTTAAAAAACTTCCACCTGTTTCTTAAAAGAAATCATAGTCGATCTTTCCATTTAAAGAAAGTTCATTTAGGACAAGATTAATGTTTACAGACTGCCCTTTTATTCAGTATCTTTAAAGACAAAACTTTTTGCAAACGTATTGCTAAAAGTCTATTATTCAAGAAATATATCACTATAAACCACTCATTTTGCAAGTTCAAGAAAATAAATGTATGAATATTTTTGAATATAGACATTTAACCAACACTAAATGAATTGTTGTAAAAAGTTTTTGTGTGTGTACAAGAAATGAAGTAACGACTCAGTGGCTGGTTCACTCTACACGTATTTGTAGGACTGGAAATACTGCGTTATCACAGTTTAGTGGTAGACTTGTTAGTGGTAGGCCAATAGATGGACTTGATGACCTTAAGAGTCTCTTCAACCTAAACAATTCTGATTCTATTATATGATTATAAAACTTTATAATCTAATTTTCAAATGACCTTCCTATAAAAAATGGAACTCAGTGGCATCTATTTTTGTTGACTTAAAAGCTAGAGAACTGAGTGGTAGGCTAACTGAAAAGTTAAAGGAACATCAGGTGGCCAATATTCATTGTACTGAGGAATAGATAACACTAATTCATTGGAGTACTACAGTTGTAAGTCTTGGTATACAGAGAGCACAAGAACAGAGGGTCCAAAGACTTCTATTATTATCACTAAATGTAATGATTATTTTAGGTTAGTTAGGTAAATTTTTCCCTTCCAATTATATTAGAGGCAATCAGAGAGGCTTTTTATTGATTTCAAATTACTTTGGGTCCAAAATGAGTTTTCAGTTGATGAAAACACACTTGACTATAAAGTGAGATGTTGCTGAATTTGATCATCTGAAACTACATCTTCCATACCCTCTTGTCTCTCACAGTATCAGCACTGGTCCAAAAGGTTCAGGTGCATTTTTCCGTGATACACGATGTGTGTAATGCTCCTTTTCTAAACATTTTCCAAGTCATCAGGAGTAGCTGTTAGAATGAATTTTCTCAATAATAATTGTTGTAAATAACAGTAATAATAAGAAAGTAATGAATAAAAAGCAAGCAAGCAAGAAAAGAAAGTGAGAAAGCAAGCAATCAAGAAAGAAAGAAAGAAGGAAAGAAATAAATTATTTTGATAATAAATAAGTTTGATAAAACTAAAATTTCTTTTGTGCAGTGACATGTTTGAAGTGTTCAAAATTGCTGTTATCTGAAGACAGCCCAGAGTGATGCAGTTACTGTCTTGTGGAAGCCTGTGTGAACCTCAAACACCATTAGGTTTGCTGGGCAAGTGGAAAGAAATATTGGTCGCTGGAGTGGGTAATGATCTCACCTTTTCCAATAACAGCTCCATCAGCTTGCTAATTCTCTAGAAAAAGTCTTTCACCCTGCCTCTTGTGTGAAGAACACAGTGCCACAACATCAGTCATGAAAACTGATGGTCCTGGAGGGCGTACAGGTGACTACTGCTTAATTGCTCAAAAGCTTTATAAGGCCTGTAGTAATTTAATGGATTATAGATTTCAAGTGAGAATGTTCTTGGTGGCCACAAAATTTGAACGTAGTGGATAACGACATCTGGAAATATGATGTGTGGTACCACACAGAAGTTATGGACAAAGTCCAAGCCTTTATACTTAAACAAATAAGGCCTAGGAGATCAAGAAAGACAGACTACCTCTGTTTTGAGAATGCACAGCCAAAAGTGAATGAGGAAAGGAATTGCCACCTTTAAAACAAAATGACCTCTTTCTAAAGCTGAGGGGCATTTCAGGACAGAACAGAAGCACTGAACATCTGTAAAAATCCATACTTGCTGAAGGAATGCATTTGTTTGCCTTCTGAATGATGTTGGTCTGTTTTTACACTTACTTTCAATTGTAACAATTCATATGGCTGTTCTGCCTCAGTTAGCACAGATCATAACATCAAACATGAATTGTCAGCTGTTTCGATAGGGGAACTTATTAACGATCTTTTGAAACCTGTGTTAAGTATGGTTCACACTGCACAGTAGGCACAGGTAAAGCTGGCACCTTAACCTAACAAATCTCTCAAGCACTAACTAGGCTGTCAGGCAGTTTAACCAGCCCAAATGCATGGTGCAGTTTTGACAAGGGTCTCCAACATTTTTCCAGCTGAGCTTCACTAAAGAAATGGCAGATTTCTGTATGTGTCCAGATCCACACCATCTCAGTCTGCTGCCGTGGCCACTGGACTGCTTTCGCTACCTACTTCTGTCATGTCTCCCAGGGACAGTGTGGGCTCATCAGAGCTTGTCAGACTGAAATTTAACTTTCAGTGTATTCAGTTGAGTGATTCAGTCCCAAGGAACCATTTTTGAGTGATGGGTGTTTTACTTTATGACTGTGTAAAGCTGAGGACACCCCCACAGTTGAGACTTCCTTCAGTTGCTTCCTCAGGCTACCTGTCAGGGCATAGCAGAGATGACACTCCTCAAAGCCCTCACCACACTGCAGCAGAACACCTTAACGGAACTTGCACGAATGATCAATATGTTGGATTACTTCGATCACCTCCAGCAAATGTGTATGCCCCAGACCACAGAGGTGCCCTGTCTGCGAACAATGTCCCAGGCCCTTCCAGGAACCATTGTCACATGGTGTCCACTGAGGGACGGGCAATAGATACACTCAGATGTGATGCCATTTCTCTTGCTCCGAGGCCTCACAGGTCTTGTATGGGTGTCAGACATAGGCTAGGTGTGTGTCAGTTTGAATCTTTGGAAGCCAGGAATTAACAAAACACCTTTCAATTGACATAAACATAGCAAGCAGTGGCAACTCACTGGCAGGGACCACACTGTAGTCTCCAGACAGGCCAGGGGCTTAGCATTTGCTTCATACTGGCAGTCATGATGCACCACATAAAGATGGGGTTAAAACATGAAGGTTCCTTCTGCTTCCAACTCAGTGGGAAATGAAACATTTCTTGCTTTCCTCTCACTGCTGTGGATATGGCCACAAGCTTCATAGAAACCTTCTTATGAAGGAAGCTCGGGAGTCTCCTGGGCCACTTTGAACAGAGGGACAAGTACCTCAATCTCCCCCACATTAGAAGGGCTGTCCTTGGCTAAAGCTAAAGATCAGTTTGGCCAACTGTGTGATGACAGTGCTGCATGAGCTTGCAAAGTTCACCTAGTCAATGACATTAAACCAGGTTGTGACTGCCAAGACCTATCACCAAGCGTAGGGATGGATGTGTACCAGCACAAAAACTAGCAACATCATACAGCAACTGAGAAACTGCATGCCTTTCTGGTGCTGCAGAGAGGCAAGTAAGAGAGTAGAAAGAGGGAGTGGTGATCCCACGAGCTCTGAGAAATAATTGCTTGCAAATTTGAGGCATCCTAGGCAAGGCTTATTCAGACCACAGCCTCTCTAGCCTGATTGTAAGGATACTCTGCATGTTGGGATAGAACTGGAAGGGTTAGGCACTCCCACATGTTCCTCACAGAGCTATCAATGGCACTCAGGGCAGTGATTGCGGTGAGGCGGGGTGGGGAATCATGGAACTTGCCCTGAAAGGCACCATAGACTTTCTGTTATAGACAGTCTTCTAAGCAATGACACCCACCAGCTGACCTTCCTTACATCTGCCTCTTCCAGAGCTGTTACAATACAAATAGACCACTATGGTACAGCCTTGTCAGGACTACTCCCTAGCTCATCCCAGCCCTAATCAAGCTCCCCCAAGCTTTACAGAGGTGCTCTGATGATGTCGTTCAGTATCAGGCCTTTCCCCCCTACACTTTTGCTGAAAGACAGACACAGGCTGACAAGGAGCTCCACCAAGCACTCTCCTCTACTGCTGCTGATCCCAGGGAATTTTAAATCATTCCTTCAAGGTGGAAATGTCTTACAGGTATTGCTGAAAGGAGCTAATGGAGATCACACTGTTGCATGGGGCAAAGTCACAAAATCACAGAATCACAGAATGGTTGGAATTCAAAGTGACCTCTGGACGTCATCTAGTCCAACCCACCTGCTAAAGCAGGTTCACCCAGAGCAGATCACACAGGAATGTGTCCAGGTGGGTTTTGAATGCCTGCAGGGAAGGAAACTCCACAACCTCTCTGGGCAGCCTGTTCCAGTGGTCTGGTACCCTCAAAGTAAAGTAGTTTCGTCTCATATTCAGATGGAATCTCCTGTGCTTCAGTTTGCACCCGTTGCCCCTCATCCTATTGTTTGGTACAACTGAAAAGAGTCTGGTCGCATCTCTTGACAATCACCCTTGAGATATTGACAAGCATTGATAAGATCCCCTCTCAGCCTTCTCTTCTCCAGGCTGAACAGGCCCAGCTCTCTTAGTCTCTCCTCATAAAAAAGGTACTCCAGACCCCTAATCATCTTCCACCAGCCCACTGCTGGACTTCCTCCAGTAATTCCTTATCCTTTAGCTGGGGACCCCTGAACTGGACACAGTACTCTAGATGGGGACTCACCAGGGCAGAGTAGAGGGGGAGGAGAACCTCCCTCGAACTGCTGGTCACTCTTTTTCTAATGCATCCCAGGCACCATTGGCTTTCTTGGCCACAAGGGCACATTGCTGACTCATGGTCAACCTGCTGTCAACCAGAACCCCCAGGTCCCTCTCTGCAATGTTGCTTTCCAGCAGGTGCACCGCTAACCTGTACTGGTGCCTGGGGTTATTCCTCCCCATGTGCACGACCCAACACTTGCCTTTGTTGAATTTAATCGGGTTCTTCTCTGCCCAGTCTTCCAGCCTGTCCAGGTTTCACTAAATGGCAGCACAGCCTTCTGGTGTATCAACCCTTCCTCTCAGTTTGGTATCATCAGCAAATTTGCTGAAGGTGCGCTCAATCTCTTCATCCAGGTCATTGATGAATATGTTAAACAAGACTGGACCCTGTACTGACTAGTAGGGAACCCCACTAACTACAGGCCTCCAACCAAACTTCCAGCTGTCTGTAGAGAGCCTCATCAACTTCCTCTTGCTGATCAGGTGGCCTGGAGGAAACACCCACAACAGTGTCCCCGTTGTTAGCCTCTTCCTTGAGTCCATAAGGACTCAACTCATTCTTCATCTCCCCCACGAGGCAAAGTTTGATATGTTTGAGTTGCTTTCTCACATAAAGTGCAACTCCTCCACCTTGGCTTATTGGCCTCTCTTTCCTAAAAAGTACATAGCCTTCCATGGCAACATTCCAGCCATGTGAGCTGTCCCACCATGTCTCTGTAACAACAATGAGATCATGGCCCTGTGAACACACAAAGATCTCTAATTCTTCCTGTTTATTCCCCGTGCTACCTGCATTGGGTGTATAGACACTTCAGAGAAGTAATCGAGCATGTGGATTTCTCCTGGGGAGTGCAGCCAGATGTACCCTTGAGGTGGCTGGCCTTTTCGTTCTCATCTTGGGAGGCAGCTAAGGAATATTTGTCCGTGCTCTTGTTGGCCTGGCTTATTCCCCAGTTGGTTGTGATGCCATGAGCATCATCACTTTGGACCCCAACCCCCAGGCTCATCAGTTTAAAGCCTGCTTCATGCCACCCCTCTATGCTTGGTCACTAAATACTAACACTGAGGGGTAAGAAGAAAACTAAGCAGCTAACTGTGACTTAATGTCTCGTAGTGAGTGATTCCTCACAACTTACTTTGCACATAAACAGCCTGGTGAAAATCTATCAGAAGTTTTCTACTGAGCAGGCAATTTCAGGTACTGAGTCAGTGAGAGGACAATCAGAAGAGGAGCATTAAGGAAGCTGCTTTACGAAGGATGGTACAGTAACATAGGCAAAAAGCTACATTCCTATAAATTATTTGTTTCTCTGTGTATTACGTAGAAAATCAGTCTAATTTAAGGTAAATTGAGTGTTCTTGCTTAGCAAAATTAGAAAGTACACAGGGAGAATAATACTCAGTTTGGGAGGAGGACACACAAAGCTTCGAACCATCTGATACCCTGGAAGAGAGTAGGTGCTGTTGTTTTTTCTTTAGTCAAAATAAGAGAAATATGCGTGTGTAGAGATGGCATTCTTACATTGTACAGCAGGATTAAAGTTGCATGCTCTTAACAGATGTGTAGATAATAATGGGGTCATTGTGACCATCTTTTCTAGCCTCCTCTCCTACATAACAGGACTCTGCTGATTTAACGGCTTTTTGAACCAGGAGACATCTTTTAGAAAAGCCGCCAATCTTCATTTCTCTTTTCCATTGATAGAAAATTTTCTATCACTATGAGAAAGTTCCATTTAGAGCCACTATTGAAAGTGTGCTTTCCATTTGGAGCTGATGTTCCCTAGCTTCAGCTTTTAGCCAGTGTATGCTGTTTTTTCGTTGTCTGCTTTATTGAAAAGCCTCTACTCTGAAGTTCCTCTTTCTCATATTGATACTTTTAGATTATGAACAAGCCATTTCCTTTTAACTTTCAGTTTCAGCTCAAGTAGTCTTCCATTATAAGGTATATTGTCCAATCCCTTAATTATTTTCATCTCTCAGAACCCACTTACATTTTTTCTATATCTTTCTTCAATTGGAAGACCAAGATATTCTCTGTTACTCTAGAAATACATATTCAGTTGGTGCAAAAGGACTTGCATTTTTTGCATTGTTGAAATTTGCAATTCGATATTAGAATACATTAAATAAATGTGGCTATGTTACATGTCATTTTAATACACTTTTTCCTGCCATTATTTTNAGAGCCTTGAAGACCAGAAGCTTAGTGGCTGACTATTGGAAGTTGACTATGACTAGTTGAGAGCAATCATCGAAGCTGATCTTCTTGCAACTACACGAGAAGTTGCTGAAGAACTCAACATTGACCACTCCGTGGTAATTTGGCATTTGAACCAAATCGGGAAGGTCAAAAAGCTCAGTAAGTGGGTGCCTCATGAGCTGACTGAAAATAAAAAAGATCATTATTTCGAAGTGTCGTCTTCTCTTATTCTAATGCAACAACAAGGAACCATTTATTGATTGGATTGTCATATGCGATCAAAAGTGGTTTTGACATAACAACCAGTGATGACCAGCTCAGTGGCTGGACCAATAAGAACCTCCAAAGCACTTCCCAAAGCCGAACTTGCAGCAATTAAAATTAACAATCCAGGAAGATACTTGGCCAGCTCTTTAGAAAGTTCAAGGATGAAAATTACTAAGGGTGCACTGATTTAAAACACTGAACTCTAGCAATTGCTTTAATGACATTCTGAACCATCCTTAAAATGGTAACTCCTTCTTCCTTATTTCACAATGAGAATATATCATCTGAGCCTTTCCCAAACTATTTATTGAATATGGCATTAATACAGAAAAAGCAATAAAAAGGTAATGAGCATCTTGGAGTTAGAATAAAGGGAACAGAACCTAGGAAAAAAAAAGAATCTTAAAAACCCAACAGCTTGATTCAGTCTGACTCTTCCTTCCAACAACTTTGCCAAAGCAGACATGCTGTGAAAAGGAACGATATTTCATGCACATGCATGTGCATACAAGGCGTGAAACAGCAGGAGATTGAAAACAACAGGTAATCTTTAATTGCAGAAACCAGCTATTTAGACAGGGTGAAAATGACCATCACCTTAATAAAGTAACACAATCCAAAAATTTTTCCAGTGCTGCTGTCACTTTATTCTGTGACATACACTTAATGTATTTAAAATTATACACAGATTCTACTGAACTGGCGATTTGTAATTTTTTTTTTTTTTTTCTGTTACAGCTAAAGTTACCGTTCATAACCTTGATAGTCAACTTTTGCATACCACAGAACTTAAAACCAGCCAGGAAGAAGGTATTTACTACTCAGTTAAAATTATTATTAAAAATACATATAAACTAGAAGTATTTAAGGTGAACATAAAAGGGAAAAATAAATTTACTTCCAAGTATCTTATGGAACTGTTCTTGTTTAATTCTTTCCTGGTTTAAGGAAAACAACTAACTTCATCAATAAGGGATTCCTTATCAATGAATGAATTTTTAGATTGTTATGATGTTGCAAAATTATATGTAATATACATCTACATCCAGATGTCACAAATTCTTCTCCAATGTGATTACTCACTAACTGAAAAGTTTTAATTCCACAGTTGTACCCATCTGGCCAAAATGACCCAGCCACAATTAAATAAAGTGTCTGTCACAGTGTGAGACTGCTGCTAGCCCATCCCTAAAGGAGTTTCTTATGTAGCTCCTCAGGAAAAAAAAAAAACTAAGAACTATAAGGGGAAATATGTTGCAAATCTGAGACAGAGAGGAGACATATAAAATAAAGTCTGCTATAGGCATCACAAACTACCTGCCCCATCATTCTTTTGGTTTTGGTTTGTTAAGAGACATAGATGTAGAAAAGTCATTTGTTAAGCTACGAACCGGAGAAATTTTCAAAGTTCTAAAGAGAAAAAATTTCTTTAATTAAGTGTGAATCACGCTAAAATTCGGGTATTGTTTCTTATGAGCCAGAGTCAGAATTAAATTAATGCATATTAACCAGAAAATCTGTATTAATGTTTATACTAGCACTCTTTCTCAAGTAGAATGCAAAAGAAATTCTTAACTTAAGAGTTACAGGAAGACTATGTAGAAAAGTCTCTAGATTTGAGTGGGAAAAAGATTTGTACATTCTACATTAAAATATTTCATAATATGTCTAGTCTCTAAATACATTCGTCTAAGTACAGCTTCCGTTATTGTTTTAATGGAAAGAAGATAAATTCCTATAGCAACAGAATTTAGTGAACAAAGAATTGCAAGCCCCAATATAGCTAGGTTTTGTGATGTATTCTCTGTTATCACATTGAAACAGGGTCTGAGACTCAGTTTATTTGAGTCTTTAAATGAGTAAGAAAACCATGTGGAGAAAGAATGTTAGTTAGTTAGTTAGTTAGTTAGACCACTGGACCATCATTTCCACTTCCGAAAGTTGCCACTGTTTGTTCAGTAAGGATAATATTCTCCTGCCTCTCTAGGAATGTGAATCAAAATCCAGCAGGATTTTTTATAAGATTAAATAGCACTGTGACCTATATATGCATAAAAAACCCACCATAAATATAATTTACAAGATCATAATTCCAAAAAGTTTTGGCTGTGTTGCATTATATTTTCCTGGACTTTCTAAGCTTTGTTCTTTCTTTAAGTCAGCTAAAATCATAGTGTTCAAAAGAACTTCAGAAATGAATCCATCACGTAATGGAAAAGATAAGTGATTTTAAACACAGGAATCAATAAAAGTGTTAATAAAACAGCACGTGGCTTCCCCACAGGAGGTGGTGAGGAGAGCATCCACAGGGATGCTGAGAAGGAGTTAGACAGCAGGTTCCAAGCACAGTCTGCAGTGGACCCACAGCCCACTGTCAAACAGCCAAAACCACTCCAACCGGTACACACAGAAGGGAGGGGGACAATAATGCAGAAGAATGGAATCCTGCAATGTCAAGGACCATCAGGTGGAAGAGCCTTCCCCAAAAGTCTGAGATGTCCTTCCAGAACTTCTTCACTGCTCTGCAGACTGAAGAGTAAAGACTGTCAGGAGAGATGCTGGAGCTGAGTCAGGCAGCCCCATTGCTCCCCCTGTAACAATCAGCACAACCAAGAAAAGACGATGGGTGAAAGCAGCAGTGGACTCTCTTCTGAGAGGTATGGAGGCATCATTTGCTGACCTGACATTCTCTGCAGAGTCGTGCTTCTTACCGAGGACTTGTATCAGGGATGTCACTGAGGGACTACCAAGCCTTGTACAGTCCACTGACTATTAATAGTCTGCTGCTGTTGTTTCACGTG